>NQII01004468.1:31533-218467 GCA_002778355.1 Clitarchus hookeri
TTTTCAACTCTCTATTAACAATATCCCAGTTTTTTACATATTGGTGTAACCTTTTCTTTTTTACATATTCTTTTTGTTTATAAATTATTATTTTGAAGATTATCTTATTATGATCACTTATGCTATCTTGTACTGTCCATCCTGTTATTTTATTTTGTAGATCCTGAGTTATTAAAGTTAAATCTATATTTTCTTGACCATAGATTGTATCATAAGTAAATAGATTTCCTTGTCTATTGCATACTGTCCAATTATATTTATCTATTATGTTTAAGACTATTTCTCCTCTTTCATCCTGTTTCTTGGAAAACCATGTATGGGACTTTGCATTAAAATCACCCCCAATTATTACTTTCTTGTTACCCAAGTTTTTAATTATTTTGTCTATTTGGTCTAGTATATATTCTATATCTTTGTTTGGTGGCATGTATACTGAGATGAGGGTTAATTCTTCTTCATTTACTAGTATTTTAGCTACAGCTATTTCCTTGATTGTTAGATGTTGTAAATTTAAAATTTTATATTTTTTGTTTAATATCATCTTTGGCAGGGCATTATCATTCTCTTTTTTGACTGTTTGCCAATTATTTTCCAGGTTCATATATTTGTTTGCATATAGATAAGGTTCTTGAATTAGTGCAATGTCATATCCCTGTGTTGTAAGTTCATTTGTAAAATCTACAGTAACTATTTTTGAGCGCTGTACCTAATTATAACTGAGAGAACACGGTGGTCATTAGCGCTGAGCAGCGGGTTTCCTCAATGAGTTTCCGTTTCCCCATCATCGCCATTTCATTACGTCGCTGCTCCATTGCCACTTCACTTCTTCCTCTTTGGCGTCGGAAACTTCAGTTGTTAGAGCGCCTGTGTACCTGGAGCTATTTTCCGTGTTTGACGAAGAATGGTGCGGGAGCGATAAGGATTTAAGTGCCACGCACATCAAATGCCCTATAGCCGCTATGAACAAGGCTCAGTTGTGGCGTGCAGTCTTCTCGCCGAAGCGCAAGATGCCATAAGACTGTAAATGGTAACGTTGGGAAAGTACGTGGCGAAGGTTCACTGCAGGTCCTTCGAGTCTATAGTATGTATCTGACCCATATATTTATTGAAATAGCCGTTTTAAGGTGTTTTGGATTGTTCCGAAATGGTTTATCCGAAATGTTCGTAGATTACTTTAGGCACGAGTTTAATAGTATCATTAAAAAAAAAATATGTGTAAGTTAACTCTTTGCAATGCAGTTCAAGTTCCATTAATCTCTTTCACCCTCTGGCACCGGGGTATTGGTGCGACTAGATTGCTCGACCCTCACCAAGGCGAACCGGGTTTGATTCCCGATGGGGTCGCTCGCAGATTTTCGCAAGTGGAATCGTTCCGGACGATGCCGCTGGTTGGCTGGTTTTCTTCTCAGGGGATCTAGAGTTTCCCCTTTCTTGCATTCCTGTGCCGCTTCATGCTTACCGCGGTTTTACACCATCGGATCAGAAGACCTCGTTGTTAAGACCCGTTCATATCTCTGCACTTTTTTCCCCTTCATATCCTCAACACGTTCACGCTGAGAGAAGTTGGGAAACTGTAGTTAGAGTGACGTCACGCCTTTGTCGTATCGCTGCCGCGCCGTGGGGACAGCATGATGGTCGTGTCCTATCAAGTAGACGGCGCGGTATATAAGCCAGTATGGAGGCTCTGTACAGCACTTCACTCCGCACAATGACCTGCAAGCTCGTGATCGTGGTGGTGCTGCTGGTGGCTGCCCTGGTGCCGTGGGGAGAGACCCTAATTATCCGAGGCAAGCCGGGCAGGTGTCCCAGGCCCTGGGGATATGGCCCCTGCATCCAGGCCTGCAGGAGCGACTACGACTGCTGGGGCCAACTCAAGTGCTGCTACAACGGCTGTGGGTACACCTGCCAGCAACCCAGATGGCCAGGTAAATATACCACGCGACACTCCAAGCATAGCTTTCCAACGCCCTCCATATTTACGTACATTGAAGACATAGCTGGCAATGGGATGTCAATATCTACTACTGTAGGAACGCCAGATCTTTAGGGCTCTCTACTTCCACATACCGTCGACCTACTATGTCTACGCTTTACAGGACTACAGCGTCTATTACTTGCTAGCTGTGATCATTAAATTGCCTACTTAACAATGTTCCAATGAGATGTTTATTTCCATATATAGTAAAACACTTAATTTATTTGCTTATTTTGACAGTTTAAGGTCCCTGTAAATCTAAGTTTTATAGAGCAGTCACTTATTTCCCAAAAAGCTGTCGTATTATTTTAGTTTTGCAGACTTAATCTATGGAACCTGTTTAGATCAAACTTGAGTACAAACTGCATTATTTCACCACTTCGAAATGAAGCTTTACCTGGGCATTATAGCAGTGCATCATATCTTACTTAAACTCTTCTTATTACATTAACTGCAGAANAAATGAAGCTTTACCTGGGCATTATAGCAGTGCATCATATCTTACTTAAACTCTTCTTATTACATTAACTGCAGAATTTTTTTTTTTTTAAATAATTATTTTTCATATTTTTTTTATGAGAAGTTGGAGATACATTGTAAAGAAATGCTGTGGGCAACTTCAGCATTACGAACATTGCTGTCTAGTATTCTAAGGTTTTGTCATCAGCATATCTCAAACATAGAAGATACGNTGAAGCTTTACCTGGGCATTATAGCAGTGCATCATATCTTACTTAAACTCTTCTTATTACATTAACTGCAGAAAAAATTTTTTTTTAAATAATTTTTTTTCCTTTTAATTCTACTATATATATTTTTTTGAATACAGCTTTAAAATTTATTTTATCTTATATGTTCAGAGGAAAGTATCGTTATTAGATATATTTCATTTTAGTATTGCCACAGACTGTAATGAGAAACAATTACTTCTATGCATTCGAAGATCTACACACTTGCTATTGTACTTGACATGGACAACAAATTAAGTTTTTTTTCATATTTTTTTATGAGAAGTTGGAGATAAATTGTAAAGAAATGCTGTGGGCAACTTCAGCATTACGGACATTGTTNACGAACATTGCTGTCTAGTATTCTAAGGTTTTGTCATCAGCATATCTCAAACATAGAAGATACGTGTCGTACTTGTCTTCTCTCTAACTACAGTTCTGATAATTTTCATATGTGTAGGTATATTAAAGGCTACCATTAAATTTATTTATNATAGAAGATACGTGTCGTACTTGTCTTCTCTCTAACTACAGTTCTGATAATTTTCATATGTGTAGGTAAATTAAAGGATACCATTAAATTTATTTGTTCATCCTATTTTGTATAAATGCAACGTTTACAATGACAGCAAACAATGTTGTTTGTTGTAGATTTTGTCCTCCTATTTTTACATATAGTGATTATAATAGGCTTAATCATTGGCGTCGGAACCCACGTTTTTTAGGTTGGATTGGGTAAGCGAAGAGAAGGGCAAAGTAATGTAGACAATTTGACATTTCCAGTGCTATATAAAGCCTAACTTCCAAAAAGTAATTTTTTCAACAATTGCTTGTACACGCGTGTTGCTTCCTATGCACACATTTTACAAAACATTTATACGAGTAGAAAATATCGTGTAACATTATTCAGTGTCTTCCAGCTTTTACTAAGTGTACGTAATCTAAAGTTCTACCATGTGAAGACTTTTTAGTCTTCATATAATAGGAGAGGAACAAATGCGCCCATTTTTTCGCACCTTTTGAGTCCCCTGGGCGTAACAATAAAATGATTATGTTACAAACGTTTAATAAACGCGTGTATCTGTGTCATTGTGCCTACAATAATGTTAAGTAAACTGTGTGTTTTGCATGTACTAGGAAATGCAATGGATTAGATACAAATACACATAAGCACGGCGAAAACAGACTACAATTTCTCTTTTCAACACTCGTTCGTGGGAATCAAACCGAACGATGCTACTAGTCGTTGAGATTTCTCGGGGATCTCCTTCTTCACCCGTCCCTTCTACTCTTATCTCTACACTCTCCACTCCACTCTTTTTGACAGCTATCTTAACTTGGTTTGCCTGTAAAGCAGAACACATGGACTACCTTGACACTTATCCCATAAAGCAGTGTGTCGAAGTATTTTGAAATCCCTTCAGCAGATCTGTCATTGTTGAATTAGTAGTTTAAATCTGCAAATGTTAACTTAATTATTATTTGGCTGTCGATTAGCCAATAGAAGAGCTTCACCTTTAGACAGTAAAGTTCGCCGAATGATATATATATATTTTCATTTTACACAGGGAAATTATTGTATTGTCATATTTACAAATCCATTTTTTTCTGAACGCCCGCTTAAATTCCACTTACGCATCCTTCCGCTACTGGTAAAAATTACTTACACAAGTCAAACATATTTTTATTCATGCCGATGAAATAGTTTTCTATCATTTTTAACGTCAGTGGTTAATATTTCACTAATAAAAGTTTACTTGTTACTTTATAAATGACGTAGCAAAACTCAATTTAATAATATTTTATACAATAACTATTATTTTTAACCTTGATAAACACATATTTCTTTTCTCTCTGTTTTTGTGCTTATTAACTTTGAAATAAATATGGTAGTTTATAAAAATATTAGTAAAGATTTTATTTAACAAGAAAAAAGGGAACTTAAAAGTTAACCGATATTTAAAAATTTGCAATATTTTATATATTTAGGAAAGAAGCTAACATGAGAGATATTAAAGACCATCCGAATGAGAGTATTTGTCTGCTTGATAAAACAATTAAATGCGATGAATTTGTCTAGTCCGCCNAATGCGATGAATTTGTCTGGTCCGCCAGTTTACACTGTTTAAGGAAATATGATTAAAAGCTCTTCGCTGTTAATTGAATCTTATTTAAAAACCCTGCGCAACATCTACGTTTTACAATTTTGTATCCTTCCCCAATGTGAAAAAAATAACATTACATTAGTCTCGACCTTTTTGTTCATGCACCAATCGAGTGAAATCATAACATTTTTAGAAACGTTAATATTTTACTAGTATAAATAAATTTAGTTTTACGTGCAGAGATGAAACATAAACAAATCCAAAATAATCTGGTGTTTCTATAGATTTTATTTTAATATTACTTAAAGATGATGTACTACATCATTTACTACGTTGTCAACATAACTGAGAATAATACCAGATAGAATGTATATTAAAATGTATGCACAAGGGGCAAAATAAATTCTTCAAGGTTAATTTTTAAAGGTGCTTATTTAACAAGGAACAAGCTACATAAGTCACAATTTCTGCACCTCGGCCAAAGATAATGGATGCAATACCGTGGCCTAAAACCGCTGAAAACATCAGCGCTTAAAATTATTTGTAATATATTCGGTCATGCACTATATAAATCTTCGGGCAGTAGTTGAATGATGCCTCGGAAGATCTCCGAGGAAATTCGTCGACCAGCGGTACCGTCCGGCACGATTCCCACGTACAAAAATCCGGGGAGTTTTTCCGCCGGGAATCGAACCTTTATTGTCTCGGTGGGAAGAGACCCCTTTAGCCGATGTACCAACTGCGACTCCCATCGGTGTTTTAAAATTTTTCCTAAAGTAAAGTAAATAAGCCAAATTATTTATACCCACGCCTTTATTGCTAAGACTCTGCTTTATCGTAGATAATTGAACATTCTTCTAATTAATGGCAGTGTATCTCTGAATGGCCAGATGAAGGTATATAGTGTTCCAAGAAAATTTTAATCACAATAATAATAGGTGTTTTATTGCCCCTGTACGCCTAAAGCTCGAGAAGAATTTCAGTTAGTAGTGCAAATTGGCTCATCATAAAATAGTCATTGAAGATATTTCTCTATTAACAAATGCTGTAATTAGAAAAGTACTCGCGTATGTTTTTGCAATGTCCTAGTTACCTATTTAGTGATATATATTTAGAAAGTAAACGAAGAAGAATATTTAACTACAGTTATTTTATCGCTTTTGGAAATTGCATATGGTGAACCGTAACATTTCCGCTCACCATCATATAAGGAAAATAAATTCAGAAAACCTTAAACTACGTACTGTACAGTACCACAAGACCCTAGTACTTTGTATATAATTTGATGATTAAAGCTTAATTTTGTAGGTTATAATATTTAAAGTGGTTCTTATTTTAATGAACCTTTTTACACAAATGCATTAAATGTGTATTTTATAAAGAAACCGTATACTTTAGAAAATCTACCAAATATACTGAATTCTTGAGATATTTTTTAAGTACTGCTGGGAGGTTTTATGTTCAGAAAGTACACTCCTTTAAACTGTATGGCCATGCATTTACACATTAAAAAACGTACTGGATAGTTAACAGTATAATAGTTATTGCCATTTTTAATACTCTCATTTTTACTACTTAATGCAATTATGTGTTAGTGAATACCTACTTTTATGTAAGGAAATATTAAACCGAATATAGTTTTTTTAAAAAATATATTTGGTAGAGAAAATAAATTACTTGCTTTATAATAAACAATACATTGATACTGGGCTTCTCCNAAAATATATTTGGTAGAGAAAATAAATTACTTGCTTTATAATAAACAATACATTGATACTGGGCTTCTCCTTAAAGTTACTTGATGATATTTGGTCTGCTTAGATTTATTTACTTAATTGTTTTTATCAACCCAATTCTTCTCGGATAAAATGAGGCTGGCAAAGAGTGGAGGAGAGGAGAATNTTTACTTAATTGTTTTTATCAACCCAATTCTTCTCGGATAAAATGAGGCTGGCAAAGAGTGGAGGAGAGGAGAATATAACATTTCCTTCTGTATGTGTTTCAGACGGTGATGATGACTGACGACCAACCTCGGATGTACGACTGATCTGAAACTTTCTGCCACAACGCTATGCTCTGAGATTCTGATAACTTAATAGNGACCAACCTCGGATGTACGACTGATCTGAAACTTTCTGCCACAACGCTATGCTCTGAGATTCTGATAACTTAATAGACGTATTATTGTTGTCACAATTTAATGCTCTAAGAATCATGTCATCAATAAATTTATTACAATTTNTAACTTAATAGACGTATTATTGTTGTCACAATTTAATGCTCTAAGAATCATGTCATCAATAAATTTATTACAATTTTTATGTGCATTTAAAACTTTATTTCTTTTATATCTAATTCTCTGTTGCGCTGCTGTAATTGTTATTTGTTTCTTAGCAATTTCACTCGCCTCGTGAAGTTTGAGTGGAATAAATTTGCCGCGCCGTCGATAGTCTTTCATCAAGAAGAAACAAGAAAAGGCAATAAGTTTTTGAGAAAATTTGAATAATAATTTTAAAATCTAAAGTAAAACAGTTATCCTTCAGCACTTATCATTTTATCAGTAGTATGTTCAAAATATATTTTTTGGTTCCTTGCGTATACGAAATAATTTTGATAATAAGTTTTTATTAAACAAAAAAAAAAGAGTTTGAATAAAAATTTAATATAAATTTGACACAATATATAACCAAACGGAAGAGACTTACGGCAAGTCAACTGTTTTACATGTATATATATATGACAATATATAATTTATATATTACAATACAAAAAAGTCACATAGTTTCCGTCTTTTTAAAGGAATTTGACAGGAAAGTTTTTAAAATGACAGATACCATAAAGCTCTTACAACTTGAATGACAGAATAGAAAACATACATTATGGCCAACGTTCAAAATTAACATATTTTATGTACATAGACTGCAGTCACTACAGTTCCTTAACACGCAGAACTGTGAATAACTAAACACTTCACGTTGCTCACTTTCAAGGAAGACAAAGCAAAATATCTCCGGTGAAGCAAAATATCTCTGGTGGTACAAAAAAAAAGAGTGTGAGAAAAATGTTTAACAAATTTGTTAATTTGGTTTATAAAGTATTTTAAACTAAAATTTGATTCCCCGATTATTTTCCCAAAGTCTGAGACGTATGTTATTGGTACTTTCTCACCTTCGTGATTTAATAAATCGTAAGAATTTGGTCGAGTTATGTTCATACCCTTTACAAAAGTAACATTACGATGCTGTAGATTTACGTTACTAGACAGAGAACATGAAAACAAGATAATGAGACACAGAAACATCACCAAACCTATTGCCACCGTTATAAAACCAAGTTGTAAATACGTAAACTTTGAATATGAATAAGTGAGAACATCACTTTTTAAATCAGTTAACAGCGCCTGAATTATTAAACAGTCACTTCAGTAAGTTAAATTGATGAACTAATGAAAAATGCGTTTTCCTTCACTTATTGATTCAGTGATAGTTTCCACTGATTCATCAATCATTTCATTAGCTGTGGTTTAGTGATTGGTTTTTTTTACTGATTGATTAGATAAACATTTTTTTATCAAATGAAATAACGCGTATAGTAATAATACCAATCAAACTATTGTTAATGGTGTTTTGTTTTATATAATACAATTTTACGACGCAACATGAACATTCAATTTTTTCATTTAGTTTTTACGTCTTTCGTNGTTTTGTTTTATATAATACAATTTTACGACGCAACATGAACATTCAATTTTTTCATTTAGTTTTTACGTCTTTCGTTTAAATTTTTACGCAATCATAATTGCGCTCATTTGAAGGTTTAAACTGCAGTGTGGGGAAGTGAATGCATTCTTACGTAAAATTTGTTTAAACATTCCTAATGTTTCTAATAAAANTTTAAACTGCAGTGTGGGGAAGTGAATGCATTCTTACGTAAAATTTGTTTAAACATTCCTAATGTTTCTAATAAAATTAAAAACGAAAAAAAAAAAAGCGTACAATTTCAAGCTACATATTTTTGATAAAGAAACATAATACATATAGTTTTCCTTTTACGGTTGATCGTTGACTTGGTAGTTCGATAAGTATTGTTACGGGAGTAGAAGTGATGTAATGTGGGTTTTAGTCCTACACAATATAATTTTTTTATTGCCATTAATTTCACAAAATAAATGGTTTCTAACAGAAATATGTCTATTTGTGGCAATGATACGGTTTCTAACGGAATTATTAGGCTGTATTCAGTAAAAACATTATTTAATTTACCTTACGCAGTTGGTTGTCACTTATTCAACTGGCGAAAATATTTCACTGGAACAAACAGTGTTTTCCCACTGATTCTAAATAGGGCCAATTTCACTCATTCGAATAGTTCAATTTTACTGCAAATCAGTAATTTTTAACTGATTTGAATTTAGAGTGTAGTGGTTGAAAAATCACGCATGGAAACATGTTATGGATGAATCTACACAACAGGATCAGAGAGATTGTCGCATGGTACATAGAGATGCTTCACTTCCCATAGAATTCAGGGTAGCGATAACTCGATGTTGCTGGACGTCGTACGGGTGCCCTTTGCAGTCCTGAAACACAGTGGTTCAACTTTCTATCTACTGCATGTGGAGGTTGGCGAGGTTTGTGGCAAGATTCTGGTTCTGTCATCACCTGTGCTGGTTCTACACACGCTGTAACTGTGAAAGCTGCGGTAATCCGATGTTGAATTAAGGGTGTTTGTCCCTGGTACACTGACAGAAAGTTTTGTTCCAGCCAAAACATTTTTTTTTGTATATTGGCAAACCAATGTATAATTGTCCTAAAAAAATAGTTTCGTTGAGCAAACAAAACTTTGAAAGCAGCAATATTCATTTTGTTCATCTAATAAAACATTCATTTGATATTACGAAACCTCTGTGTTCGGCCATCAGAATTCGACAGTCAACAAAATATTTTGTTGAATCAGCGGTGTAGTTGTTTGGAGGTCTCGAGGGTATCTGAGGGTGAAATTACGTGACAATGGAGCAGTAAAGGAATGCATTAGGGGGGAAAAGGAGTGCTCCAAGAACACCCGCCGTCCAACAGCAACGCCCGCCATGTCTTCCACATACGAAAATGCGGGAGACCCCACCGGGAGTCTGACCACTACACCAGCGTGGCTCTCTGGCAGCTAGATAAGAGGCACTACGGAAGATCGACTTGCCCAGTGTTTTACTTGTATGAGTGAGTGGTGTTAGTGTTGACCACTGCAAGCAGATTTAGTGCATATTCGGCGGTATAACTGCGCAGNTTGTATGAGTGAGTGGTGTTAGTGTTGACCACTGCAAGCAGATTTAGTGCATATTCGGCGGTATAACTGCGCAGTGGAGTAGTAACAAAATCTGTTTTGAAGTAGTGAAATTCCTCTATTTTATGACGTGGAAAGAGTGAAGAATATTTATTCGGAGATTTTCATGATCTTTGCTTCTGTGTGACGAAAACCAGTAACAAAAATATACTCACAAAACACTAGTCTTAATTTATTTGCAGCGCTTTAAAAAAAACGAAAAAAAAAAAAAAAAAAAAAAAAAAANTTTTGCGCATAACACGAAAAGACAGCCGGCCAATGTTGATCCTGCATTGATGGAGTTGTGGTTGTAAAAGAGGAATAACATTTACACATGCATCACGTACGCATTCGTTATTCTCCATATCAAACTGATTCGCTGTATAGTCAGGAAGGTAATAATATACGCAGCAGGATTTGCTGAAGTGTCTGTCTTTACTAATTTTGATTAAACCGTACGCAGAATGATATTATATCGTTCAGTTCTTATAAACTTTTTANAGTGTCTGTCTTTACTAATTTTGATTAAACCGTACGCAGAATGATATTATATCGTTCAGTTCTTATAAACTTTTTAGTGATATTATACGCATTAAAATTATTTTAGGGCGTGCAAAGCTACTTGAAAAAATCGTTATGTAAGTATCAAATTATTAATAAGTATACAATTGATGTCAAAATATTTGAAGAATGCTATCTGATTGAGAAACACAACATGAAAATAACATAACGGAGGTGACACCCAACATGAAAGAACGTGCATTTTCTAAAGACGAGCGACGGTGGCGACCCCGCGCGCATCGTTCTTGGATTTGCTCCTCTGTAAGGCGGCCTGCTCCTTGGCTGACTCGGCTCCCCTCTTGTTTTCTCCCCTCATTTCCCTCCCTTTATTACCCCTCCTTGTAGTCAGCTTTTTTTTAATTCAGGGGCTAGTTTCTATAAGTTGTTACACGTCTTGTGCGGAATTCTCTACGCCTCATTCTACACCAGTGAAGATGATTGTCGGGTTGACGCCTACTAGATATAATTTAAATTGTAATATGAGCAAAAATTATCAGTTTACGTCTTCTTGGACGAGGATGCTAAGAGACGTTGTTACGTAATGTAGTTGCGTGAGCGGCTGATTATCCTGGAGCCTTTAAAACGGTTAGTCCTGGTCGCAGATTTTCATTTGTGGTTCAGTTCAGTGTTTTTAAATAATTGCGTGGCGTAGTATTGCGTTTGTGTTGGACTTTGCAGTGAGTTAGATTTTTTTATAAACTGTGGTTTTGTACACCTGCCTAAATTGTAGTTTCGCCCTAACTAATTTCTTGCTTCTCTTTATAGTTCCAATTGCGTTACGTGTTTGGTATAACATTTTTGTCTGCTGCCCAATCATTTACTTAAAGTTTAATTGTCTACCACGAATTACGCGTTGGGCGCAGTCGGTTGAAGTGTTCTTATTATCATCGTTGCTTATTTATTCTATGGAGCTGTGGTAAAAGTGTTCGGACTACCTCCATCGATTCACTATTTTAACGTAATATTTTATTTCATATTTTAATTTGTATTTTTACCAAAAGGAGGCTTTACTGGGTCTGAAGCGCTTCCCTCCTTAAGTCAAATTGCTCAACTAAAAACCTTGAATCTATCTAGTCATCAAAGTAACTAATTTTATTTTAGAAACGTTTTGATATTACTCTGCTCGTTTTTTAATTAAATATTTATTGTTTATTTTGTAGTAACGTAATACTTTCTAATAAGCAATTGCGCAGCAGTTTAATCTTTTTGTATGAGTGTTTGAAGTATTTACAGTCAACAGAGCTACTTTTTGATATTTTTGAAACATCTCACACTATTTGGCATTTTTGCCATAAAAATATTTATTGTACTTTGAGTACGCCATACTTTGAAAGAGCAATTTTATCTATTTGTATGAGTATTTAAATATATATTTTATTGCACTGTGGGCCTTTGGCGATAAGAACTTTACATGTCATATTTTTTGTAAATGTTCAATCCCAAGGTGCTGTCAACTTGTAATATACTATGAAATTATAGAGCTTGAAAGTGACATCGTCTTTGTATAATTTGTGCTATGGCAAAGATGTTTGACTTGTTTGAGGCACAGAAGGAATGAAATGCAACGCTTAGCGTTGGAAAACTTATCAAACACTCAATCTACACTTTGCTGATGGACGTGGAAGAGCATCGCAAATTTCAAACAACTTTTTGTCATAATATGAAGATAAGTGCGTGTTTTATGTATGTTTGCTGTGTATTTGTGTACTAACTAGTTTTTCACTTTAAATAGTACAGAATGCATACTCATTACTCAGTGTTATTATTATCCTCTATAGTAAAAATTATTAATTAGTTCTTTACATGAGTAAAATGTTTAAGTTATGTGTAAGGAGGTAAAGTTATAGTTACTGAACCATTTTTAAATAACCGACGCATGACTAACTACCTGCGTAATATTAAGCCACATAGGTAGCCGGGTCCACCACAGAGTATAACGTCCTCAGCTATTGTAATCCAAATGAGTACATAATTTGTATGCAACCCGATGAGTTGAGAGAGACAGTTTTTCAAACTGACGATGAAAGCGATGACCAGTAATTTATATTTCGTTCGAAAAATTATGGTATAGTGTGTCACTCGAGAGCGACGGTTTTTGCCTGTGGTAGGTTCGGGCGGAAGAGAGGGGGCAATAAAATTAATGGGCAGGGGATAAGGCGGGAAATCGATCCGCGGGGCCCAGGGTGTACAGCAACCTCGCGGTAATCCATCATCATTACTCATTACCCGCGGAGCTCTCGGTAGCCGCCTCAAACAAAACAACACAGGCCGAATGTAATTGATAATTGATGTGCACACAAAAGCGGTCTGTTCTTTCCAGTCTTCCCTCCCGCCTCCCTTCTCGGGGCTGCTAAACCTGGGCGTAATCTCATTTCCGAGTACAAACACAGCGCGATGTCACCCTGGGCTCCCTGCCCGNTATTTTTTTCTAATACTATAATCACTAGAAATACTTTTTATGGCAAAACAACGTTTGCCGGGTCAGCTAGTATGAGATAAAATTGTAAGTTTGCCCGTCCTTGGACGAGAATGCTATGAGACGCTGTTTAAATAATGTAGTTTTGTGAGCGGCTGATTATGCTGGAACTTGTAAAACGGTGAGTCGTGGTCGCAGGTTTTCATTTGTGGGTCAGTTCAGTGTTTTTAAGTAATTGCGTGGCGTAGTATTGTGTTTGTGTTGTCCTTTGCAGTGAGTTAGATTTTCTCTAAATTGTAGTTTTGTCTAACTAATTTCTTGCTTCTCTGTACAGTTCCAATTGCGTTATGTATGGTGTTAAAATCTAAGGACTGCCTACATCGATTCGCTATTTTAACGTAATATTTAATTCATATTTTAATTTGTACTTTTACGTAAAGGGGGCTTTACTGGAACTGAAGCGCTGCCCCTCTTTAGTCAAATTGCTCCACTAAATACCGTGAATTTAATCATCAAAGTAACTTTTTGGTATTTTAATATTTAATTAAATATTTATTGTTTATTTAGGAGTAACGTAATACTTTCTAATAAGCAATTACGCAGCAATTTAATCTTTTTGTATGAGTGTTTGAAGTATTTACTGTCAACTTTTTGATATTTTTGAAACATCTCACATAATTTGCATGTTTGCCATAAAAATATTAATTGTACTTTGAGGTACGCAAAACTTTGAAAGAGAAATTTAGTCTATTTGTAAGAGTATTTAAATCTTTATTTTGTTTTGCACTGTGGGCCTTTAACGTTTATAATTTAAAATGTAATTTTTTTTGTATATGTTTAATCCCAAGATGCTGTTAACTTGTAAAATATTATGAAATTATAGAGCTTGAAAGTGACATAGTCTTTGTATTATTTGTGCTACGGTAAAGATGTTTGATTTGTTTGAAGCACAGAAGGAATGAAATGCAACACATAGCGTTGGAAAACTTATCAAACACTCAATCTACACTTTGCTGATGGACAAGGGAAGAGCATAGCAAATTTCAAACAACTTTTTGTCATAATATGAAGATACATGCATGGTTTATGTATGTATGCTGTGTATTTGTGTACTAACTAGTTTTCCAATTTAAAAACCACAGAATTCATACACATAACTTAGTCTTATTTCTCTTTATAATTAAAATTATAAAACAGTTCTTTACATGAGTAAAATGTTAGAATTATGAGTGAGGAGGTAAAGTTATAGTTACTGAACCGTTTTTAATTAACCGACGCATGACTAACTACCTGCGTAATATTAAGCCACCTAGGTAGCCGGGTCCACCAGAGAGTATAACGTCCTCGGCTATTGTAATTCAAATGATTCCATAATTTGTTTGCAACCCGATGAGTTGAGAGAGACAGTGTTTCAAACTGACGATGAAAGAGAAGACCAGTAATTTATATTTCGTTCGAAAAATTATGGTATAGTGTGTCACTCGAGAGCGATGGTTGTTCCTTGTGGCAGTTTCGGGGGGAAGAGTGGTGGCAATAAAATTAATGGGCAGGGGATGAAGCGGGAAAGCGATCCGCGGGGCCCAGGGTGTACAGCGACCTCGCGGTAATCCATCATCATTACTCATTACCCGCGCAGCTCTCGGTAGCCGCCTCAAACAAAAAAAACACCTGCCGAATGTAATTGATAATTGATGTGCACACAAAAGCGGCCTGTTCTTTCCAGTCTTCCCTCCCTCCTTGCCTTCACGGGGCTGCTAAACCTGGGCGTAATATCATTTCCGAGTACAAACACGGCGCGATGTCACCCTGGGCTCCCTGCCCGGACAACTTGAAACCCTTCTGGCGAGGGCTGCGAACGGCGACAGCTGCGCCGCCGTGGGAACAGCGGCGGGCCGCGGAACTTCTGTGTCTGCCGAGTGACGTCAGCGGCCTGTCTACTGAGCGCCGGCCATCCGCTCTTCAACATCTCAAGAGTCAACACAGGCTGGACCCGTGGCATTCGATATGCGGGTCGCCAACCTCTTGGCGTACGTGGGCCCGCCTCACATGACACGCAGAGTTATTTGAATACAATGCCGCCCTTAAATTTTACTTTTCAGTCACAGTGTGTTATATACTTGACGTTGCACAGGAAGAGGTTTTAATAGGCCGCACTGTACACAGCAATAACGATCGTCATATTATTAAAGGAAGTCCCTTGCGTGTTGAAGGTAAAGACAATTCGCGGTTTCTTCATACGTTTTATCAAACCTTTGAAAAAACCCTCCATGAGTGACGTGTTTGTTTGTTTCTTAAATATATCACAAGCGTTTTGTACTTGTGTTAACATAAAAACGCTTTTCTTTGTCAATTTGAACCTTTATTAATATTTGGTCTATAAGTGATAATATTTCATTTATTATAAATACGAATAAAACAGGGAAAACAAGTATGTTGGTATTGCCTAGTAATAAATAGTTCTCACGCAAACTACTTTTAAATTGAGTGCGCACGAATGTAGTACGTTGTCTCTCTGGCGTAATTTTCTAGACTTAGTTAAGTATTGTTTGCATGAGGCGGATGTATATCCTGGAAGTAGACCTTAAGCAGGGCTTCAGAAAAGTTGGCAGTAACCGTGAATGGAGTGTATCATTAGTTATTGAGACTAAATTTCGTAGCAACATAAACAGCTACTGCCAGTTACGGAAAGAACATACACCTTTTCTGTCTGTCCCGATGTATCACAGAGCGTTATTACAGTAATAGTAAAATGCCAAACTAAAATTATTTTAGTTGCAACGTCTAAAACAGAAAATATTAATTTTTCAGTAAAGGGCTAAGCTCATAATTTCCGTTTAAAAAAGAAAACGGCAATGTTCATGTTATTATACGCACTTAATTTTTACATTCCAATATAAATTATTTATTGGCATGCAGAAAAAGTCATAGGCTTATGTTATTTCTTGAGCAATCGAAATGTACTGTGGGTACGTAAGTCAACGAAATGGATCCTGGGATTGCGCAAACCAATATAATTGAATACGGCGGGGGAAGAGAGTGTTTGCAAAAACTCATGCTCAAAGGTTATCGTGTGATATTAGGAAAAATTTGTGCCAGTGTTTGAATTTAGATTGATTACCAAGGAAAAATATGTACGCAGTCATTCGACGTGATATCATGGTGATACCCCTTTATACAGGTAGAGTACAATAAATTCCCAGAGGGAGACAATATATTTAAACCACAATACATTAAAAAACTGCGGTCACGTAAATAAATATTTCTGTGTTCCAAATTAATATTTTCAAACAAGAGATGTATCCTCACCAGCGGCAATCAGTAAGCCTAACTTGTTAATTTGTTAAGAAAGTCTTAAATTAGAAATGTTTTTGAAACTGCCTTTTACAGACGAGACAACGATGCGCACACATCTGCGATATATTAATAATATTGTTTACTAAACACTTTTAAAATTAACCGCTGAAATATATGATGTCGTTAAATACATTTAATTTAATGGCCGCACATATGTTTATTGCACGTATAAAATTTAGTTTCAATGTAGGTAGATGTTCCGTGTTTTTATGTCCTATTTGGACCTCTCCGTTTAATTTAAGGACAGAAAATTAATTTAATTTAGGTCAAAATCTTTATGCACGTAAGAGTAAGAATTAACGTGTTATAACATGTATGTTAATAACAGTTTCACAGTGATTCTTGATAGACCCAGGAATAAGGTCAGGTCCATGGCAGTGTTCAATTACTGAAGGTGATTGAGTACAAACTTGAACTAAAGGATACAGATCCTAAGCAGGCTTTAGAACATGTGGGTATTTGTAAGGACATGGTGGTACATATAAGAATATTTGGGCATATGTAAGAACATGTTGGCATATATAAAAACATATGGGTGTATACATAAGAACATGCCGTTATATATAAGAACATGTGGGTGTATGCAAGGACGTGTGGGTATATATAAGAACATTTGTGTATATATAAGAACATGTCGATATATATAAGAACATGTGGGTATATGTAAAAACATGTGGGTATATATAAGGACATGTTGGTATATTTAAGAACATGTGGGTATATGTAAGGACATGTGGGTATATATTAGAACATTTGTGAATATACTAGAACAGGTCGGTATATTTAAGAACATGTGGGTACATGTAAGGACATGTGGGTATATGTAAGGACATGTGGGTATATTTGAGAACATGTGAGTATGTTTAAGAACATTTGTGTATATACTAGGACAGGTTGGTATATAAAATAACATGTGGGTACATGTAAGGACATGTGGGTATATATAAGAACATGTCGATATATATAAGAACATTTGGGTATATATAAGAACATGCTGGTATATATAAGGACATGTGGGTATATGTAAGAACATGTGGGTATATATAATAANAGAACATGTGGGTACATGTAAGGACATGTGGGTATATGTAAGGACATGTGGGTATATTTGAGAACATGTGGGTATATTTAAGAACATTTGTGTATATACTAGGACAGGTTGGTATATAAAAGAACATGTGGGTACATGTAAGGACATGTGGGTATATATAAGAACATGTCGATATATATAAGAACATGTGGGTATATATAAGAACATGCTGGTATATATAAGGACATGTGGGTATATGTAAGAACATGTGGGTATATATAATAANTGGGTATATATAAGAACATGCTGGTATATATAAGGACATGTGGGTATATGTAAGAACATGTGGGTATATATAATAATATGTGTGTATATAAAAGGCCCGTGAGAGAGTCTTCGGTCACACATCGTCAGCAGAGCGCTTGATATGCAGTGTTGACAACCATCGGTTAGTGCTTCGCTATATAATTAAGGAAGATACGGACGTTCTACATAGTGTACCTCAGGTCTTAATTTTAATCACCACATAAATTTCTATATTCGCAGAACAAAGCGATTTATTATTTTGGGCCCATTCGTGATCGGGTCTAACAATAAGAGAACATATACCCACGACGCTTTTTGGGGGTACGACATATTTCTTAATAATAATTTATCATAGTTGGCATAACGAATCTGTTGAATGGCATAAGAATAGGGTTCACAGTAAATGNATTTCTTAATAATAGTTTATCATAGTTGGCATAACGAATCTGTTGAATGGCATAAGAATAGGGTTCACAGTAAATGTATGCATAATGGAAAGCAGCTATAATTATAGGGGCTCTCCGGTGTCTTAACGCTTGCATTCATATATAGCTGTATGGTTTTTGGCGTTGCAACGAAAAAAAAAGTTTAGAACTGAAATATTATCGATACCTATAACTCTTTCATTCCAATAAAAATGAATTTGTGCTCCATGTTATTGGCCGCCAATCTTTATAGGATTGAGGAATTTAGATTCAACAACGAAAGAATACCTCAATTACGTGAGAATTTCCCTCATTGGATATTTTTCTTTAACGTAACTGACAGGTAAATTTATATAACCAATTAAAAACTAAGCGATTTTTAAAATTCGTATGTGCATCGACTTTTGTGAAACCTCGCAGAACTGTGTATTCCTATCTCTCTCTTTCCCCCTCACTCTCTCTTCCCCGCTCTCTCTCGCTTTCCACCTCTCGCTCTCTCTTTCCCAGTCGCACTTACACTTTCTCTCTTTCCCTCTATCTCTATTTCCCTCTCTCTTTCTCTAACCCTCTCTATCTCTCTCAGTTTATCTATTCATGCCAGTCTACCACCAAATCTATATAATGTACTTTATCAATTTTAATTCATCTAGTTTCTCTTTTAAGTTCCCGGCCTCGAGTCTCGCTATAAGTAAGGCATGGTTCCCGATGTCCCCGACTGAGAAGACATACATACCCAACATTAAAAATCTGAAAGGTCAGCAAAAGGAAATCTTAAATATTAGATTATAGTCTCAATAGAAAACGTTTTTTCAAGTTTAAAATCTGGGCTTACTAACAACTGAAAAATAATTTCCATGCATTTACACCATAGACTGCCAAATGCCACTAGTAACCATTGCCCGTAAAAATAATACCGTAGATTATTTTTTTCTTAATATAGAGTAGAGATACGTCATATGCAAATGCTTTGGGATTGGCACTTCAGTGTGTATACACACTGAAAAAATACACGAATGCTAAAGTTTATTTCTCTTTCCCCATACTTCTATACTAGCTTTCCGTATGTTTGTTTAGCAACAAATGAGATGCGTGGTACTTTCATTTTTACCCTAAACAAGTAATGGTTAAAAATATACGTATATATTTTAGAGTTACTGGTGTTTTACGAAGTGAGAAAATATGCAATTTATTTTAAGGGAATTATAGCGTAACCAAGTGAAACCATTTCAACTTATGTCTTTTCCAAAAATTATTACTTCAACTGTGAGTGTCTCTCTCTCTCTCTCTCTCTCTCTCTCTCTCTCTCTCTCTCTCTCTCTCTCTCAGAGCACAAGCTGCATTGGGGAGCTGGCGTTCTGCAGGACATCGAGGACCAGCTCATCGTTTACATAGTATTTGCCCGGCTGCTACAGTTTCAGACATTTATAGGTTGAGTGCTCCGATGGAAAAAAAATTTAAGATGGTGTCACATTGCTTGCTCGTTTCATCCTAGGCTCTGCAGGTATATACGATCGTCAGAGTTGCCAGGCATCACAGTTAGGCGACTGCTTTCCTTCCTTCCTCCACTACGTCGATCTCAACACAGCACAACACACAACACAGAATGGCACCAACCAAGTAGGAGACACACAACACCAACAGGAAATCAGACGCATCCTCGTGCAGCTGTTCCAACAAAAAAGTCTTCTCACCTTTGAGAGACGAAAACTTTTCAAATGATAGCCAGGACATCTCCAGAACGGCTATAACACGTGAAGACACATGTCCAAAAGCACTCAATCCCCCGGTGTACATTCCTGACATCTCGAGGCTTTAATGGCTGAATCACCTATTCGGCGAAGCGTTTTTTATGGAAGTCACAGTCACCAACAGACAACACCAGAAGGTGTTTGTTAGAAAGGAGAAGCTCACTATTTTCTGCAACTTTCTACAAAATCATAATATACTCTATTTCACATATGCTCAGAAAATCGAAAGACCAACTAAAATATTCATTAAAGGGCTTACACACAACGCAGACATAATCCACTTAACGAAAGAATTCAAAGAATATGGCTTTAGTACAATCCACGTCTGGAAATTCCGAATACTAGTATACACATCTGCAGTCTTTGGGCTGTAGTATATCAACACAATGATCTCGACGTACTGAAAATACCCACACTATTCTTCATTTCAGTTCGCATAGAACTGTACAGATACCGCGCTAAAGATGTGTTGCAATGTATGCGATGTTGTGCGCTGTGCCACACTCAGGAAGACTGCACATTTCGGCATATCTGCACTCTGTGTACTGGATCGCACACAAAGGCAGGCTGTACCTTTAAAGAACAGGACATTGCAAAGTGGAAGTGTACACTCTGCAAGAAAAAAACAGGACACTCGTCTGTATGGAAACAGAGCGAAGTAATCCAGAAGCTCATTGAGGCACGCAAACAAAGGCTGCTCCCTAAACCCACCAAACAAACACGAGACACTAGTAAGGAAATCCGGGAAAACACGCGAGCAAACATTGAGTAAAAGGCTGCATTCCCTCCCCTTCAATCACAGAAAAGGCAGATTGAACAGGGAAACACTAACAAGGAACAAGCATCCACACAAAAGCAAAGGGAAAAATCACAACACAGAAGGGGCAAAAAAACAACAGAAAATACGGCCATGTTAGCAAAACTGCACGAAGTGGCCGCTTTTCTGCTAGAATCAAGCTTTATAACCCTAATGGACCACTTTAGGCCCATCATTACATAGTCGAAGCCATGGCAACACTACAGGAGGCACAGATGCTGCTTCTCACAGCACTAGCCACTTAACATAATTAAACAAACAAATAGGTTACGACAACACAAACTTATACTTAAAACTGAAAAAAAGCTAACAATAATTAACACAAAAAATTAAAATAATCCATAATAAACCACTTAAAACCGCAGTAAAACGTTAATTTTTAACACATTACCATCACCTTTTCCTCTAGGAATTCTCTGATCAGTTCGGGACGAAATTTAACACGTTTAATAAAACTACATGGATCTAGCCGAAACACTTCAGTCGTCCGCACACAGGGCTATAGACAATGCCTATTAGATATTCTCTTCACCACTCTAAAAGGCCAACATGCACTGCACTGGTCACATAGGCCGCCCTGTCTAGGCTGGTGATGTGGTAACTAGGTACTACCACTCGTTTTCCAGGTGGAGGGACACACCTGCCAGTCGTGGTAAGGGTCGGGGGCTAACCAAATTAAATGAAATAAACTAAATTAAGCTAAACAAAATGATTATAAACAAATCCTTTTGAAATAACAAATTAAAAAAAAAAAATCAAAAAAATTAAAAATACAAAATACAAAAAAAAAACAATAAAAAATAAAATATATAAAAATAGGTNAATAAACAAATCCTTTTGAAATAACAAATTAAAAAAAAAAATCAAAAAAATTAAAAATACAAAATACAAAAAAAAAAACAATAAAAAATAAAATATATAAAAATAGGTGTATTTATACTATACTCAATACGAACTACACATAATGACGCACCTACTTGATAGTATGTTTCAGGTCGGTAAGAAAAGGATTTTGGGCCAGGTTTGAGGGGGGAGTTGTGGGTGGTGGGGGGTGGAGCTCTATTTTTGCTAGAATCTTATAGATTATGTTACCAAAGGCTTTGCCAGCTCTTGCATTTCTAAATAACGATTTCAAAATATCACTACACGACCACACGATGATACGTAGACCGAGGGATGCCCCGGGAGACAAGGGACTCACCTACACATTATATGGGAGATATTTTAATTAGCACACTTGAACACAGCAGGCCAACATGTTAGACAGACATCACGACACTGACAATCACACCAGCAGGGTGACTGGAAGGGAGCTTCACTCCTCCGCCAAACACAAAAACACGTAATTTTACTTATAATAGGCAACAACACCAATAAACGGCCTTAATACGGGTCCGGTGACCAACACAACACAGCTATATGGAGCCCTGCTCCCGACCCAATGATTTGAGTATGAGTAGGGGTGCATTTGTTTTACAACCACCATGTGAGTTATGAGAGTCACAACTCCCGGTCTCACGACACCAAGGCCATTCGGTGGCATATGAGGGTTCGGCCGGCATCACAGTTCTTCGTCTGATGCGACAGGTGATAGATCGATTTCGCTCTCTTAACCTTCTGAGTTCTCAATTCGGTAAGTTAATTTACTCCACAATGCTCGCTCGCGATTTGCTGCTGGTGACATCACAATCGGGCTGAGCAGTTATATAAGGCGGAAAGATTAGGGTATTATCTCACTTCGAGCCGAGCTACTTTGGGATGAACATCGTGCTCGTGGCTGCTCTCTCTCGGGGATCTACCCGCCCCTTGGGACCAGCGAAGGCGAAGACTTCTGCGAGTACGGCGGGACCGCAGCAGCGTTGGTGCGGCGACCATTCCGCAACTCGTCGCGGCCCCAAGTGGTGGATAGGGGATCCCAGGCTCTGGGGGTGGATGGGAATACTCGAATACCCGCCGGCGGACCAACTGGCTGGTGCGAAAGGCATTCTCGTCGTGGGTTGGGGCAGCAGGGTGACATCGAGCGGTTGGTAAAGGCGGTGGGAGGAGCATCGTCACTGGCGTGCCAAGGGAGAGCATCGAGGCGGCGCGGACCAAGACTAGAAGCATCGGACGCCTGAAGTAGCGGCGGCGAGTGCTGGAAGCCTGGGCGTGCGTGGCTTGTTCGGAATACCTCTCCTCGTATATGACCAGCCACTTTGTCTAGCTGAGCACTGGCAGGGGCTTGCCCCTCCGTTTTCTCCTGCGCTGCTGTGCGAGATATCTTCTTATTGGTATTGGCAGCAGCTGGCCTGTTCGTGGCACTCTTTGCAGGGAACTGACGCCCCTTATATCAGCGAAGGTGGGGAGAGCTACGGGCATNGCGGGCATGGTTGGGGGTCTGCCTGATAATCAGTAAACACCCAGCCGGATGTAAGTGGGAGAAATCAGCTAAGATGGCTAACCGACTGCACTAGGAAAATGGGTGTAAAATAGAGGAATTGGGAAACCTGCTTCCATGATGTCTGGGCGGTATGTTATCCTGCTGCTTAAGTGGAAGACAGAAGATGAGCCCTCTTACATAGAAAGCTGCATCTGCTCGCCTTNGACAGAAGATGAGCCCTCTTACATAGAAAGCTGCATCTGCTCGCCTTCACCGCTGGGTTTATACCCACAGTTTCTGCTTGCTGGCTGCCTGTAGTATTGTCGTGCATTTATGTGCAGGAATACTGCCGGTGGTCTAGGCAATGAGAAAATTAGCTTTGCTTTATTTTCGCTGCCAAGGGCGACCCTGCCGACAAGCCCTGCCTCCTCTCCTCTAGCTTTTCCCATTTTCCCATCTTCTGTAGCATTTCAGTAATTCACGAACAAATTTGAATTTCTTACCCGTCGGGAGGAGTTTTTACGGCGCCTATGCCGGTTTTTCCCCTCCTCATTCTTAGATATAACCTCAGCTATAGGTACACTTAGGGAGGCAGTTCATGGCCCTAATTGCGAGCAAGGTAGCCTTCATCCCTCTCTACCGTGTTGCACACCTCTTGCATGAAATTCCCTCTTCTGTAGGCGCATGGGGCCTAGCCCTGAGACGAACCTAAATATCCGGTCCCTACCTCCAACGTACACTTAATAATTACCATTCGGATAGGTTAAAAAAAAAATTCTATTGTCTCACTTCTTTGTCTGATGCGACAGGTGAGAGATCGTCGTCTCTCTCAAGACCTTTGTAGATATAATTCCGGCAAGTAATATTGTGTTCGACTCTTCCATTTCAATATGCATGTTATAATTGGCGGTGGTCGTAATTATGGGTACATAATTTCGCACCAAAGTAATAAAATGCCTAATTTTCACTACCTGCCAAAACCAGCGAACCATTACAGCATATATTGCATTATATCTGAAAAGCCAAAAAAACTGGTACACTTGCCTAATATCGTGTAGGGCTCCCGCGAGCACGTAGAAGTGCCGCAAGACGACGTGGCATGGACTCAACTAATATCTGAAGGTATGTAGGAGGCAATTTACATCAGAATCCTGCAGGGAATTCCACAAATCCAATCTGCGCCAATTTGAGAAAGGGGTGCACGTCTGTCACGTTTAATGATTCTCGTCAGTCATCGTTTGTCCCGTTCNATCTGCGCCAATTTGAGAAAGGGGTGCACGTCTGTCACGTTTAATGATTCTCGTCAGTCATCGTTTGTCCCGTTCGTCCACGATCTTTTTCCGGCCACAGCGATGTCGAAGATTTGATGTTTTACAGGATTCCCGATACTCACGGTACACTCGTGAAATGGCCTTACACGAAAATCCAAAGTTTATCGCTACCTCGGAGATGCTATGTCCCATCTCTTGTACGCCAACTATAACACCACATTCAAACTCACTTAAATCTTGATAACCTGCCATTGTAGCAGCAGAAACCGTTCTAGCAACTTTGCCATACGCTTGTTGTCTTATATAGTCGTTGCAGACTGCATCGCGTTATTCTGATTGGTTCCATACCTCTGTTAGTGCATATGCACGCCTATACCGTCTTTTTGCTCGCCAGTATATTAGATACATTATTTAAATCAATACATTATTCAGTATTAATGGTGGCATGCAAGGTACTACTAAATTACAAAGTAGTGTTCTGAGAATGTTGAACTTCTCTAATAATTCATTTGCATTAACACTCGTCCTTGACGTGATGTTCTGAACCAATAGCTGCAATGGCAAACAATACAAAATAACAAGCGAGAAAAGAACACTAAATGAACACTTAAAATGTCCTATGTTAAATTTAAGCTCAAAGCATGCAGTGTGTATTCCTGCATCACCGACACCAAAATCCCAAAGCCAAAAGGCCGACACAAATGTAAGGTATGCCACATGCACAAGAAAAGGCATGCACGAAAGGTACACACTCATAGAAAACCATTAGGTACTGCTACAAGTTCTTCGTCTGATACGAAATGTGACAGATCGTTTCGCTCTCTTGACTTTATTACCTATATTCCTGAAAACAGTTCCTGAAAAATATCTCTTCTTATTGCAACGTGCCCGCCTCATGGCACTGTGAAAACTAATTAAGTTCACAGAAAATTATATACAACTGCTCCCGAAAAACTTTTAACTACTACTAACAATATTCCGTGGCAACGCTCCGTAAGTATAGGCGTTTCCGCACGGCTCCTCAGCCATAAGCGCAATGTTAAATAATCAGCGGATGTATATCCGCACAAACTGAAAACAACTTCCGGGAGAACTTCCGGGAGCAGACAGGCACGTTAATAATTGCAACTGACGTTAAAGGTCAAACCTGTTTTCGTATGTGTTAAAGGGGTCTGGTGTGGGGAAATAAAACTGCTCGTAAATGAAATACAATTTACTAAGCAACATACTCGTGCTGTACATGACCCAATACACGAACATCTCCATTAGTACCAACCAACTTTCTGAATACCAAAATAGCATCACCAAGCTCAAACTTAAGCTTACGTCGGGAATACAAAACTGGGGATGGTGAAATAATAATAACAGAATTGGAAGTAGCAACAAGCTCATTAATAGCAAACTTCTTCCAACATATAATGTCTCTTGAATCTATTTGACTAAGACAATTCACACTAGTCACTGTAATGTTGTGTGGATGCCTGAAAAAGCAAACCTCCAGAATACCTGCTGGTAAATCCGCCACTGGTAAAAATACACCAGAGTAGAATGGTGCCTTGAACCCAGCTATTGTAAATCATTTACCTTGTCACACAGGGACCTTTGAGTGAAAGAAGCAGAGTAGCTATTTCGCAACGTACTACATTTGATGCTTATCATGGAAGCATCCTTCGCTATTTCATTAAATATATATTTCTTACACAGTTACAGTTGAAAATGTTTAACCGGTTGCAAGAGCCCAATGTATCGTTGTAAGAGTAGATAAGTAGCATTAAAGAGGCTCTAATAGTTTTGCACTTGTCGTTGTCTGAGAGCGACATTGTCAATACCAGTTTGGAAGGATTAGAACCTCGAGAATGCTCCCGTTTTGTTTTGTCTTTGTTGGTAAACCTAACTCAAATGTGGAATTACACAGATTTTGCATCCATTCCCAAAATATTTGGTTAGCTGAGCAGAAATATGAAACATATTATGGACAGGGCAGATTTCCAAAGAAATCTAATCCTAACTCTGAACAGTGAACCAGGCATCAGTTCAGTAGATTCAGACACTTCATCCTCAAAATAATCTGATGATACCAGTAGCATTACTAAAGCTTCATTAAATTCTCATAGTATTCCTATGTGCAATTATTGCAGGGAACCTGGTCACATTATTGCAAAATAGGGTAAAAACCAGACCCGCAGGGACGAAATGTGACCATTCATTCCCGCCAAGCTGGCACCTTGGCCAACTCTCAATACAATACTCACCTGCTTCAAATGGTAAATCTTGTCATCGTTTTCAATATATTTTTTGTCCTTATGACCCCTGTGAAGTGAAAAATTTATATAATACATTTCACGTAAATTTTTTCTTTGTAGTGGGTGTACAAATGATTGCTACTATTCGTGTTGAGATAAATTTGCAACCATTATCTGTTAATGGAACAAAACACTCAAGATCTGCGCCCACTATTATTTCAGGAAAACATTTAGAGCAATTGATGAATTTAAATTTAGTGAAATCTGTTAAAGCTTGAGAAATTCAGTGTTACACAGCTTCCAGTGAAGCTGTACCTACGGTGTGCTGTGCAACACTCATATTATATATTGGGCGTTTCACCTGTATGCGAAAATGCTTAGTTTCAAAAAACCTAGGTGTGTCCTTTATTTTAGGAGCTGACTTCATGGCATGAACGGAACTTTATTGGACATTCAGGCACGACACATTTTCTTTATATTTTCTCCAATGGACAAAATTATTTCTGCTTGTAGAAAACAAAGTCTACCCACTCTCCTCTGAGATAAGAGCTAAATCAAAGCCCACTGTTGACACATTTTAAGCTTTGGACTAAACACAAAACCCTGCTATAAAAAAATTTGTAAAAAATTTCTTAAAGTTTTTACATTAGAATTAAATCTTATTTATTTGTTTGAAGTATGAAATTAATCTTGTTGACAAGGATTATGTCTCAAGACATACATATAGAGAATCCCAAAATAAAATGAATAAATTAAGGAAACAGGCTCAGGAATAGTCAGTTAAAGTTGTTATTGAACCCTCCACATCACAGTATGTATGTCCAGCCTTTTTGGTTCCAAAACCTAACAGTAAGCACAGAATATTATTTGATTACAGCAAAATTAATAAAATAATTGAAATTGAGTCTATCCCTCATCCTGAACTTCATTAGTAGTTCAATTGTTTTGTCAAATCCAAACATTCACAAATATTGATCTAAGTGCTGTGTTTCTCCAAATTCCATTGCCAAAACAGTCAAAACCAATCACCAGTTTATGTGCCCCTGGAATCTTTATCAGTTTACCTGTGTGGCATTTAACTTGGCCACAGGTGCTGAAGTGCTCACGTTCCTTTAAGATAAATTTTTTTATGATTTGAAATTTAAATATATATACAACTATCTGGATGACCGTGTTATACATACTGAGTCATATGAACAACAATTATCTCACCTTAAATAAAGGCTGTCACATTTGGAAAAGGCAGGTTTAACTGATAACCGAAATGAAGTTAAGTATGATGTCAAGGAAATCTCCTTTCTGGTCGATAGGATTTCGTCAGAAGGAGTTAACATTCACCCCGAGCAGATTAGATGCATAAGAGACTTTATGCCGGACCGGGAGGTTGAAGACATTTCTCATTTGATTGAAATGGTCCATTTTTTTGGAAAATTCATTCCCAAACTCATTGAAAAGGCTGCTCCATTTTACATGCTACGAAAGAAATCAGTAAAAATGTTGTAGGGAGAGGAACTACAGAAAGCTATTGACGCTCTCAAGAACGAATTTATGCACTCTGTGGTTCTGCAGATGCCAGATTTCTCTAAAGAATTCATACTGCAGACTGATGCTTCGAGTTCAGTTGATGGACCCGTCTTATGCCAGGAGATAAATGGGGCTCGCCAACCTATAGCTCTTGCATCTCAAAGGTCCACTATTTATTAATTTGAATTTCTAGCGGTTTATTTTGGTATAGAAAAAAATTCGGCAATATTTAGAATATGCCGAATTCCTCCTATAAACAGATAACCAGGCGTTGTCGTGGCTTTTGGCTCATCCATGGCAATTTGGCAAAATTGGACGCTAGATCATTAGGATGTCATAAATGGAATTTAGGGGGCAAAACATTAGAGGATTAAATAATATAATAGCTGATGCCCTGCCTTGTATGCTCGATGTTCTCAAAGATAGTGACTATTCTTAAGTTCTTCCAAATAGTAACGTGTTAGTGGAGTTTCCTTTGGCATTTACAAATTTCGAAGAGGATCAGGAAAATTATGAAGAAATAAGTGAAGTTTTTACAAAATCAAAATCTGGTTTTGAAAATAAAAATATATTATCTAGCCAAAGGTATTTTATGTCGCATATCCGTGACAATTTAAAACATGTTGTGTTGCCTACTTATATAAAAGTAAAGGTTTTCGAATACTTACATTCATCGCCTCCATGTGCTCATTTAGACACACATAACTATTCAGGCAATTCGAAAGCATTTTATGTGGAAATGTATGGATGCTGAAATTTCAGAAGGAGTTAAATGCTACATATTGTGCGCTATGAGCAAGACTGTTCATCACTCACACCTAGATTTTCTTCCTTCAGACATGGCCGAAAAACCTATGCAAAAGCATTTCGTTGATATTGTTGGACCATTTCCAGAAGTAAGTCAGGTAATAATATGTTATTAGTTTGTTTATATGCATTTTCTAAATTTGTGTGATTTATTGTTATGAAAAAGACTGATGCTATATCCAGTGTTCGTACTCTACAAGCCCGTTTATTTTAAAATTATGTCTTGCCATCATCAATTGTGTTAGACAGTGGTTCCCAATTCATTTCAAAATTATTTCGTGACATGTGTATTACGTATGGCATTCGCCATATTACCTTGTCTCCATATAATCCACCACCTTCGTATGCAGAGCGTTTAAACTGAAACCTCCGTTCTGGTCTCATTGCTTTTCATGTGACGGAGCATTCTAATTTGGCCGAAAATCATCCTTTGTTGTAAATGGCTTTCAACTATGCCAAGCATTTGGCAAGAAAATGGCTAAACTTTCTTATCGTTGAACTGGTCCTTACCAAATCCAACTTTTCTTAACGCCGGTCACTCCTAGACTTGCCAACCTCAGTTCAGCAACATATATATGAAGAGCTCATGTCTCTCACCCAAAAAGGTTTCATTCTGCACTTTCCAAATGGAATTTGTGTTCTACATTCTAGGAGATACAGACCCTAGCTGTAGGTTTTTTTAAAAGTTGTTTTGCTTATTTGGCTGGCCAGCCGCTATTATTCTTGGCTTTGACTTGGATTTGACAGTGGACCTGTCACATACTGATCCGCGTTTTCTTTATGTTCGTTCTGTTTGCGTGCCTATTACAATAAAAAAAAATCGTTGTACTAGGTTATAGGTAGAGAGTAAATTTTGTGTGTGGATTATATTTAGATTTGGGTTGTTATTGCCAAATATTCTACTTACGTTGAAATTTTTATTTAATGTTAACAATGGGTGAAAATACTAAATTTGTTCTGGATTTTCATTCAAAAGTAGTGAATATTTAATTTCGAATTGTGTTCCATTCTCGTCTTGGTTTGTTTTTGAGTTGTGGTAGTAGTTTAGTGACAGTTCCTTGTAATATTTTCCTTGGGGATGACTTGTAGGAAAATTTGTTTTCTGATGAAATGCTAATTCCTTCAAAGACAATCCATGAGAGTATCGTGTTGTCGATTTAAGTGTAGTATTTCCACTGAGGCATCATATTCCTCCTCTGCATCTTAGGTCTGTCTGTGGCCAACTTCCCGTATTTAACAGTCACCGTCACACCGCTGGATTCCGGTGTAACCTTTGAACGTGAAGTTGATTTTTGGTTTTCTGACAATACTCACTCGGTAGTGTTCAATTTGGTTTGGTTTCCTTGTAAACTGAGAGTTCAGAACATGAAACTCATTGCGAGAGAACTAGAACAGGCATTCTCTTGAAAATTCTTAATTTGATAAAACATTTAATTTAACTTCTGTGTATTTAAGAAATAGTTTGACTGCAGTAACTGTTGGATAAGTCAGGCGGTGTTAACTGATTTAAACAGGGAAATTCTCACTCATTCATATTTAGAGTGCACGTATTTGAAATTTAGTTTATAACTGTAGCAGTAAGTTTGATGATTTTTCTGTGTCGTTTTCATTTTCTCTGTCCAGTAGAATAATTCTAAATATCGTAATGTAACTTTTATAGAGGTTATTAGCATAACTCGACCAAATTCTTGTGATTTATTAAATCACGAAGGTAAAAAATGAGTATATCTTACGTTTGAGACTTTTGGAAAAATATTCGGGAGCAAAGCATTATTTTTCATTTAAATTATTTCATAAAACAATCTAACAAATTTGAATAAAAAATTGTCAAAGTTATTTTTATTTACCACCGGAGATATTTTGTTTTATCCTCTAGATCTCTTAACACGTAGAGCTCTTAGTTAACTTCATTTCTGCATATTAAGGAAATGTAATCACAGTAGGGTGATGCACAAAATATTATAATTTTGAATTCTAACATATTTTATGTTTTCAATTCTGTCAGTAATGTCGTAAAATGGTTATAGATATTGTAAATTAAAAAATTTCCTGTAGAATTGCTTTACAAAGCGACTTTATTGCTTTGTATTGTATGTAGGTAAGACAGTTGAGTTGTCATAAAACTCTTCCGTTTGGTTATATATTGTGTCAAATTAATATTTCATTTTTGTTCAAACTTTTTTGGATTAATAAAAATTGACTTTCAAAATTATTTTAATCTACGTAAAAAAAAAAAAAATTTATAAACATATTACTGAAAAATTAAAAATTAATGTAAGTTAACTTACTTATAGGTTAAAATTATTATTCTAATTTCTCAAAAAACTATTACGTTTCCTTCCTTCTTATTGATGACAGACTAATGATGACGCGGCAGATTTATCCACCCAAATTTTGCAAGACGAGTGAATTTGCTAAGAAACTAAGAACAATTTCACCAGCGTAACAGTGTATGAGATATTACGGAAACAAAGCTTTAAAAGCACATACAATTTGTAATGCATTTATTGATGGTCTGATTCATAGAGCATTAAGTTGTGACAAGAATAATATATCTTTTAAATTATCAGAATCACAGTGCTAGCGTTGTGGCAAAACTTTTCAGATCAGTCGTACATCCGGGGTTGGTCCTCANAAATTTTGCAAGACGAGTGAATTTGCTAAGAAACTAAGAACAATTTCACCAGCGTAACAGTGTATGAGATATTACAGAAACAAAGCTTTAAAAGCACATACAATTTGTAATGCATTTATTGATGGTCTGATTCATAGAGCATTAAGTTGTGACAAGAATAATATATCTTTTAAATTATCAGAATCACAGTTCTAGCGTTGTGGCAAAACTTTTCAGATCAGTGCATGTAGGCCCCAACCAGGAGTCAGTAGTAGAGGCAGACTTTGACATAGAGAAGGAAATGTAAATAAATCTAAGCAGACCATATAATAATGAAGTATTTTTAAGGAGAAGTCCTGTATTAAAGTATCGTTTACTATAAAGCAAATATTTTGTTTCTCTACGAAATTTTTTTTTAAAACAAAAACTATTTAAAATTAATGTCTCCTCACACATATGTAGGTATTCACTAATACATAATGGCATTAATTAGTATAAATATGAGTAATAATAATTGTGGTATTGATTATACACTTTATTCTCTAGTACGTTTTGCAACGTGTAAATGCATGGCCGTGCAGTTCAACAGGAGTGTAAAAGACATTGACTCAAACGCTCCCAGCAGCACTTACAAATACTCTCATGCATTCAGTTTATTTGGTAATTTTTTTTAAATATACAATTTCTTAATTAAAATACACATATTATGCGTTGCGTAAAACCTTTATGAGAAGAAGTACCAGTTTAAATATAATAACTTACAAATGTAAGCTTTAATCAAAAGTTTATCAACAAAATACGAGGGTCTTTTGGCACTGTTAACTAATTAGTTAATAGTACTCCAAATTTATTCTCTATATATCATGGTGAGCGGCAATGTTACAGATTATTATTGGAATTTTCATAAAAGGATAAGATAGCTGTAATGAAATATTCATCTTCCTTTACTTTTTATTTATCTATGACTTAATATTTAACTATCACAGTAAAAAATCATACGTGAGTTCTAATAACAGAATTTGTTGTTAGCAAAATATCGTCAATGGCTCATTTATAATGAGCCAATTTGCACTACAAGCTGAAATTCTTCTCGATATTTAGGCGTACACGGGGAAATATAGCAGCAAATGTTATTGTGATTAACATTTTCTTGGAACAATATGTAACTACTCTGGCCACTCACAGATGCACTGCCTTTTAATGGATGGATTGTTTAATTATCTAAGTTGAAGAAGATCCATAGCAATTAAATGCGTGTGTGTATATAATATGGCTCTATGGTCTTTTCCGAAAATTTTTAAAATACAGACGGAGCTCGCGGTTGATTCAGAGGCTATAGCGCTCATTTCCCACCAAGGCGAACCGGGTTCGATACTCAGTGGGGTCGCTCCCCTGATTTTTGTACGTGGGAATCGTGCCAGACGATGCCGCTGGTCGACGAGTGGCCTCGGAGATCTCCCGTTTACTCTGCCCTTACATTCCAGCGCTGCTCCATACACACCTCGCTTCACTTTCATCGGCTCCTGTTGTTAAAAGCATCTCCACTCCACTTAAAATACAGGTGAGTTATTATATTAAGGTGGCTCTTAACAACGAGGTTTTGACAGATGTATAGGGATAAATGAGGTAATAATAAATCAGCGCAAAAATAAAAGGGTGGGGGAAACAGGAGATCTCCGAGAAAACCCGCCAACTAGCGTCATCGTCCGGCACGATTCCCACTTGCAAAAATCCGGGATTACCCAGCCAGGGATTGAACCCGGCTCGCCTTGGAGGGAGGTTAGAAGTCTAACCGCTCACCCACCGCGGCAACATTAAAGGTAGATTATACTCTGTACATATAACAAATTTATATGGTACTAACAGATATTAGTCAGCTGTAACTACCAAACTGAAACATCTGTCACAATCAAAGTACCGACTCAGTTCCTGCCTGAACTTCCCAACCCAAGTTCCTTGCACTTTAGCTGTTGGATCACTGGCATAAATATCAGAGACATCACCGTGTTACTGCCCGAATATTTATTTAGTGCATGGCCTTAAATCTTTAATCGAAATTAAAACCCTGATTTTTTCAGTGTATTTAGGCCGCGGTAGGACAATCATTGGCATTGGCCGAGGTGCAGAAATGGTGACTATGTATCTTGTCCCCCCGCAATAAGCATTTAAAAAAAGAAATTTTTAANAGGTGCAGAAATGGTGACTATGTATCTTGTCCCCCCGCAATAAGCATTTAAAAAAAGAAATTTTTAAGAAATTTTTTTGGCTCTCATGCATACATTTAATAAACATAATATCTGGTATTACTCTCAGTTAAGTTGACAACGCCGTAGAGGATTCAATGTATTATCTAAACTTCATATTAAAAGAAAATTTCTATAGACACTGAATTCATTTCATTTGGTTAATGTTTAATCTTTGCACGTAATACTAAGTTGAGTTATACTAATAACATATTTACGTTTCTAAAACTTTTATGATTTCACTCGATTGGCACATGAACAAAAAGATCGAGACTAAGGTAATGTTATTTTTCACATATTGGGAAAGTATACGAAATTGTAAAACATAGAGCTTGCGCAGAGTTTTGAAATAATGTTGAATTAACAACGAACAGCTTTTAATAATATTTACGTAAACAGTGTAAACTGATCGACTCGATTGTTCAACACATTTAATTTTCTCTTTGGGAAACATACTCTCGTTCGGATGGTCGTGTGTTCAAAACCGACTGACGTTGTGGGGTTTGTTTTTCTTCAGTTGCTTACGTCTACACAGAACAGGTTAATGGTGGCGTAGTTTCTTAATGATATCGTACTGAATTCCTCAACAGTCTTCGTTAAAATCCTGGTTATAGTCTATTCATGGTACAATCACGCTTATAAATAAAACCTTCGAAATATTGCATAATATCGCTAATGTTGTGTTGTTTCCTAAATATATAATATATTGCAAGGTTTTGATATTTCCGTTAACTTTGAAGTTCCTAATTTTTTTGTTAAATAAAACGTTTACTATTATTTAAAAAAAATTTAAATATTTATATAAAACTTAATAAACATAAAACCAGAGAGAAAGGAGATATGTGTTGGTAAAGGTTAAAAATAATAGTTCTTGTATAAAATATTATTAAATAGAGTTTTGTTACGGCATTTATAAAGTAACAAGTAAACTATAATTAGTGAAATATTGACTTTTTTCGTTAAAAATGTTACAAATCCATTTCATCGGCATATATAAAAATATGTTTGACTATGCTGTATATTTATCTAGTTTATTTCGTCCACACATAGAGTCCATCGTTTTCCCATTACCCTTTTTTGTCATGACTTGTGTAGGTTATTTTTAGATGTTACGGAAGTATGCGTATAAAGAATTTAAGTAGGCGTTCAGAAGAAATGGATATGTTACAATGAATATACAATAATATCTGTGCGTAAAATTGAATATATAATATATCAAACAGCGCTCTTTACCTACTAACAAGGAAGCTCCACTATTAACTAATCGATCGCCAAATAATAATTAAGTCACCATTCGTCGATTTAAGCAACTAAATTAACAATAAAAGTTCAGCTGAAGGAATTTAAAAATACTTCGACACACTGCTTTATGGGATAAGTGTCAAGGTAGTCCACGTGTTCTGCTCTACAGGAAAACCAAGTGAAGATAGCTGTCAAAAAGAGTGGAGTGGAGAGTGGAGAGATTAGGGCGACTCTTAACAACGTCCTCTTGAGCGCAGATGAGGGTGAAACTAGGTGGAAATACAGCAACACCGAAACACAAGGGCGGGCGAAGCAGGAGTTATACGAGAAATCTCACCAAACAGCGTTAATGTTTGGCGAGATTTCCACGTACGAATGTTGAGAAGAGAAACTGTAGTATATTCGCACCGTGCTTAGCGGGATTTTTTTTCCAACCCATTGCGTATCCTAGTACATGCAACACACACAATTTAGCTAACTTTATCATAGTCACAATGGCATGGAAACACGTGTTCATTAATTTGTTTGTAACATTAATAATATATTATTACGCTCAGGGAGCCGAAAAGTTGCTGAAAATCTGCACATTTGTTCCTCTCTCATTCTAAGAAGGCTTCAAAGACTTCCGTGATAAAACGTTAGATTACGTACACTTAGTAAAAGTTGGAAGAGACAGAATATTGTTACACGGTATTTTATACTCGTACAAGTTTTTTTGTAAAATGTGTGCATAGGAAGCAACACGTGTGTGCAAACAATAGTATAAAAAACTAACTTTTTGGAAGGGAAGCTTAATAAATGCTCTGGGGATGTCAAATTATCTCCATTTATTTGCCCTCCACCTTCCGACTCCTCTATCTAACCTAACAAGGTTGGTACCTACGCCAATGATTAAGTCTATTATGATTTCAATTTTATAAAAATAAGGAAAAAAACGTACAGCTAACCAGAATGTTTTCTATTATTGAAAACATTGAATTTATAAAAAACAAAGAAAAAATATTTTTCTCGGTTCCCTTTCATTTTAGTGTTCATCTGACAATTAGCAGAAATGAAGTTAGAGAAATGAGAAGTACGAAATGAATCTTCTATGTTTGAGATATATAAATGACAAAACCTTACAATACCAGTCAACATTGTTCGCGTGGCTCAAGGTGCCCACAGCCTTTCGTTGCCTTGTATCTCCAACTTAAAATTTGTATTGTTTTCCATGTAAATAAAAATGCAAATGTGTACTTCTTCGAATGCATAGTAGTAATTGAATCGTATTACAGTCTGTGACTCTATATATATTAAAATTAATGAACATAATTTCCTCTACATGTATGAGTTAAATTTTTTTTATGAGGTATTGAAATTTATATATATATAGTAGATTTTAAAAGAAATTGATTTAATAAAAACTTTTTTGCCATATTATAGCTTAATTTGAAGGGTTTTTCCTAAGATATGATGCACTGCTACAATTTCGTAATGAAATATCTTGTATTCGGTTTGTAAATTTTATATTTAAATTATTCTCTGTAAATATAATGTTATAAAGTATTCATAATATTAATGTTAAATATCGCGTAATGAAAAGGATAATTACACTTGTTTTGTGTCAAACGAATTGATATGTGTGATAGTCACTAGAATTTTTGGATAATACCCTACAGCTTTCTTCTTGATTCCAATCTGTTATAGCGTGATTCAAAATTTGTTAGCTGCAGTTATTATCAAGTTTTAAAGAAGTGATATTCTGAGTTTTTCCGCCTTGAGTGAGTGTTTCTTATCCTGCTATTTTATCGTCATCTCATTAACGTGTTATTTTGATTTTGCCACTTACTTTTTTGCGTTAATTCTGATATTACTGCGTTCGACCTGTTTGTTTGGAAAATGCTGTTTTGAGGCCATTTCACTACTTTGCTGCCGAGGCATGGCTAATCTTTTTGAAGTCGCCTTGCGTCTTATTGAGGCCAACTTAATGATACTGTAGTAACACCAATGCTGGCGTTGGCAAGGTAGATGCCTTGAAGATGGGCTACATGACAGGTAAAACCAGCCTTTTTTTCACCATTTTCGGAAACCGCATAAATGTTTGCATCATAAAAAAAATAATGTAAACCCAATATTTATTTTAACGCTCGGCATATTTTGTAATTCTAAATTTGATAATTTTTTATTTTTAATATATCCCAAAAAATTTACAATAGCTTCTTTCATATTAATATATTTTATTTTATATCACAAGTTTGTTGTTGATTTACATTATATATTATTTATCAAACCTTTTTTACCGCTGTTATACACATAACATATTTTATTGTTGTTATCTCTTAATTCCCTTCCAATCAAACTCATTTTGGTCACACGAATGTAAGTTCTACTTTCTTTATCAGCCACATTGCTTTTAACTGTATATCACATTTTGCTTTATTACTGTTTATAATTATTTTTATTATGTATATGGAATGGTGCTGGAGTAAGAATTTTGGCTCAACCTCATTGTTTATCGATTTTATATTGGGGTTACACTTACCCAATCATTTTCTTCGGAGCTTCCCCACCCACTTCCCGTGAATGGTCCTAGGCTTGGTGAAACACCGAACACTGGTATCTTACTGGTGTTTGGAGTTTCTGCGTCAGGGTAATTTATGAGAGTTAAGGCACAGAAATAGGCATACATTGCCACTGGCATCGATTCATCCTCAAACACTTCAGCTCCACAAAACAATAGGAATAGAGGACACACGTTTTCGGTAACGAAAATTAATGCATAAGCGCACACTACCGGGATTTTGCTATCGCATTCACCGTCCGGTGTTGTAATTGTGTAGTGTTCTGCTGGTTCCGTAGTCAGAAACATGTATACCAAACCAAGCTGTTTGGTTCTTAAGATAATTTAAAAATTTGATTCGGCAGCAGATACTATATTAGTGTAAAAATTTCCATGGTGTTAAAAGTACACAACTATATTCCGAACTTGCCATTCTCGCGAAAACGTATTACTTTTACGGCGTCCGTAATATTTTACTTCGCACTGATATGCAGTTGGTACAGTCTCTAATTGGCAGTATGGTACATGCTTCCTTGACACCTAAGAACACCAGACTAGTAGAAGAACTTGTAAAAGATTCCGATTTTTTTGAAAAATATCTATGTGTAATGTTCCGTCCAATCTGATGTCATAAATAAACATATTAGATTAGGAACGTGTGCTGTAATCATCATATTCTGATTAAATCGGAGTTGCGTCGGACTCCGACAATATTATCGGCTCGTGTAAGACAGGATCAGGTATAATAAGGGACACATGCGGAGGACGTGGCGTCATAGAGGTCGGCATAACCCTCCGCTGCATATTGTTAAACGTCTGGCGGCCTACATAGCTGACAGCATGGCGAGGGCGACCTCTAGTTACGTGTCCCGAACCTGGCCGGGGATTGTGCAGGGCTCACTGAAAGTCCATCCATATGTACAAGAGATCCCCTAGCCTATATCATGCCATTTCTCCAGCGCACATCAAATGACTTTCTGCAGCACAACACTACTCGACTGCGTGCCTCATCTGTCAGAGGTATGGCATCCTCTCTGGTCACGAGTTATCTTCAGCAGGNAATGTCATCCTCTCTGGTCACGAGTTATCTTCAGCAGGGAATCGAAAGCAGTACCCTCGCTGCTTGTGCAATAGTATTTGTACCATGGTTTGACAAGCTCTGACTAAGGTAAAGGCTTGTTTGAGGTGACCGTTTATTGGTTTGTGTTTGGTCAAATAACTTTAGTGCTGATTGAAGAAAATATTTAGTTGACTGTTAAATTCTGTGGCCCAACACAGAGGTTTTGACAAATCTACTAAATACTTTATTAAATAAACAAAATACTTTTTGCTGCTTATAAAGTTTTGTTTTCTCAACGAAACCGTTTTTAGTACAAAATTACAAACTGGTTTGTTTAAAAACAAACAAATTTTTTTTTGGCTGGAATAAAAAATTTTGTCATTGTACCAGACACAAACACCTTAAATTGGGAATCAGATAAACGCAACTTACACAGTTACATCCCGGTGTAGTACCAGCAAGAGTGATGTCTACATCAGAACCAGAATCCTGCAACAACCCTCGTTCATTTCCATATGCAGTAGATAGAAAATTGAACGACTGTGTTTCAGGACTGCATATGGCACCCGTATGACGCCCTGCATCATCGAGTTATCGCCACCCTGAATTCTATGGGAAGTGAAGCATCTCTTTGTAACCTGCGACAATCTCCCTGATCTTGTTGTGCAAATTCATACATACCTAATTTTAATGCGTGATTTTCCAACCACTACACTCTAAATTCGAATTGGTGGAAAATCACTGATTTGCATTGAAATTTAACTATTCGAATCAGTGAAATTAGCTCTATTTAGAATCAGTGAGAAACCACTGCTTATTCCAGTGTAATATTTTAACCACTTTAATAAGTAACAACCAACAGCGTAAGGTAAAAAAAAATATTGGTAGTTTAACTAAGTATAGTCTAATAATTACCAGAAATAAACATATTTCCGATAGAAACTGTTTATTTTCCGCATTTATGGCAATAAAAAAATTACATTGTCTAGGACTTCAACCCACACTACACCACTTCTACTTCTCTTACAATACTTATCGAGCTACCAAGTCAACGATCAACCGTAAAAGGAAAAATATATGAATTATGTTTCTTTATCGTAAATATGTAGCTTGATATTGTATGCTTTTTCATTTCGTTTTAAATTTCATTAGTAAATTTAGGACTGTTAAAACAAATGTTACGTATGAATGCATTCACTTTGCCTCATTGCATTTTAAACCTTCAAAATGAGTGCATTTATGATTGCGTAAAAACGAAATGAAAGACGTAAAAGAGAAATGAAAAATTGAATGTTCATGTAGGCGTAAAATGGTATTATAAAAAAAAAAAAAATTAGAAAAAATTTCTGGATTGGTTTTTATTAGATTACTATTTAATTTATTTGCTACAATATTTTAACTAATCCATCAGTATAAAAATTCAAATCCCTAAACAACAGTTAATGAAATGGTCATTGAATCACCGGAAAATATCACTGTAGGAAAACTGTGAAGAAAAAACTCACATTTTTCACTAATCCATCAGTTTAACTGACTGAAGTTGCTGTTGGATAAGTCAGGCGCTGTTAACTGATTTAAACAATGAAATTCTCACTCATTCAAATTTGGAAAGTATGTATTTGAAGATTGTTTTATTACTGTAGCAATAAGTTTCATGATGTTTCTGTGTCTCATTGTGTGTTTTCAGTTTCCCTGTTTAGCAGAGTAATTAAANTTCATGATGTTTCTGTGTCTCATTGTGTGTTTTCAGTTTCCCTGTTTAGCAGAGTAATTAAAAAACGTCGTAATGTTACTTTAATAGAGGTAATAAGCGTAACTCAAATAAATTCTTGCGATTTATTATTTCATGAACGTTAATAAATATCTTTAAGTTTACGTTTGAGACTTTGGGAAAATATTCGGGAGAAATGATTTCTCTTTAAAATTACTTAATAAATCAAACTAACAAATTCGTTAAAAAAAAAACTTCAAACTTTTTTTTACTACCGCAGATATTTTGCTTTGTCTTACTGAGTTGTGAGCAACGGGAAGTGATAAGACATTTTCAGTNTTTTTTTTACTACCGCAGATATTTTGCTTTGTCTTACTGAGTTGTGAGCAACGGGAAGTGATAAGACATTTTCAGTTCTACTTGTTAAGGAACTGTAATGACTCCAGACTTTGTGCACAAAATATGTTAATTTTGAATGCTGGCCATATTGTATGTNCTTGTTAAGGAACTGTAATGACTCCAGACTTTGTGCACAAAATATGTTAATTTTGAATGCTGGCCATATTGTATGTTTTCTATTCTATCATTGAAGTCCTAAATTATATTTTGTTTATGTAATTTTAAAAAATTCCTGTTAAATTGCTTAACAAATTACGGAAATAAAGTGGCTTTCATGGTTTGTATTATATATAGGTAAGGCAGTTCAGCTGTCATAAATATCTGCTGTTTGGTTATATATTGTGTAAATTTTATTTTAAATGTTTATTCAAAAGATTTTTTTTTGTTTTATAAAAATGCATTGTCAAAATTATTTTAAATACGCGAGAAACCCAAAAATATGTTCTAAATTTACTACTGATTAATTAAAAATTGCTGTAAGTTAACTATCTTACTGTAGATTTTTAAATTAATGTTATAATTTCCTCAAAAAGTTAATACTTTTCCTTCCTTTTTCTTGATGACAGACNACTGTAGATTTTTAAATTAATGTTATAATTTCCTCAAAAAGTTAATACTTTTCCTTCCTTTTTCTTGATGACAGACTATCAACGACATAGCAAATTTATCCACTCAAACTTTGCAAGGCGAGTGAATTTGCTAGAAAACCAATAACAATTATAGCAGCGCAACAGTGAATTAGATATTAAAGAAACGAAGCACATAAACTTGTAATAAATTTATTGATGATCAGATTCCTAGATCATTAAATTGTGACAAGAATAATATTTCTATTAAGTTATCAGAATCGCATATCATAGCGATGTGGCAGAAAGTTTCAGATCAGTCGTACATCCAAGGTTGGTCCTCAGTCATCATCTCCGGCTGAAACACATAGAGNGGCGAGTGAATTTGCTAAGAAACAAATAACAATCGAAGCAGCGCAACAGTGAATTAGATATTAAAGAAACGAAGCACATAAACTTGTAATACATTTATTGATGATCAGATTCCTAGATCATTAAATTGTGACAAGAATAATATTTCTATTAAGTTATCAGAATCGCATATCATAGCGTTGTGGCAGAAAGTTTCAGATCAGTCGTACATCCAAGGTTGGTCCTCAGTCATCATCTCCGGCTGAAACACATAGAGAATGAAATGTTATATTCTCATCTCCTTGACTCTGTGCTGGCCTCATTTTATCCGGAAAGAATTGGGTTGACAATAATAATATAGTAAATAAATCGAATCAGACCTAATAATACTAAAGTATTTTTAAGGAGAAGCGCGGTATATTTGTATCGTTTACTATAAAGCATGAAATTTGTTTTTTTACCAAACAATTAAATAAAATAAAATTTAATAAGATATCATATCTTCTTACACATATGTAGGTATTTAGTAAAACACAATGGCATTAAGTACAATAAATGTGTGTATAAAAAATTGTTATAACTATTATACTTTTTACTATCTAGTACGCTTTGCAAAGTGTAAATGTATGGCCGTGCAGTATAAAGGAGTGTGCTTACAGTACATAAAACATTTGCTCAAAACCTCCCAGCAGTACTTGAAAAATCTCAAGCATTCAGTATATTTGGTAGATTTTCTAAAATGTAGGGGTTTCTTAATTAAAAAATATATTTTATGCGTTTGTATAAAAAGTTCATTAGAAGAAGTACAACTTTAAAGATTATAATCTACAACAGTAAGCTTTAATCGTCAGTTTATTTACAAGATACGAGGGTCTTATGGTCTTAGGCCAATACTAGTGAACAGCGATAACTTCGTAAATTAAATCACAATATTGAAATTTTAAAGCATAGATTGAAAACTAAATGTTACTTAGTCCATTTTTCAATCCTTGCAAAGCAGTTACGTGTGACAAATATGCATACATATGTAAACACGGTGTTTTTTTTAAAATAAGTGCGAGTATATTGTGGGATGCAAGGGGGTGTCAAGACGTGTGTTTCGATGTAATGAACATGGTGTTGGAAATGCATCTGTAAGCTACAAATAAATAAAACGCAAGACTCATATGCTGGAAGCAATTATTGTTATGTAAAGCGAGTCGACATGGAAACCCCAAGTACATTATTGAAATGATTACGCAAGTGTTGGTCGTTGACCTTCCAGCCTGCCGCAGTACTCAGAGAACAATAGTCCATTGTTCGGCGAAGCGAGCTGTGCTACCATTCCAAGCTCTGTGATGTATCAGTAACAACTGCTCACACAAATTAAAATCAGTTCAATAAAAACTTTCCCGAAGGATTTATCTAGGAAAAAAAAAAAGAAAAGACAAAAAAGGCAGTGGCGTGCAAGAAGAACGACGAATTGAACGTGAGGACCTGTAAGCAGTTACTGATTCAAACATTTTGATGTAAATGTTATTATATCTTTAACATGACTCGTTAATTAGTCTAATTGCAGAGCAAACGAAAAGCTGTTGGGTGAACGGATCAAACACTTATTGCAGTGTGTAAATTTTACTGCTATTGGGGTTAAAAGTAGGAACTTAACTCAACTTACAGCGCCAGCATGAAATTGCGGGATAACCTGGAGACCTCCTAGAAAACCCGCCGCACAGCGGTTTGTCCGGCACGCTTCTCACTTGCACTTCCTCGGTTGGCCTTGGTGGAAGGCGATCAGTCTAACCGCTCAGCTACCGTGGGCCCAGACTGACTGAAGTTCCTCGATTTTCCAAAATCGCAAAGAAGTGGCGATCACACATACTGCAGTCTTATTTAAGTGAGAGCAAGCGCAACATGTTTTTTCCAGATTGATAGTTTATTCGTCTTATTAGAGCATGTATGGGAAATACGGTGTGGTGTAGGTAGATGCGGAATTAGTGATATTCCAAAGCATTGAAGAAATACTAATGTATCCTCGGATTATTTTTTTTATTTGCGTAACATATATTTTATTAATTTGTATATATAAGTTCAAATATGTGGTATCGTGGTTACCACATCACATTTTTTTAATAAGGCAATTTTTTTTCATTAATATGAGATAAATGAAAGATTTTTGAAGTCTACTGTAGAGCTTACGTCTATCGATGTACCTTCTCCCACTGGTGGAAAATTACATGGGAAATATTGTTGCTACTTTGGAAAGATCGTCAGCAAGCACTGCAATGCTTGGCGACATGAGAGAACCGAGCGATGAAGCATTACGATAATGGCCACACATAGTTTATAGAAGGTGATACATTGTGCGACGATTCGTCTTTTGATGTCCAGCAAGTGATGTCGTAAATATCCCCTTCTGCATAGACGTCTATTGATTCGTCAGGCGATAATGATGAGGCAGTTATTGCGTAATACGGAATGAGTGCAGTAGAGTTGGTTTGTGTGGAATGTACACTTGCAAGACTTTCGTGTAATGTCGACGAACTTCAAAATAAGCGGCCGTCTCCTGTAGATACTGATGATGACAAATGGATTCCTAAAAAGGAAACTAAACTTGATATTGAGGATGAAACAGGAGGAAACTAAACTTGATATTGAGGATGAAACAGGAGGAAACTAAACTTGATATTGAGGATGAAACAGGAGGGGGAGACGACCATGAAGCCAACATTGATGATGACTATGACGACAAGTGGTGTAAACAATAGATTGCGAGAGTTTGTTTTAGATAACATTTATGTGAGTGTGTGTAGTAGGACGGATATTGTTCCATCTCCATATGGCGAAGGAATGAAATGAGGGGGATTTTTTTGAGGAATGATTCGCAACTGGTTGTTTGGCGGCCTGGCCAGTTGGCTACTTAAGTTAGAAGAATTTGTGTGAGAAGGTTAGCTACGCGACCCTTATGAGAGACTTTTTTCGAGATTGTCCATCATCGTTTGTATAGGTAGGTGGTATGGCAGGTTGGTCTTGTCGGCTGGTCTAGTCAGTTTTGCAAGAACTAGTCTCGTCTGGAGCTGATCCTGCACTCCGTCAGTCTCGCCAGGAACCAGTACTGGGTGTATTAAGTCGATGGGGCAGTTTACATTCCGTTTTCTGGAATTAAGTTGTATTTCCCAACATTAAAGTTCTTTACAGTCTTAAATGGCAAGGAATTGTGGCCACATCCNTTTCTGGAATTAAGTTGTATTTCCCAACATTAAAGTTCTTTACAGTCTTAAATGGCAAGGAATTGTGGCCACATCATGTACTCAGAGATTCATTAATTTAGTCTTTATATTGTGTAACAAATAACTTCATGACAATCTGTGGCGATAATTATAAAAAAACACGCATACATAAAAAATTGGTTAATAAAGAGATATTCCGAAGACTGTAAATTATTTCGTGATACAGACAAAACTTAAATTTTTGCAATATTTAATATAAACTTTAATAAAGTTCAGGAAAAAACTACTAAATTTCATTTTATGTAAATGTTTCATCGAAGCGTAGAAGAGGAATAGTGAGGTATATGGTTCTCCGATGAGTCCTGCTTCAATATTAATGTATGATGGTCGCAGCAATGTTAGGCGCCTCAGTGGGCAACACAACGCCCTTGCCTTGATTTGTGACCGCCATACGTACTGGAGATGAGGAGATATNTTAGGCGCCTCAGTGGGCAACACAACGCCCTTGCCTTGATTTGTGACCGCCATACGTACTGGAGATGAGGAGATAGTTACGGGTTGCTGTCAGTTATTAGTTCCGGTCATGTGTCATGGTTGTCGAAGGCAAGGAGACATCACAGTGTATGCCAATATAGTTCTGCGGCCCCATTTTCTACCACTTTTGCACAGCATTACCAACGCTGTCATGCAGCAAGATAATGCTGTTTCCCATACATCTTGCATCAGCCTATAGGCTCTGCAATATGTGGACACCATTCCTTGACCTGTCAGGTCTCCAGANTTTCCCATACATCTTGCATCAGCCTATAGGCTCTGCAATATGTGGACACCATTCCTTGACCTGTCAGGTCTCCAGATTTGACCTCTATTGAACACGTATGGGATATGATGGGGTGAAGTTTGCACCACCGTCAGCCACTTGCCCAAACACAGGCTGATCTCCGAGTGCAGTTGCAGGAAGTATGGAGGCATGTGCTCCAGTATATTATCGGCCACCTGTTTGAGTGAGTGCCTCTCGAGTTATTCATTACAAACTCAATTATAACAAGAGTACTGGCACAAACACAACGGCAAAGGCTGTGCCATTTGTAGGAACTCGCTTACGTTTTACCATGTTTTTTTTACACCTTGTATTCTCTTTCAGGGAATGGTTTTGATTTTCATGGCAATGCAGCTTGTTTTCTCTTTAAGCACCAAGGTGTATTTATTGCTTATTTCTAAGTAAAAGCAAGGTTAGATAATGTTTGTGTCACTGCTTATGTAAATTTAATTTTTTATTTAGGAATGTTCAAGATTTCATTACTTTATAATTTTTCAATTTATCGGTGACCAGTTTCAGTGATCAGGTTAATCTGTTGCGTCAACCGGTTGAAATAACGCTAGCAAATTAAATGGAATGGCCCATTTCATTATGAAATAAGCTGTATTCGGTTTGCATATTTCATATTTAAATTCTTCTCTGTCAATGTAATGTTTGTAAATTATCATGGTATTAATGTAAAATATCGCATAATGAAAATAATAGTATCACTGGTTTTCTGTCAAGTCACTTGATAACTGCGATAGTCACAGGAATTTTCTGAATACACTGTACGGCTTTCTTCTTGATTCCTATCCGTTACGGAGTAAGAAAAATTTTGTTAACTGCGGTATTATCTAGTTTTATGAAGTGATCTTCTGAGTTTTACCGCTTTGGGTGAGTGTTTCATGTCCTGCTGTTTTATCGTTGCCTCAATAATTTGTTGTTTTGTAACTATCTCTTTTGCGTAAAATTATGTTATTACAGCAGTCGAACTGTTGGGTTGGAAAATGCAGTGTTGAGATTATTTTATTACGATATTGCCGAGGAGTGGAAAATCTTTTTGAAGTCGCCTTGCGTCTTATTGAGACCGACTTAATGATAATGTAGTAATTTTATCCTGGTTTTGGCAAGGGATGTGTCTCGAATATAAGCAACATCTCAGGAAAGTAAACCCTTCATTCCACCATTTTCGGCAGGCGCATGAATCGTTGAACTATACGACAATCAAGTCACCGTTTTTAAAAAACTTACTTTTATACTGAACCAATCACAATAAAAAATAAAAGAATGCAATTTCAAATTTTTTTCTATGGTTTGGCATATATTGTAATTCTGAATTTCTTTTTGTAGGATCCAAAAAAATTAAAAATAATATCTGTCATAATAAATGCTTTATTTTATAACAACAGTTTGTTGTTGTTGAAGTACCTTAGATATTAAATATCAAACATTTGATACTGTTGTTATACAATTAAAATATTTGATTATTATATGTTAATTCACGTCCGTTAAAACAAATTTTGTTCACATGTGTGTGTAAGTTCTACCTTCGTTATTAACCACCTTGCATTTTTAATCTAAATCATATTTTGCTTTATTGCTGTATATAAAAATTTTGATAATGCTCGTTGTGAGGGTGCTGTAGTAAGAATTTTGGCTCGGGCTCTTTGTTTCGCCATTTAAATTTGGGTCACATTTACACAAGCAGATCCTTAGGATCTTCCTCTCGTGCGCTTCTAGAATGTTCTTAGAATTGGCGAGGCACTGCAGTACCACCCACTGGTATTTGGAGTTTCTGCGCCGGTGTCATTTACAAGAGGTTAGGCGAGGTACAACTGGTAGCAGTAGCTCGAGGTTGTGTACGAGAGTGTACCTTTCATGCTTACCTTTGTTTGTGCATGTTGTGTGTCTTCTCTTTTGTGTGGGCCTTTTGGATATATGATATTGATGTCAGTGACGCAGGCACAAAAACAGCATGCTACGGTGTTAAATTGAAAATAGGATATTTTAAGTGTTCTTTTATTATTATTTTGTACCTTGGTATTTTGTATTGTTTGCCATGTCAGTTATTGGGCCAGACCCTCTTTTCAAAGACAAGTGTCAATACGAGTGTATTATTAGAGGTGTTCAACCTCCTGAGAACAGTGCTATTTCATTTAGGAGCACTTTTCGATCTACAATTAATACTGATCACCATATTGATTAATATAATATATCTAATATGAATATTGAGTCTGAAAAACAACACATTGGCTTCAAAAATAATTTTCCTAAAGGAAATGTTTGACAACATTGACGATGACTCCAGTCCTTCAGTCTATTGTAGACTTAAGTAAAGGGCTCACCCATTGGTGAAAGCAAGCCCAAAATTTGTTAACAAAATGTTCAGACCAACATTAAGAAATTCAAGGTCAGTCCCTGAACAGTTATGCTGCTCAGGCGCAATCCCTATTTGAGGCTGTTGATCGTATTGAAGCCGATGAAGCCCAGAAACATACCTGATGTTCAAACCTCTATGGCTGCTGAACAATTTTCTGCTCTTAGTGTCAGTACTGTGTCCATCACAATTCTTAATTAAATACGAACACAATTTAACGTTTATGCTAACCCTTCCATTTCCATCACAGTACCTCACATACCATCCTCTATTGCAAATCATATATCAATCACATCAGCTATCCCACATGCTAATACAGTTTTCACCACCATGCTGCTTATGTCAGCTACGGTAGGACCATCTTGGCGTAATTAAATGTCACTCCGGTTCGGGAAAATTAACAATACACTTGAAATAATGTTGATTGAATTCCTGGCTACAAATGATTTGCAGGTGCCCAAACTCTTAGAATTTCTTCAACTTAATGTAATACTACACCAGAATAGAATGGTGCCCGAGACCCAGCTATTGGAAATCATTTACCATTTCACACAGGGTTCTTTGAGTGAAAGAACCAGACAAGCTATTTCGCAACATGCTACATTTGATGATCATCATGCAGACTCCCTTCGCTCTTTCATTTCATCCAGATTACTTACACATTGACAGTTTTTAATGTTTAACCTGTTTTAAGATCCCAATGAATCAATGTAAGAATATGTAAGTAACATTAAAGAGACTGCTGTAGTTATGCACTTGTCTTTGTCTGAGAGCGACATTGCCAATAGCAGTTTGGAAGGTTTAGAACCTTGAGAGTGATCCCGTTATGTCTTTGTTGGTAAACCTAACTCACATGTGGAATTAGACAGATTTTGCATCCATTCCCAAAATATTTGGTATGCTGACCAGAAACATGAAACATATTTTTAACAGGGCAGATTCCTAAGGAAGTCAGTGCCTAACTCTGATAAGAAAGGTAAAACCAGTTGACCATTCATCAGTTCACTAGATGGAGACACTTCATCCTTCAATTAATCTGATGACTCCAGCAGCTCTACTAAAGGTTGATCCAAATCTCCTAGTCTTCCTATGTGCAAATATTGCAAGGAACCTGGCCACATTTTTGCAAAATAGAGAAAAAACAAGTACCATGGGGAGTAAATGTGAGCATTCATCCCCGCCAAGCCAGCAACTTGGCCAATTCTCAATACAATGCTCACTTTCTTCAAATGGTAAATATTTGTCATTGTTTCCAATATCTTTTTGGACCTTTTGACCCCTGTGAGGTGAAAAATTAATATAAGTCATTTCAAGTTAATTATTCCAATATAGTTGGTGTACAATGGATTGCTATTCCTTGTATTGAGGTAAATTTACGACCATTATCTGATAATGCACTAGTAGAATCAAGATCTGCGTTCACTATTATTTCAGGAAAATGTTTTGAGTACTTGATGAATTTAAAGTTATTAAAATCTGCAAAAACTTCTAAAATTCAGTTTTACCCAGTTTCCAGTAAAGCTTTACCTATTTTGTGCTGTGCAACTCTGAAATTAAAGAATGGACATTTTACCTAGATGTGCAAATGCTTAGTTTCATAAATCTTGGGTTGTCTTTTATTTTAGGGGATAATGTTATTGCATTGCCGGGGGTTATTTTAGACACTCAGCACAACACATTTTCTTCAAATTTATTTCCAGTGGACAAAGTTATTTTTCCCAATAGTAAATAAAGTTCACCAGTCTCGTCTGAGATAACTGATGTATAAAAGTCAACTATTAACACATTTGAATCTTTGGACTCAAACAGCATGCTGCAATAATAAACAGTTGTAAAAAAGTTCTTAAATTTCTCAAATGAGAAATAGATATTATTTAATTTATTGGAGTATGAAATTAAACTCGTTGACAAGGATCAAGTCTCAAGCCATCCATATAGACAAAGCCCATCTAAAATACATATGTTAAGGAAACAAGCTCAGGAATGGTTAGATAAAGTTGTTATTAAACTCTTCACATCACAATATGCACATCTAGCCTATTTGGTTCCAAAACCTAATTGTAAGTACAGAATATTTTTTTATTACAGGAAAATTAATAAAAATATATCAATTGAGTCTGTCCCTCTCTCTGCCCTATTTGTCGTTCAATTGGTTTGGCAAAGTCAAACTTTCACCACAATTGATCTAAATGCTGTGTATCACCAAATTCCATTGCCATAACAGTCAAAACAAATCACCAGTTTATGTGCCCCTGGAATCTTTATCAGTATACCTGTGTGCCATTTAACTAGGCCACAAGTGCTGTACTGCTCAAGTTCCCTTTCAGACAAAACTATCTATGACATGAAATTTAAATATATAGATACAAATATCTGTATGACCTTGTGATAAATACTGAGTCATTTGAAGAAACAATTTTCTCACATTAAAGAAATTATGCCACATTTGGAAAAGGTAGGTTTAACTGATAATCCTAATAAAAATAATTTTGATGTCCAGGAAAACTCCTTTCTGGGCGATAGGATTTCGTCAGATGGATTTCCCGTTGACCCCGAGCGGATTAGATGTATTAAAGATTTTCTTCTTCCTCGGAAGGTAGAAACCATTTCCCATTTGATTGTATTGTTCCAGTTTTTTGGAAAATCTATTCCCAAACTCACTAAAAAGTCTGGTCCACTCAGTAAAATTTTTGTGTGGTAAGGAACTGGACAAAACTTTTGTCGCTTTCAAGAACGACCTTATGCACCCTTTGGTTCTGCAGATGCCAGATTTCTCTAAAAAATTCTTCCCGCAGACTGATGCTTCGAGTTCAACTGAAGGAACTGTCTTGTGTCCGAAGATAGCTAGGGTTCACCAGCCTATCTCGTTTGCAACCCGCAACCTCACACCCCAGGAGAAAAGTAAACTATTTATGAATTAGAATTCCTACCGGTTGAGTTTTATATCCACAAAATTCGGCAATATTTAGACCATGCTGAATTCCCTTCTATAAACAGATAAGTAGTGCGTTGTCGTGGCTTTTGGCTCATCCATTGCAATTTGGCAAAGGCATGACGATTTCATAGTTGAAATTTAGGGTGCAACACTTTAAACGATCACATAATATAGAAGCTTATGCTCTCTCTTGCATGCTCGATGTTCTTAAAGTCAGTGACTACTCAGATGTTCTTAAAAATTGTAACGTGTTAGTGGAGTTTCCTTTGGTATTAATAAATATCAAGGAGCATCAGGAAAAAGATGAAGAAATAAGTGAAGTTTTTACAAAATTAAAACCTAGTTTTGAACAAAAAATATTTTTTCTAGCCAAAGGTCTTTTATTTTGCATATCCCGTGACAATGTACAACATGCTGTGATGCATACTTATATTAAATCAATGGTTTTCGTATATTTTCATTCATCGCCTCTACGTGCTCATTTAGACATTTTATGTGGAAAAGTATGGATGCTGAAATTTCAGAAGGAGTTAAATGCTACATATTGTGCGCTATGAGCAAACCTGTTCAACACTCACACCAAGATTTTCTTTCTTCAGACTTGGCCAAAAAACCTATGCAAAAACATTTCATTGATTTTGTTGGTCCTTTTCCAAGAAGTAAGTAAGGTTTTAATATGTTATTAGTTTGTGTATATGCATTTTTTAAATGTGTGTGATTTATTGTTAGGAGAAAGACTGATGCTATATCCACTGTTCGTGCTCTACAAGCCCGTTTATTTTAAAATTGTGTCTTGCAATCAGCAATTGTGTTAGACAGTGGTTCCCAATTGATTTCATAATTATTTTGTGACATATGTTTTACGAATGGCATTCGCCATTTTATCTTGTATTCATATAATCCACCTCCTTCGTATGCGAAGCGTTTAAACTGAATCATCCGTTCATCTCTCATTGCCTTTGAAGCGACGGAGCATTCTAATTGGCACAAAAACAATCCTTTAATGCAAAAGGCTTTCAACTATGCCAGGCATGAGTCTCACAAGACCAGTCCTTTAAATCTTGTTTTCACTTATCTGCCCAATAATCCTTTGTCCAGTTTGTGGCACTTATCTGATTTACTAGATAATCCCTAGGATATACATCAGGCCCTTTAAAACTTAAAATGTTCTCTTTTCATGAGCCATATAAAATATGATAAACATTGGATTGACAATCCATTTCGTGTAGGTGATCTAGTTTTGTGTAAACCTTGTTGTGTGACGGTATAGGAATATTAGAGCAATGCTGGCCCACAACCGGCCCCCCCCCCCTGCATTACCAGGGTAGAGACTAAGTAGACACGTGTCACGAGGCAGGTGACGGACCGCAGTTACACGTGTCTTGCTGCGCGTCCTGCTGCGTAGGTCTCTCGGCCACCCCCCTACACCCCCTTCGCCTCTAGCCAGCCCCTGAGACCTGTGGTGCGAAGAGGTTTCACGGGATATCACCAAATAATCATGTGTATTTCGCCTGAATTCAGAAAACACGCACCACGGAAGAAATAGCTGACGAGCTGGATATTGGTGACGAGAACACCCCCCTCCCCCTTTGCTAACCACATGACAATGTGGAAATGCACCGAGAAGAAATAGCAGACGAGAGTAAGCTAGGGGCAAGGGGCTAACTTCCCTCGCCCCCCCAAACCCTTCAAGAACCATGACACGTGTTTTGAAAGGCTTTGTTCTGCGTTCTACCACCTCACCCCCTCATCCACTCCTTACACAAGTTGACATGTCCCAACAATTAAGGGTGGAGGCTGGCGAGCATAAAAACCNAATGTGGAAATGCACCGAGAAGAAATAGCAGACGAGAGTAAGCTAGGGGCAAGGGGCTAACTTCCCTCGCCCCCCCCAAACCCTTCAAGAACCATGACACGTGTTTTGAAAGGCTTTGTTCTGCGTTCTACCACCTCACCCCCTCATCCACTCCTTACACAAGTTGACATGTCCCAACAATTAAGGGTGGAGGCTGGCGAGCATAAAAATCCCTTTAGTGAGAAGTGGGCCTCAGCCAATTATTACCGCCCAGAGACGTTAGTTCGAGAGAGCAGTCAGTTGATTATTACCGCGCAGAGAGTCAGTCAGTCGGTCGAGAGGCCGGGAGATCTGACTCCCGGCCACAACAGTACCTCAGTACAGCAGTACATCAGTAGGCACGGTAAGACAGTTAATTATTACCGCACAGAGAGAGCAGTCCGTCAGTAGAGCCGGAGAGTTTGTCAGTATCGCACAGAGAGTTCAGCCCCGTCCATCAGTCGAAGTAACTAGCAGAAAGTTGCACGGAAGTCAGTACTGCCACCCCGGGATGCGCAGATAGTCAGTCACGACATTAAGGGGTCAGCCGAATCGGGACGCGAAACGCGAAACGCAGGGCAGTGTCAGAGACAGTTACCATAGTCACATCGGACGAATAGTTTGACCACGTCGGGACGCGAGTTAGTCAGCCAGTTACCACATAAGTCAGTCAGTTTCCAGTCAGTCAGTTGCAACGCACCGAGAAGGTGGAGTCGAGTGGTGAACTTCACCAAGAAGTGCCATGTCGAGCTAGTGGGCTTGTCCGGTGCAACCTGGATTCGCGAAGGACGGGTGGGACACACACACACCCGTGTGGTCCCTCGCCAGGACATGGTGGGGTAGTCAATAGTCTGTTACTACCCTATGTCGAGAACGGGAGCGAGTGGTGAGCCCTAATGAGGGGCGCCAGGTCAAGAGGAAGCCAGCTGCGTGCAACAGACCAACCACACAGGGCCTTTACCAGGACCATCCAGCTCACCAGACCACCAACTGCCGGAACAACTACCAAGCAACATGTGCAGATAAGTAACCCCGTCATCACTCAGGGACCTGTCCTGACACCGAATGCCCCTACAGCATCAGAAATGTAACCAGAACTTTGAACATTGTAACCAGCCCTTCAGGCCTTGAACTCGCAGGGCGTTATTGTGTGAGAAAATCCTCGGCAGAAAATATGTGTAAATTCCCGCAACAGTGCCGGGAAGGTATAAGTAAAGTCCCATTGAATAAACCTGTTCCAAAACTAAGAAGTTGTGATGAAGTCATTTTGTGATTTACCCTCAAACCCCAGGCATCCTTTAGTCTGTGCCACTAAACATTAACAAAAGAGACCCTACATACTTTTAGGATGTGTTAATTGGCTTCCCAACGGTGGGGCACAGATGCATCTGTACAGACAGTATCAAAGAACCAGACTATACCTGTATACCCGAGTAAAGGGGTCTCACCTGTACCAGATTACCGCACTAGTCAGGCTGAACAGTACCAGAGATACCGAGCTAGTAAGGAGGAACCCAAAGACTTAAGGGGAGTCTCAAACCCCTTTGGCGCCCAGTCGAGAACCGAGTACGCGCAGGAGCGAGTTCGAGCGAGAGAACGAGGCGGGATAACAGATGTGTAAGGAGGAGCGATTACGGATAAGTAGGCCACCACAGCCCAGTGCAGAATGGATGGCAATAAAGTGGCGAGATATTTCGAGAGCCGACGAGCAACAGGCGAGCGAGTGCAAGCGAGCGAGGAGCGGGAACGAGTGCGATCGAGCGAGTCTAACGAATAGACAGTAGCGAGGAGCGGTAATGGGAGGGAAGCTACGAGGTCATTTCCACTAGACAGTGGGAAATGACGTGTGGTAGGCGGACTAGGATGCAATTCCGCGCCTACCCATAGTAAAATTAGGTCATAAGTACCCTGAAGGAGGGTGACTGTAAATGACGGGAGAATTAGGCAGGCGGATGGGTGAAAAACCACGCGGCCAGTAAGCAAAGCACTGGTGAGACATGCTTATCGGGCCTCAAATGCCCAGAGACATGAGACAGAGACGTGAGGAGCGAAGCCACTGAAGCGCAGTGGGTCACTAGGTCACGGGGTTGTGACCCAGGTCAGGGATAGATAACGGGAAACAGTAATAAAAGTCAAGAAGGAACACAGCCCAAGTGTTATCTGAAGTAAGACAGTTCACGCAGGGCACTGCTATAAGAAATAGAGTGCTGCGCGTTAGCTCCTTTCATACACGCCGGGCGCAAAAACGAAGTTTGAAGCGCGCCAGCCAGGACGAAGTGTGAGGCGGGCTAAAGATGCACGCAGACTGGAGAGATAATACGGGCGCCGGCCAGAGATGCGTATACCGGGCCGAACGACACGAAGTGTGGAGAGCCAGCGATAATATGCCTGAGCCACAGTGCCGTCACGCGATAAGAAATACCGGGCCGAAAAATAAACGGACGAGAAGATGAGTGGACAGTGGACACACGGGCGCACAGGAAAACGCGTGGATGTAGAACAGGCGAGGGGCGAGAAGCGAAACGGTGAAGAAGCTAAGTGCACCATCCAAGCAACGGAGCCGGGAATCCGCAGTCACGCGCCGAGAACGGGCCTGCAATGCAGCAGTCCAGTAAGTCCACAGAATGAGAGAAAGTGAGGCGGCCCTCACCCCCTCACCACCACAGGTACCGACGCTCACCCAGGTTCTAGTGCAAGGTGCAAGAAGACATCATCCCGCAGCTAGACACAGACTCTTTGGGGTAAGTGTACCCATGTCACCCGCTGCGAAAACTAGGTCAAGTGACACGACCTACCAACCAACCTAAGTGCGACAAGAACGTTTTACAGTTGAACAGTGTATTCAGGCCTTCAGCCAAAAGACTTGTAGAAGCCACACTCAAGTGTGCCTGAGTGTACTTTTAATGTAATTTCCAAGTTATCCAATATAGGCCTTCAGCAAGGAACCGATGTAGAACATGTTCTAAGTTTTTTTTACCGAGAGAGAGTGGTATGTTTACATTAGCCCTAACGGCAAACGCCGCGTGCAACAGCCGAGAGACAGTAAAAAGGTTATATTTTTTGTTCTTCAACGACCTGTGTGTCGTCGTAAAGTTAAATCGTAACATGTGTCAGTGTGCTTTGTGTATTATCGTCAGCCGTTTGTTAAAAAGGGGCAGAGNCACACTCAAGTGTGCCTGAGTGTACTTTTAATGTAATTTCCAAGTTATCCAATATAGGCCTTCAGCAAGGAACCGTTGTAGAACATGTTCTAAGTTTTTTTTACCGAGAGAGAGTGGTATGTTTACATTAGCCCTAACGGCAAACGCCGCGTGCAACAGCCGAGAGACAGTAAAAAGGTTATATTTTTTGTTCTTCAACGACCTGTGTGTCGTAAAGTTAAATCGTAACATGTGTCAGTGTGCTTTGTGTATTATCGTCAGCCGTTTGTTAAAAAGGGGCAGAGNGTCGTAAAGTTAAATCGTAACATGTGTCAGTGTGCTTTGTGTATTATCGTCAGCCGTTTGTTAAAAAGGGGCAGAGAACCAGACATTACAAATAACAGAGCATTTGGCAAGAAAATGGCAAAACTTTCTTATCGTTGGACTGGACCTTACTTAATCCAACATTTCTTAACGCCAGTCACTGCTGGGCTTGCCGACCCCAGTTCAGCGACATATATTAGAAGAGCTCATGTCTCTCACCTAAAAAGCTTCCATTTTACACTTTCCAAATAGAATTTGTGTTCTACAGTCTAGGAGCTACAGACACTAGATGTAGATGGTTTTCAATAAATTTTATTTTTATTTGGCTGGTCAGCCACTATTCTTCTTGGTTTTTATTTGGTTGAGACCGTGGATTGATCACCCACCAGTCCGACTATTCTTAAGGTCCGTTCTGTTTGGGTGCTGATTATAATAATAATAATAATAATAATAAATCTTGGTACTAGGTAAATAAGAAAACAGTAAATTTTTTGTGTGGATTATATTTATATTTTTGTTGTTATTGCAAAATATTCTACTAACGTTGGAATTTTGATTTAATGTTTACAATGGGTGACAATACTAAATTTGTTCTGGGTTTTCATTCAAAAGTAGTGAATATTTAATTTCTAATTGTGATCATTTCTTGTCTTTGTTTGTTTTTGCGTTGTGGTAGTAGCTTAGTGACAGTTCCTTTGTATTGTTTTCATTGGGGATGACATGTAGGAAAATTAGTTTTCTGGTGAAATTTTAATTTCTGGAAATACACTCCATGAGTGTATCGTGTTGTAAATTTTAGTGTAGTATTTCCATTGAGGCATTATGTTCCTCCTCTGCATCGCACTTCTGGCTGTGATAACTTCTCGTATTCAACATCCACCGTCACACCGCTGGATCCGTTATAACCTTTGAAATTGAAGTTGATGTTTTGTTTTCTGACAATACTCACTCGGTAGTGTTAAATTTGGTTTGGTTTCCTTGCAAACTGAGTGTTCGGAACATGAAAATATGATAAAAACAATTGTGTCATTGCGAGAAAACTAGAACAGGCATTCTCTTGAAAATTTTTCATTTGATTAAAATTTTAATTAAACTTTGGTGGAATTAAGATATAGTCTGACTGCAATAACTGTTGGATAACTCAAGCGGTGTTAACTGATTTAAACAGTGACATTCTCACTCAGTCAGATTTAGAGAGCACGTTTTTCAAATTTGATTTATAATTGTAGCAAGAAACTTGATGATTTTTCTGCCTCATTAAGTTGTTTTCATTTTCTCTGTCCAGTAGTATACTTCTGAAACATCGAAAAGTTACCTTTATAGAGGTTATAAGCATAACTAAACTAAATTCTTGTTATTTATTTAATAATGAATTTTAGAAAATACTTACAAATGATTTTTGAGACTTTGGGAAAATATTCCGGAGCAAATAATTTGTTCTTTAAAATTAGTTTATAAAACAAATTAACAAATTTGAGAAATACTTTTTCGAACTATTTCTTTTTACCACCGGATATATTTGTTTTTGTCTTTCTGAGATGTGAGCAACGTGGAGTTTTTAGTTATCTTCATTTCTGCTCATTAATGGTTGTAATGGCTGTAGGGTGGTGCACAAAATATGCTAATTTTGAATTCTGGCCATATTGTATGTTTTCTATTCTGTCATTCATGTCAAAAAATGGTTATGGATTCTGTAATTTTAAAAATTTCCCATGAAATTGATTTAAAAAGATTGAAACAAAGCTATTTTATTGCTTTGTATTGTATATATGTAAAGCGATTGAGTTGTCATAAATCTCCTCTGTTTGGATATATATTGTGTCAAATTAATATTACATTTTTTACAAAAAATGATTTTTTTATTGATAATACTAGATTTTCAAAATGATTTTATCCAAGCAAAAACAAATAATATAAAAAAAAATTACTGTTAAATTGAAAAACAACACAAAGTAAATTATATATATTTTAAAATTATTATTTTAATATTCACAAGTTAGACTATCGACGACGCGGCAAATTTAACCACTCATACTTTGCAAAGCGGGTGAATTTGCTAGGAAACAAAGGACAATTACAGCGGCGCAACTGTGACTTAGATATTAAACGAATTATTAAAAGCACATGAAATTTGTAATAAATTTATTGATGATCTGATTCATAGATCATTTAGTTGTTACAAGAATAATATATCTATTAAATTATCAGAATCCCAGAGCATAGCGTTGTGGCAAAACATTTCCGATCAGTCATACATCCGGTGTTGGTCCTCAGTCATCATCATCGTCTGAAACACATAGAAAAGGAAATGTAAATTAATCTAAGTAGACTTAATAATAATGAAGGATTTTAAAGGAGAATTCCTGTATTAATTTATTTTTTACTATAAAGAATGTAATTTGTATCTCTACCAAAATGTTTATTAAACAAAAAAAAATATTGGATTTAATGTCTCCTCACACATATGGTGGTATTCGCTAACATCCAATGAAGAGCCAAAAAAACTGGAACACCTGTATAATATCGTGCAGGCCCCCGCCCCCCACGAGCTTGCAGAAGTGCCGTAAGACGACGTGGCATGGAGACGACTAGTGCCTGAAGGTATGCATGAGACAATTGACACTATGAATCCTGCGGGGCAGTCCACAAATCCAATCTGCGCCCAATTTGTTAAAATGTTGCTCGTTTGTCACGTTAAATGATTCTCGTCAGTCGTTATTTGTTCCTTTCTTTCACGATATTTTGCCAGCCGCAACGATGTCGAAGATGTGATTGTTTTACCGTATTCCCGATATTCACGGTACTCTCCTGACCTGGCCTTACGCGAAAATCCAAAGTTTATCGCTACCTCGGAGATGCTATGTCCCATCTCTCGTGCGCCGACTATAACACCACGTTCAAACCCACGTAAATATTGATAACCTCCCATTGTAGCAGCAGTAACCGATCTAGCTGCCAACCGCATCGCGTTACTCTGATTGATTTCATACCTCTGTTACTTGCGTACTCACGCCTATACCATTTTTTTTGTCTCTTCAGTGTGTAATGTCATTAAGTAGTATAAATGTCAGCATTAATAATGGTAATATTGATTATACACTTTATTTTCTACTACGTTTTGCAAAGTGTTAATGCATGCCAGTGCAGTTTAACAGCCGTGTACAAAATAATGTCTCAAATTCAGCAGATATTCTAAAATATGTAGTTTCTTAATCAAAATACATGTTTTATGCGTTGGCATAAAAATTCCATAAGAAGAAATTCTAGTTGAAATATTATAAGCTACAAAGGAAAGCTTCAATAATCATTTTATCTACAAGATACGGTCTTATGGTTCCATATATTACTTAGTTTATGGTACTCTGAATTTTTTTCCCATATATCATGGCGAGCAACAATGCTACAGATCACCATATGAATTTTCATAAAAGAATATGATAACTGAAAATAAATATTTTTCTTCGTTCAATTTTTAATTATCAATCACTTAATATATTACTAGCACAATGCAAAATCATACGCGGGTACGTTTATAATAACGTAATTTGTTGTTTGCAAAATATCTTCAATGACTCATTTATGATGAGCCAATTTGCACTACTAGCTGAAATTCTTCTCGATACATAGGCGAACACGGGGCAATAAAGCAGGTATTGCTATTGTGATTAAAATTTTCTTGGAACAATATTTATACTACTCTGGCCACTCACAGATACACTGCCGTTAAATGGATGGATTGTTCAATTATCTAAGTCAAAGAAGAGCCATAGCAATGAAATGCGTGAGTGTATATACTATGGCTCTATGGTCTTTTGCGTAAATTTTCAATATACAGGCGGAGTTCGAGGTTGGTACAGAGGCTACAGCACTCATTTCNGAACAATATTTATACTACTCTGGCCACTCACAGATACACTGCCGTTAAATGGATGGATTGTTCAATTATCTAAGTCAAAGAAGAGCCATAGCAATGAAATGCGTGAGTGTATATACTATGGCTCTATGGTCTTTTGCGTAAATTTTCAATATACAGGCGGAGTTCGAGGTTGGTACAGAGGCTACAGCACTCATTTCCCACTAAGGCGAACCGGGTTCGATTCCCGATGGGGTCGCTCCTCGGATTTTTGTACGAGAAATCGTACCGGACAATGCCGCTGGTCAACGAGTGGCCTTGNTTTTGTACGAGAAATCGTACCGGACAATGCCGCTGGTCAACGAGTGGCCTTGGAGATCTTCCGTTTACTCCGCCCTTACATTCCAGCACTGCTTCATACACATCTCGTTTCACCTTCATCAGTTCCTGTGTTTAAGAGCATCTACACTGCAATTAAAAATACAGGTTAGTTGAGATGTTTCGCTTAACAACGAGGTTTAGACAGCTGTATAGGGAGAAATGAGGTGGTAATGAAGCAGCGCCGGAATAAAAGGGTGNTACAAGGGCGGGGAAAACAGGAGATCTTGGAATAAACCCGCCGAAATAATATTAAAATAACATCGAACAAATTTTAAATATATTTTCTTAAACAGTGTAAACTGACCGACTAGAAAGTTAAACACATTTAAATGTTTTCTCATGCAGAAGCATACTCTCATTCGGATAGGTGTGTGTTTGAAACCGACTGACGCTGTCGTGTTGGTTTTTTTTTAAGTGGATCATTATTCCACGGAACAGGTCAATTCTGGCTTCTTAATAAAAATGGACTGAATTCCTCAACCAATTTTTGGTAAGATCATGGTTAGAGTCTATTCATGCCACCTTCACGGTTTTAAAATAAAATCTTCGAAATATCCCGTAATATCTACCATGTTTGGTTGTTTCCTTAAATATATCATATATTGCAAGCTTTTTATTTAGGTTAACTTTAAAATTCCGTTAATTTAGTTAAATTAAAACGTTTACTAATATTGTTATTAATTATAATATATTTTTCAAAGTTATAAAACATAAAAATATAGAGAAAGGAGATATGTATTGTATAAGGATAAAAATAAGAGTTCTTGCATAAAATAATATTAAATTGAATTTTTACGTCATTTATAAAGTAACAAGTAAACATTCATTTGTGAAAATTGACCTTTTTCGTTAAAATTGTTAGAAATTTATTTCATCGGCATATATAAAAACATGTTTGACGTTGCTGTATATTTATATTATTTATTTCGCTCACACATACTGTCTATTGTATTCCCTTGGTTTTTTTTTTCAAGATTTGTGTAGGTAATTTTTAGATGCTACGAATGGATGTACAAGAGGAATTCAAATATGCGTTCAGAAAAATGGAAATGTTACCATGACTATACAATAATAACTGTGCGTAAAATGAAATAAATAATATATCAAACATCGCTCTTAACCAACTAAGAGGGAAGCTCCACTATTTGCTAATCGATTGCCAAATAATAATTAGGTCACCATTCGTCGATTTAATTGACTAATTTAACAATGCCAGTTCAGCTGAAGGATTTTCAAAATATTTCGACACACTGCTTTATGGGAGGATTGTCAAGGCAGTTCATATGATCTGCTCTACAGGCAAACCAAGTGAAGATAGGTGTCAAAAAGAGTGGAGTGGAGAGTGGAGAGATTAGGGCGACTCTTAACAACGTCCTCTTGAGCGTAGATGAAGGGGAAACTAGGTGGAAATACAGCAACACCGAAACACAAGGGCGGGCGAAGCAGGAGTTATACGAGAAATCTCACCAAACCGCGTTAATGTTTGGCGAGATTTCCACGTACGAATGTTGAGAAGAGAAACTGTAGTATTTTCGCACCGTGCTTAGCGGGATTTTTGTTCCAACCCATTGCGTATCCTAGTGCATGCAACACACACAATTTAGCTAACTTTATCATAGTCACAATGGCATGGAAACACGTGTTCATTAATTTGTTTGCAACATTAATAATTTATTATTACGCCCAGGGGAGCCGAAAGGTGGGAGAAAATAGGCGCATTTGTTCCTCTCACGTTCAAAGAAAGCTTTACAGACTTCCGTGTTAAAACGTTAGATTACGTACACTTAGTAATAGTTGGAAGACAGTGAATATTGTTAGCGGAATTTTCTACTCGTATAAGTTTTTTTGTAAAATGTGTGCATAAGAGGCAACACGTGTGTGCAAACAGTTGTATAAAAAACTAACTTTAAGAAAGGAAGCATAATATAGCACTGTGGATGTCAAATTATCATAATTTCTTTACCCTCCACCTTCCGTCACCCCAATCAAACCTAACAAGTTTGGTTCCAAAGGCAATGATTTTGTCTATTAAAATTACTGAATGTATATAAAAGTAAAAAAAAAAGAAACGAACAGCTAACCAGATTAATTGCTATTATTGTAAATATTGAATTTTGTAAAAAAAACGGGACAAAGATATATATTTAAATTTAATTGTACATCTGACAATCAGTAGAAATGTAGTTAGAGAAATGACAATTACGAAATGTATCTGCTTTGTTTTAGATATATGAATGGCAAAAATCTTACAATACATTTTTTTAGTGCTCAAAAAGTCCACATTGCATCTCCAACGTAAAAAAAAAAAAATTGTGTATTATTGTCCATGTAAATTAAAAATGCAGATGTGTACTTCTTCGAATGCATAGTAATAATTGACTCTTATTACAGTCTATGACTATATCAAACTGCTATAACCAATTAACATACTTTCCACTACATGAATAAGTTAAAACAAATTTTATGAGGTATTAAAAAAATTATATATAGCAGATTTGAAAAGAAAATGATTTAGTAAAATTTTTTTTTTGTCGAATTACGGCGTGATTTGAAGTGTTTAACCTATGATATGATGCACTGATACAATTTACAGGTAAAGCTTCATTTTGAAGTTAAAAGCTAATGTAACTTGTACTTAAGTTTGATTTAAACTGGTTAAAATGGTTCCAGAAATTAAGTCTGCAAATCTAAAATAAAAAGATCGCTTTTCGGGAAATATGTGATTGTTCTATACAAATTGTTATTAGGCATCTTCAATGTGTCAAAAAAAAAAAATCAGTGTTATATTTTGTAGAAAGAAACGAATCGTTGATACACCGTAAAGGAGGCATATTATTGGAGACAGTTGGCAAGTAATAGACTTTGTAGACCTGTAAAGTATAGACAAGTAGGTTGACGGCTTGTGTCTGTTGAGAGCCCACATATTTGGTGTTCCTACAGTAGTGTATATAGACAACACATTACCAGCTATGTCTTCAATGTACGTAGATATGTCGGGCGTTGGAAAGTTAAACTTGGAGTGTCGCGTGTTGTATTTACCTGACCTCCTGGGTTGCTGNACGTAGATATGTCGGGCGTTGGAAAGTTAAACTTGGAGTGTCGCGTGTTGTATTTACCTGACCTCCTGGGTTGCTGGCAGGTGTGTCCACAGCCGTTGGAGCAGCACTTGAGTTTACCCCGGCAGTCGTAGTCGCTCCTGCAGGCTTCGAGGCAGATGCCTACTCCATGGGGCCTGGGGCACCTGCCCGGCTTGCCACGGCGAGCATCGGCTTCCGCCCACGGTACCAGGACAGCCACCAGCAGCACCACCACGAGCACGATCTTGCAGGACATTGTGCGGAGTGAAGTGCTGTACGCAGGCTCAAGGCAGGCTTATATACCGCGCCGTCCTCCAGATAGAGCACGGCCCTCGCGCTGTACCACGTCGCTGGCGCACATGGCAGCGATACGATAAAGACGAGACGACTTTGACCTGCAGTTTTTCAATGTCTCACGGCGTGAATTTGGTGGGAGAGAAGGAAGAAAGGTTCGGTGCGATTTGAAAGTATCTTTACGAGTTCTTCAGAGTCGACCGAGCGGCTCCGGAATACAATAAATTTAAAACTGGAGACCCCTAAAAAAACCCCCCGTCAACCAGCTGCATCGTCCGGTACGATTCCCAATTGCCAAAATACGCGAGTGACTCAATTGGGAATAGTACCTGCTTCGCCTTGGTGTGAGGCGTGCGCCCTAGCCGCCACGCCATCTATGACCCAGGGGCGGGAAGAGGTTATTAGAACCTGATCTGCATTTTAAAGCGTTTAAATGAACACATTAAAATAAATCATACTATTAAACGCGTGCCTAATGTGATCTACGAACATTTAGGCGAGACCTTGTTAGAGGAATCCAACACAGCTTAAAACGGCTTTTTCAGTAAATATACGGGACAGATACATACATAAGTACCCGCTATACCTGCAGTGAACCTTTGCCACGCACTCCCCTCCACAGCAAATGTTTTAACGTTACCNCATACATAAGTACCCGCTATACCTGCAGTGAACCTTTGCCACGCACTCCCCTCCACAGCAAATGTTTTAACGTTACCATTTAAAGTCTTATGGCATCACGCGGCTCGGTGAGAACACTGCACGCCCAATATGAACCTTGTGCTNTAACGTTACCATTTAAAGTCTTATGGCATCACGCGGCTCGGTGAGAACACTGCACGCCCAATATGAACCTTGTGCTTAGCGGCTAAGGGGCATTTGATGTGCGTGGTACTTAAATTCTTATCGCTCCAGCACTTTTCTGCCTTAAAGGCGGAATNGCGGCTAAGGGGCATTTGATGTGCGTGGTACTTAAATCCTTATCGCTACAGCACTTTTCTGCCTTAAAGGCGGAATACAGCTCCTGGTAGACAGGCGTCTGAAAAAGCTGAAATTTCCAATGCTGATGAGGGAGAAGGGAAGTGGTGATGGAGCAGCGACGGAATTAAGTGTTGATGGTGGGGAAACGGGAACACTTTGAGGAAACCCGGTGCTCAGCTTTAATGTCCACCATATTCGCTCAGTTCAAATTAGGTTCTTCGTAGTGGGAGTAGGAGTGATCTGGCTATTATACCATCGCTGCCCCAGGAAGGAAAAATGCTTAAACGTGAAATAGAGAGTGTCATTAAAGAAATCACTGATCGTTGGTTATGTTTCGATAAGGATGCGTCACATTTGCATGTATGTAAAGGCTTCTTCGTGATCCGTTCTCCGATAAGTCTCCCGACATAAATCAGGGATGTTATAATAATAATAGATAACTAAGCATTTATAAAAATACAGCAGCTCCAAAATTTCTTTCATATATTTAATGCAGCAATTTCTAACTTTCAAACTATTAACAACTTACCGAAATCACGAAATTGTCTTTTCTGAATTCTTATTTACTATCATAAGTAAATGATTTAGTATTGTCATTTAAAATTTCTGAGTGACAATTTTTTACATATTCGCCTGAACGACGATCACCAAAAATATATGTTGTTAATTATTTTTGTGAAGGTAAGTAAAGCCTTACTAAACAATATACTTATGAACCTTTTACGGCATCTATGGGCTGTTATTTTTAAAAGCTCTGTTTAGGATATACTTNACTAAACAATATACTTATGAACCTTTTACGGCATCTATGGGCTGTTATTTTTAAAAGCTCTGTTTAGGATATACTTTTTTTCTCACTTTACATCCTTCCTGTAAATGTTTTTTAAATGTGCCATTGGCATGATCACTTTATCGACGGGCTATATAATTGAAACCATGAAATTGTCAGGAATTTAAATGTTTTATTAGTAAGTAAATTTGTGCACTAGTGTGTACCAATCCTTTAATATTTGAAAAAAAAAGCCAGGCACTTCTGTTTAAAGTTGAGCACAACACTGCTCGACTGCGTGCCTCATCTGTCAGTGGAATGTCATCCTCTCTGGTCACGAGTAATATTCAGCAGGGAATCGAAAGCAGTACCCTCGCTGCTTGTGAAATAGTATTTGTACCATGCAAAGTGTTCGAGACGGATTTAAAATCGAAATTCACCATAATCAAATAATCACATTTTAGCTTTTTCTCCCTAATCAAATAATCACATTTTAGCTTTTTCATCCTGATCAAATAATCACATTTTACCTTTTTCACCCTAATCAAATAATTTCGTTTAACCTTTGTCCTTAATTTAATAATAATGTTTTAGTTTTTCAAATTTTATTTCATTTATATTTGAGGAAATGTTTTATAACAGAGTTTATTACATTTTTATATTAATTTTTTGCTTTCTCTATTAATTTTAATTAAGTTGACTGTCAAATTCTGTAGGCCAAACACAGATGGACAAAATAATTTTTGCTGCTTGTAAAGTTTTCTTTACTCAATTAAATTTTTTTTTGGACAAAATTACAAATTAGTTTCCCTATACACGAAAAAATATTTTTTTTTGCTCAAATAAAAATTTCTGTCATTTTACCAGACACAAACACCTTAAATTTGGCATCGGGTAAACTCAACTTTCACAGTCACAGCAGGTGTAGGACCAGCAGGTGTGATGTCTGCATCAGAACCAGAATATGGCCACAACCCTCGCCAACCTCCATATGCAGTAGATAGAAAATTGAACGACTGTGTTTCAGGACTGCAAATGGCACCCGTATGACGCCCTGCATCATCAAGTTATTGCCACCCTGAATTCTATGGGAAGTGAAGCATATCTTTGTTCCTTGTGAGAATCTTCATGATCCTGTTGTGAATATTCATCCATATCAAATTTTTAATGCGTGACTTTCCAACCACTACACTCATAATTCGAATCAGTGAAAAATCACTGATTTGCAGTGAACTTTAACTATTCGGATCCATGAAATTGGATCCATTTAGAATTAGTTGGAAACCACTGGTTGTTACAGTGAAATATTTTCACGTAATGTAAAAAAAAATATGTTTTTNGCTCCATTTAGAATTAGTTGGAAACCACTGGTTGTTCCAGTGAAATATTTTCACGTAATGTAAAAAAAAAATATGTTTTTACTGAATACGGCCTAATGATTATTACAAATAAACATATTTACGTTACTTACTGTTTATTTTGTATTATTTATGGATATAAAAAATAACGTTTTCTAGGTCTTNGGTTGTTACAGTGAAATATTTTCACGTAATGTAAAAAAAAATATGTTTTTACTGAATACAGCCTAATGATTATTATAAATAAACATATTTACGTTACTTACTGTAATAAAACATAATAAATACCTATATTTTTTATTGCAAAAGATCCAGATTAACCCACACTACACCACTACTACTCCCGTTAACTTATTAATCAATTTCCCAGGCATTAGCAGCATTGGGACAGTTAAAACAAACATTACGTATGATGCATTCACTTCACCACAAACGTCAAATTTGGAAATTTTACTCTCGTTAATACTATCCGTGAAAACGAAATGATAGAAGTAAAAACGAAATGAGAAATTGAATGTTCATGTTGCCTCGTAAAATGGTAAATACTAAACCAGTTTTTTATAAAACTATAAAAAAATAGTATTTACGCGTTATTTCATTTGTTAAAATATGTTTAACAAATCCTTCAGTTAAAAAAAAACCAAATCACTAAATCAACAGTTAACGAAATGGTTGATTAATTAGTGGCAAAATATCACTGAAGGAAAAGTAGTATTTTTCCTTAATTTATCAGTTTAACTGGCAGAAATGGCTGTTGGATAAGTNAAAATATCACTGAAGGAAAAGTAGTATTTTTCCTTAATTTATCAGTTTAACTGGCAGAAATGGCTGTTGGATAAGTCAGGCGGTGTTAACTGATGTATTTAGCAATAAGCTTCATGACGTTTCTCTGCCTCATTAAGTGTTTTCTTTTTCTCTGTTTAGCAANTAACTGATGTATTTAGCAATAAGCTTCATGACGTTTCTCTGCCTCATTAAGTGTTTTCTTTTTCTCTGTTTAGCAACGTAATTCTACAACATCGTAAACTTACTTTTATAGAGGTATATCAGCATAACTTAATACAATTCTTGTGATTTATTAAATCACGAAGGTTAAAAAATACCTATAACTTACGTTTGAGACTTTGGGAAAATATTCGNTGTGATTTATTAAATCACGAAGGTTAAAAAATACCTATAACTTACGTTTGAGACTTTGGGAAAATATTCGGGAGATATAATGTATCTTTAAAATTACTTTTTATATCAAATAAACACATTTTTTAACCATTTTTCTCAAACTTCTTTTTTTATCACCCGAGATATTTTGCTTTGTCTTCCTGAGATGTGAGCAACGNTTTTAACCATTTTTCTCAAACTTCTTTTTTTATCACCCGAGATATTTTGCTTTGTCTTCCTGAGATGTGAGCAACGGGAAGTGATAAGATATTTTCACTTCTACGAGTTAATTAACTGTAATGACTGCNGATGTGAGCAACGGGAAGTGATAAGATATTTTCACTTCTACGAGTTAATTAACTGTAATGACTGCAGTCTATGGGTACAAAATATGTTAATTTTGAATACTGGCCACATCGTATTTTTATTCTATTCTGTCATTGAAGTCGCAACATTATTATTGTTTATGTGATTTTAAAAGTTTCCTGCGAAATTGCTTTAAAAAGACGGTAATAGAGTGACTTTCTTGTTTTGTATTATATATATATAAAAGACAGTTAAGTTTTCATAAATCTCTGCAGTTTGGGTATATGTTGGGTCAAATTTATATTAAATTTTTATTCAAAAAATTTTTTTTGTTTTGTAAAAATGCATTTTCAAAATCGCTGTAAGTAATTTTTTTAATTTCATATTTTAATGTAATTGTTCTTATTTTCTCAAAAAGTTATAACATTTTCTTCCTTTTTCTTGTTGACAGACTCAACGATGGGGCGGAAAATTTATTCACTCAAACTTTGCAAGGTGAGTGAATTTGCTAAGAAACAAAGAACAATTACAGCAGCGCAACAGTGAATTAGATATTAGNCAAACTTTGCAAGGTGAGTGAATTTGCTAAGAAACAAAGAACAATTACAGCAGCGCAACAGTGAATTAGATATTAGAGAAATGAAGCTTCAAAGGCACATAAAACTTGTAATAAATTTATTGATGATTTGATTCTTAGATCATTATTTGGGACAAGAAAAATATATCTATAAAGTTATAAGAATCCCAGATCATATCGTTGTGGCAGAACTTTTCAGATCAGTCGTACATGCGGGGTTGTTCCTCAGTCATCATCTCCGTCTGAAACACATAGAGAATGAAATGTTAGATTCTCATCGCCTCGACTCTTTGCTGGCCTCATTTAATTTGGGAAGAGTTAGGTTGACAAAAATAAATAAGTAAATAAATCGAAACAGGCCAAATAATACCAAAGCATTTTTAAAGAGAAGCAGAGTATTAGTGTATCGTTTACTATAAAACAAGAATTTTTTTTNCAAATAATACCAAAGCATTTTTAAAGAGAAGCAGAGTATTAGTGTATCGTTTACTATAAAACAAGAATTTTTTTTATACAAAAAAGGTTTATTAAACTAAATTTTATATCATTTTATATCTCCTTACATATATGTAGGTATTTAGTAACACGTAATTGCATTAGGTAGTATAAATGTGGGTATTAAAAATGGTAATAATTATTATACTTTTTCCTATCTAGTACGGTTTGCAATGTGAAAATGCATGGCCTTGCAGTATAAAGGAGTGTGCTTACAGTACATAAAAATCGGCTCAAAACGTCCGAGCTGTACTTAAAAAAAACTCTCTAACGGTCCGTATATTTGGTATGTTTTCTAAAATATACGGTGTGTTAATTAAAATACACATTTTATGCGTTTGTGTAAAAAGTTAATTTGAAATAGTACCACTTTAAAGATTATAATCTACAAAAGTTAGCTTTAATCATCAGTTCATTTACAATATACGAGGGTATTAGGGCCAATACTGGTGAACAGCCATAACTTCGTAAAGTAAATCACAATATTCCNCATTTACAATATACGAGGGTATTAGGGCCAATACTGGTGAACAGCCATAACTTCGTAAAGTAAATCACAATATTCCTTTTTGAGAATAGATTTAAAACTTTATGTTACAGAGTTCTGCTTTTAAACCTTGCAAAGCAGTTAACGTGTGCCAAATATGCATGCATATGAAAACACTTTGTTTTTGAAATAAGTGCATGCATTTTGTNGCAAAGCAGTTAACGTGTGCCAAATATGCATGCATATGAAAACACTTTGTTTTTGAAATAAGTGCATGCATTTTGTGGAATGCAAGGATGTGTCAAAATATGACAAAGCTACCACAGCCTTTACGTATGCATTGTATGTTTATTTATAAACGCAAGACTCACATGCTGGAAGGAATACTTATTATGTAAAGCGAGTGGACATGGAAACCACACGTACAGTATTGCAATGATTGTGCAAGTGTTGGTCGTTGACCTTCCAGCCAGCCGCACGTCTCAGAGATCTATAGTCCATTGTGCGGCGAACGGAGCTGTGCTACCATTCCAAGCTGCGTGATGTATCAGTGCAAGGATTGCTCACACAAATAAAAATTAATTCCATACAACATTTTTTTGAAGGATTTGTTTAGAAAAAAAAAAGGGCAGTGNATTGCTCACACAAATAAAAATTAATTCCATACAACATTTTTTTGAAGGATTTGTTTAGAAAAAAAAAAGGGCAGTGGCGTGCAAGAAAAAAGACGAATTTAACGTGAGCACGTGTAAGCACATTTTGATTAAAACATTTTAATTACAATACCTTTAACTTATACGTTTATCATGACTCGTTAATTAGTGTTCTCGCAGAGCAAACGAAAATCTGTTGTGTGAACATGACAAACACTTATTGCAGTGTGTGTATTTTAGTGCTATTGGGGTTAAAAGTAGGAACTAAACTCAACTTGGAGTGCCACATGTCCGGAGTGACCCGGCCGTGGATTGATCCCGGTTGGCTTTGGTGGGAGGCGCACAGTCTAACCGCTCAGCTACCGTGGCCCCAGACCGACAGAAGTCTCTCCATTTTCCAAAATCGCAAAGAAGTGGCGATCACACTTGCTACAGTCTTATTTAAGTGAGAACATTCGCAACATGTTTAATCCAAAATAATATTATATTCATCTTATTTGAGCCTGTAGGGCAAATATGGTGTGCAGTAGGTAGATGAAGAATTGGTGAAATTCCAAGGGATTNTTCATCTTATTTGAGCCTGTAGGGCAAATATGGTGTGCAGTAGGTAGATGAAGAATTGGTGAAATTCCAAGGGATCGTAAAAATACTAATGAATACTCCGATTATTTTTTATTTACGTCACATCGTTTTTATAAATTTGTATGTATAAGTTCNAATACTCCGATTATTTTTTATTTACGTCACATCGTTTTTATAAATTTGTATGTATAAGTTCAAATATGTTTTATCCTGTTTAAAACATCATTTTTTTAAAAGCAGCTTTGCTCAAACATACAATTGAGCATATTTGCAGAGGCGGAATTTGATAAAGAAAATTACAACATTTAANAAAGCAGCTTTGCTCAAACATACAATTGAGCATATTTGCAGAGGCGGAATTTGATAAAGAAAATTACAACATTTAAGGAAAGGGAAGGTTTTTCATTAATATGAGATAATCCAAAGATATTTCGAAGTCTACTGTAGAGCTTACCTCTAAGGATGTACCTTCTCCCGCGGCTAGAAATTTACATATAAAAAATTGTTGTTTCTTTGGAAAGATCGTCATAAAGCAGTGCAATGCTCGGGGACATGAGAGAACCGAGCGATGAAGCATCACGATAATGGCCACACATAGTTTATACAAGGTGATAAATTGAAGAAACACATCTAGAACTGCGGCGATTCTTCTTTTGATATCCAACAAGTGGGGTCTTAAATATCACCTGCTGCATAGACGGCTATTGATTCGTCAATCGATAATGATGAGGCAGTTATTGCGTAAGATGGAATAAGTGCAAAAAAGTGTGATTGTGTGGAATGTACATTTGCAAGACGTTCGTTTGAAGTCTACGAACTTCAAAATAAGCGGCCATCTCCTGTAGATACTTATGATGACAAATGGACTCTTACAAAGTAATCTAAATTTGATATTGAGGATAAAACAGGAGCTGGAGACGATCATGAAGACAGTATTGATGATGACTATGACGGNAATCTAAATTTGATATTGAGGATAAAACAGGAGCTGGAGACGATCATGAAGACAGTATTGATGATGACTATGACGGAAGTGATGATGAAGTATCTGATGAGAAGGATAATGATTCTCTTGACGTTCCCACGCATTTAGCAAAGAGTTTCCTTNAAGTGATGATGAAGTATCTGATGAGAAGGATAATGATTCTCTTGACGTTCCCACGCATTTAGCAAAGAGTTTCCTTTGACAAGAAGGCAGAGGGCGTCTAGCTAGAGTGCTCGTTACATATTTCCCGAAGACACTAATAAACTTTTTCTTTGACTCTGGTATTTGATTGTCTTTGGTATTTTATTGACTTTTCAAAAAACGTAGATCTCTCATGCAGTGTTGAGATATTTTCATCCATCGATAAACTAAATAATTTGGGTTATATAATNCAAAAAACGTAGATCTCTCATGCAGTGTTGAGATATTTTCATCCATCGATAAACTAAATAATTTGGGTTATATAATATGAAACTATTGGCCCTGACCTGCAAACAACTGAGAAATGTAAAGAACAAATGTACCAAATAATTAGAAAGATATAATTAACATAATAGTAAATATATTAAATTTGTTAATGCAATTTTAATGTGTATTTTATTTATTATACGTTCCCTTCTTCTTCTCTGAAAGTCTTATTAATTCAGTGGTGTNATGCAATTTTAATGTGTATTTTATTTATTATACGTTCCCTTCTTCTTCTCTGAAAGTCTTATTAATTCAGTGGTGTAAACAATCGATTGAGAGAGTCTGTTTAAAATAACATTTATGTGAGCGTGTGCAGTAGGAGGATTATTGTTCGATATCTATATGGCGAACGGATGAAATGAGGCGAATCTTTTTGAGGAATTATTCGCAAATAGTTGGTTGGCGGCCTGGCCAGTTGGCTACTCAAGTTGGAAGGTTTTGTGCGAGGAGGTTAGCTACGAGACCCTTATTAGAGAATTTTTTTAGATTGTCCATCCTCGTTTGTATAGGTGGGTGGTATGGCAGGTTGGTCTTGTCGACTGGTAAAGTCAGTTTTGCAGGAACTCGTCTCGTCTGGAGCTGATATTGCGCTCCGTCAGTCTCGCCAGGAACCAGTTCTGGGTGTATTCAGTCGATGACTAGAACGGTTTGTCGTTATGGCCCCTTGATGTTACCAGCTAGTTATGGACAATTGTATGAACTGTGATATTTTAAATAATTTTCGAGTTCATTGTTATTGGGTCAAGGTCAAGGTCGACAACAACCAACATGGTGGTTTACTCGACAACTCCTCTCGTGGCGAAATGTATAATTAATACTCTAGCATCACCTAGGTGATGAAAAAGTAAACAAATCACAAACGTAAAACTGAATATGGTGGGTGGAGTGCATTCGACAGAATGAACCAAAGAGGGTTGGATAGTGTTGAAGGGGTGGTTATGAGGTTGTAGGGAAGGGAAATGTTAAGATATTCAGAATCATTGATAGCGGGTCACATGAACGTGAGTAATCAAACATTAAAAAAGACAGGTGGAGGGTGAAGCAAACACAAGTAATCAACTAATGAGAAACATAGGTGGCGAGTGAAGGGGAGCCAACTAATTAACAAATGAGAAACATTGACGAGGGTCATTCGTCTACTGGATGTGGTGCTGCGGAAATGTTAGTTTTTAAATACATTTTTATAATTTTCAAAATAAACATTAGTAATTTTTATAAACTTTTTTTGTAATTTTTTATAATTGATGAATGTTTAAATTATTTCTAAAAAAGTTTTAGAATTGTTGTTATTTTTTATAAATTCTTGCGATTTCTTGTGTCAATGTCAAAGTCACCAGGTCCTAGATCATATATCAAGGTCAAAGTCACTTGGATTCAATATGACGGTTGTGTGATTGGGTGATGTCATTACATGGCGGATGCTTAACTACAGTCCCTCGATCCATATCAGTACAATCATTTGAAATTTTAAATTTATATACATTTTATAATAGTTTTTAAAAACATTAAATTTATTTAAATATAAAATGTATAGTTTCTTAATGTTAAATTTTTTTGGAGTTTTTAAAATATTAGTTGGTCAAAGTTCCAAGGTCAACAGTGTCAAGGCCAAATGAAAAGGTCAAGTTTACTCAGATCCAATATGACAGTCGGGTGATGTCAATTTATTGTTGTTCAATTTTGAATTTTTTTTAGATTTTATTACTTTTTCAGGAATTTTTTGGTTTCAAGGTTACCCAATGTCACGCATACAGGGTCAAAGTGAAAGTCACGGTTCAAGGTCGAAGTTACCTATATATAATAATACGGTCAAATTACAACACAAAATGGCGCTGTGCCTCCGGTGCCGGGTGCCAGTTTTGCCCCATCTAAAGTACATTATGACCGACTTCCCTATATAACACTACTCTTTATAAATATGTTGTTACTTGGAAAGATACGTGTACTCTCAAGTGCGTGAAGAGTTATTATTAGTTGAAAAGCTGCGATGTGTAATTGTTCGGCAACATTTGTATTTCTATATTCTATCACGCAGATTTTATTCCCCCCTTTTTTTCCATTAATGTTAGAATCTTGAAGGCTGTTTNTGTATTTCTATATTCTATCACGCAGATTTTATTCCCCCCTTTTTTTCCATTAATGTTAGAATCTTGAAGGCTGTTTTATTTTAAAAAGTGGCGTGACAATAAGCACATATTTTATTAAAGAATAGTGAATAATTTTGGTATATATCTGTTTTTGCATTAGGCAATTTACGATAAACAAGGGGGATGTCGGCATATTACTGCCGCACTTTTAAAGCCTACGTAAGTGAAACGAATGTTTTGTGGATTATTTGTCTTCTATAAGCAACGGGAAAGCTTCTGCTAAAATTAATGGAAATCACGTCTTTTCTGACTCTTTAATATTTTTGCCTTCTTTGAAGATCGTTTGTGCTACTTACTGTCAAACATCTTTATACTTGCTGCATCCACTGTATTTTCATTTCTTCTCAAAAAATTTGACACAATTTTTGCTATTTCTAGAGTAGATAAAATGTCTAATAAACATTTTAAATTTTTATTATTTGCTCGTTTTCTTTCTCATAATATGCTTTCATTGCGTTACTTCTTCCTTTGACACAGGGAGGAGTAATAATCACATAACTTGTACCTGGACTCGACATAATTTCAAAAGAATCCTCGGTGTCTGGGCCAAAGATTTATTTCCCTAATATTCTTTTCATTGGCATAAACTACACATATATAAGTACGAAATCAGTATAGATAATGCTTGTCATTGATTCTTAATAGCAATTATTTACTGAAGGATCCGGAACTAATCTAATGGGTTAAGCTTGTAAGGAGGAGCTCGTACTTTTAGACAGGGGTGACGGCTACATAAAAATACTGATTTTAAATTTTCAGGAAACTCTTCGTAATGACGTAAAAAGATAAAAAAGATTATTAGATAATGAAATAAATTAACAAATAAAACAGCAGAAAAACTACACGATTTTCTTCTTATGACCCCAGTGTGTGTGAGAGAGAGTGTGTGTGTTGGAGAAGGGGATACACATTCTATAAGTTGCGTCCGTCCTTGATATGAATGAAATGCAATAGTATATATAGAAGTAAGTTCCAAATAAAGATGATGTGGTATTGTCTTCACCAAAAGCGCTAAAACAGATTTACACACCAGACTTTTCAAGGCCAGGCTTGTTGTACTTATACATGGCTTACAACAAACAAAGGTGTTTTATAGCGTAGGGTTTAGTATGGAACAAAATGGGATTCATGCAGAGACCTCACGGAAATCTTCTGCCCAGCCAGTTCTCATACCTGTCCCTCGAATTTACTTGGATTTCCGAACTTCAAAGATTTTTATATTCTTAAACGGCAATGAATTGTAGCCATCTCCTGGACACAGGGATTCAACCATTTAGTCTGTATACTGTGTAACAAATAACTTCCTGATAATCTGTGGCGATAATTATAAAATAACATGCATACATAAGAAATTAGTTAAAAAGTGATATACCGAAAGGTGTTAATTATTTCGTATTGCAGACAAGACTGCAATTTTTGCAATATTTAATTGAAACTTTAATAAAATTTAGGGAAATAGTACTAAATTTAATTTTATGTAAATGTTTCAACCAAGTGTAGAAGAGGAATAGTAACGTTTTGGTTCTCCGAAGAGTCCTGCTTCAATATTAATGCATGATGGTCGCAGCAATGTTAGGCACTTCAGTGGGCAACACAACGCCCTTGAAATGATTCATAACCGCCATACATACTGGGCATCAGGAGATAGGTACGGGATGCTATCAGTTATTAGTTCCGGTCATGTGTCATGGTGGTTGAAGGCAAGTAGACAGCACAGTATATGCCAATATATCTCTGCGGCCCCATTTTCTACCACTTTTGCACAGCATAACCAACGCTGTCATGCAGCAAGATANATATATCTCTGCGGCCCCATTTTCTACCACTTTTGCACAGCATAACCAACGCTGTCATGCAGCAAGATAATGCTCGTTCCCATACGTCTTGCATCAGCCTACAGGCTCTGTAATATGTGGACACCATTCCCTTATCAGTCAGGTCTCCAGATTTGACCTCCATTGAACACGTATGGGATGTGATGGGGCGAAGTTTGCACCACCGTCAGCCACCTGCCCAAACACCGGCTGATCTACGAGTGCAGTTGCAGGAAGTNTGCACCACCGTCAGCCACCTGCCCAAACACCGGCTGATCTACGAGTGCAGTTGCAGGAAGTATGGAGGCATGTGCCCCAGGACATTATCGGCCACCTGTTTGAGTGAGTGCCTCTCGAGTTATTCATTACAAACTCAATTATAAGAAGAGTACTGGCACAAACACAACAGCAAAGGCTGCGCCATTTGTAGGAACTCGCTTACGTTTAACCATATTTTTTTTACACCTTGTATTCTCTTTTAGGGAATAGTTTTGGTTTTCATGAAAATGCAGCTTGTTTTCTCTTCCAGCACCAAGGTATCTTTATTGCCTATTTCTATGTAAAAGCAAGGTTAGATAATATTTTGTCACTGCTTATGTAATATTGATTATTTATTTTAGAATGTAAGGGTTCATTACTTTATCATTTTGAAATTTATCGGTGACCAGTTACTCTGATCAGGTTAAGCTGTTGTGTCAACCTGTTGAAATAACGTTAACAAAATAATAGGAATGGCAAATTTTCATAATGAAATAATTTGTATTTGATTTGTAAATTTCATATTTATATTCTTCTCTGTCAATGTAATGTTATAAATTATTCATGGTATTAATGTAAAATATCGCATAATGATAAGAATAGTATCACTGGTTTTGTGTCAAGTCACTTGATATCTGCGATAGTCACGGGCATTTTCTGAATACACTCTACACCTTTCTTCTTGATTCCTATCCGTTATGGAGTGACAAAAATTTTGTTAGCTGCGGCTGCTTACTAGTTCTAATGAAGTAATCTTCTGAGTTTTACCGCATTGTTTGACAATTTCGTGTCCTGCTGTTTGATCGTCGCCTCAATAATGTGTTATTTTTATTTTGTCTCTTTTTTTTGCGTAAATTTATATTATTACAGCAGTCGACCTGTTGGGTTGGAAAATACTGTGTTGAGGCCATTTCAATACGTTGTTGCCTAGGAGTGGCAAATGTTTTTGAAGTCGCCTTGCGTCTTATTGAGACCAACTTAATAATAATGTCATATCACCGTCGCTGGTGTTGGCAAGGGAGATGACTCGAAGATGGGCTACATCTCAGGTAAGTACACCCTTCGTTCCACCATTTTCGGCATGCGCATGAATGATTGAACTATACAGCAATCAAGTCACCGTTTTTCAAAAACTTACTTGTAGACTTAATCAATTAGTATGAAAAAAATTAAGGAATGTAATTTGAAATTGTATTCTATGGCTTGGCATAATTTGAAATTCTGAATTTTTTTTGCAGGGTCCAGAAAAATTAAAAATAATTTCTGTCATAAGAAATCTTTACTTTTATAACGACAGTTTCTTGTTGTTGAAGTACTTAAGTAAAGGGCTCACCGATTAGTGAAACCAATCCCAAAATTTTTTAACAAAATGTTCAGACCAACATTAAGAAATTCAGGGTTAGTCCCTGAACAGTATTTCTGCTCAGGCGCAATTCCTATCTGAGGCTGTTGATCGCATTGAAGCCGATGAAGCCCAGAAAAATTTACCCGATGTTCAAACTTCTATGGTAGCTGAACAATATTCTGATATTTGTGTCAGTACTGTGTCCATCACCATTCATTTTTAAATACCCAACCAATTTAACCTAGTTGGTAACCCTTCCTTTTCCATCCCTGTATCTCACATACCTCCATAATCTATTTCTTATCATATGTCAATCACATCAGCTATCCCACATGCTTATACAGTTTTCACCACTATGCGCCTTATGTCTGCTGCGGTAGGGCCATCTCGGAGTAATTAAATGACTCCGCTGTTCGGGAAAATTAACAGTACACTTGAAAGAATGTTGATTGAATTTCTAGCCACCGATGATTTGCAGGTGCTAAAACTCTTAGAATTTCTGCAATTTATTGTAATACTAAACTATAGTAGAATCGTGCCCGAGACCCAGCTATTGGAAATCGTTTACCAATTCACAAAGGGATCTTTGAGTGAAAGAACCAGACTAGCTATTTCGCAACATGCTGCATTTGATGATTATCATGCAGACTCCCTTCGCTCTTTCATTCCATCAAGATTACTTACACATTATTAGTTTAAAATGTTTAACCTGTTTCAAGATGCCAATGAATCATTGTAAGAGTATGTAAGAAGCGTTAAAGAGGCTGCTGTAGTTATGCACTTGTCGTTGTCTGTGAACGACATTGTCAATACCAGTTTGGAAGGTTTAGAACTTCGAGAGGGATCCCGTTTTGTCTTTGTTGGTAAACCTAACTCACACATGGAATTAGACAGAGCTTGCAACCATTCCCAAAATATTTGGTATGCTCACCAGACACATGAAACATATTTTGAACAGTGCAGATTCCCAAAGAAGTCAGGGCCAAAATCTCTTAAGTAAGGTAAAACCAGTGGACCATACATCAGTTCAGTAGATGGAGACACATCATCCTTCAAATAATCTGATGATACCAGTATATTTACCAAAGATTCATCCAAAGTCATAGATTTCCTACTTGCAATTATTGCAAGGAACTTGGTCACATTTTTGCAAAATAGGAAAAAAAGCAAGTCCCGTGGGATGAAATGTGAGCATTTATTCCCGCGTAGCTGGCAACTTTGCCAATTCTCAATACAATGCTCACCTACTACAAATGGTTAATATTTGTCATTGTTTCCAATATATTTTTGGTCCTTACGACCCATGTGAGGTGGAAAATTGATATAAAACATTTTACGTAAATTTTTCCAATATAGTTGGTTTACGAAGGATTGCTATTCCTCATGTTGAGGTAAATTTACAACCATTATGTTTTAATGCGTAAGTAGACTCAAGATCTGCCCGCTCTAATATTTCAGGAAAATGTTTTGAGCAATTGATGAACTTAAAGTTTGTAAAATCTGCTTAAGCTTGTAGAATTCAGTGTTACACAGTTTCCTATAAAGCTTTACCTATTCTGTGCTGTGCAGCTCTGAAATTAAAGAATGGACATTTTACCTGGAGGTGCAAATGCTTAGTTCCATTAACCTTGGTTTGTCGTTTATTTTAGGAGGTAATTTTATGGCATTGACGGGACTTATTTTAGACTCACAGCACAACACATTTTCTTCAAATTTATTTCCAGTGGACAAAGTTATGCCAATAGTAGATAAAGTCCACCAATCTTGTAAGAGATAAGTTCAGAATAAAAGCCCACTGTTGACACATTTGAATATTTGGACTCAAAACGGCATGCTGCAATAATGAACATTTGTAAAAAAGTTCATAAATTTCTCAAATCAGAAATAGATATTTTTTTTTTTGGAGGATGAAATTAAACTCGTTGACAAGGATCAATTCTCAAGCCATCCATATAGATAAAGCCCATCTAAAATACATATGTTAAGGAAACAAGCTCAGGAATGGTTAGATAAAGTTGTTATTGAACTCTTCTCATCACAATATGCACGCCCAGCCTATTTGGTTCCAAAACCCAATTGTAAGTACAGAATATATTTTGATTTCAGCAAAATTAAAAATAATATATGAATTGAGTCTTTTCCTCTCTCTGATCTTTATTATTGGTTTGGCAAATCCAAACTGTCACCATAATTGATCTAAATGCTGTGTATCACCTAATTCCATTGCCATAACAGTCAAAACAAATCACCAGTTTATGTGCCCCCGGAATCATTATCAGTATACCTGTGTGTAATTTAACTTGGCCACGGGTACTATACTGCACAAGTGCCTTTCAGACAAAACTATCTATGATGTGAAATTTAAATACATATATACAAATATATGTATACTGAGTCATTTGATGAAACAATTATCTTGCATTAAAGAAATTATGTCACATTTGGAAAAGGTAGGTTTAACTGATAATCCTAATAAAAATAATTTTGATGTCCAAGAAATCTCCTTTCTGGGCGAGAGGATTTCGTCACATGGATTTTCTATTGACTCCGTGTGGATTAGATGTATTAAAGGTTTTCTGCTTCCTCGGGAGGTTAAGACATTTCCCATTTGATTGCATTGGTGCAGTTTTTTTTAAATTTATTCCCAAACTCACTGAAAAGGCTGGTCCACACATTAAAATTTTTGTTTGGTGAGGAACTGAAGAAAAGTTTTGTCGCTTTCAAGAACGACTTTATGCATCCTTTGGTTCTGCAGATGCAAGATTTCTCTATAAAATTCATCCCGCAGACTGATGCTTCGAGTTCAGCTGAAGGAACTGTCTTGTGTCCGGAAATANAGATTTCTCTATAAAATTCATCCCGCAGACTGATGCTTCGAGTTCAGCTGAAGGAACTGTCTTGTGTCCGGAAATAGATGGGGTTCACCAGCCTATCTCGTTTGCAACCCGCAACCTCACATCTCAGGAGAAAAGTCAATCATTTATGAATTAGAATTCCTAGGGCTTTAGTTTTATATTGACAAGATTTGGCAATATTTAGAACATGATGAATTCCCTTCCATAAACATATAAGGAGGCGTTGTCGTGGATTATGGCTCATACATGGCAATTTGGCAAAATTGGACGCTGGGTAATTTTGATTTCATAAAGGATTACATAATATAGTAGTTGATGCCCTCTCTTGCATGCTCGACGTTCTCAAAGTTTGTGACTACTCAGAAGTTCTTCCAAATTGTAACGAGTTAGTGGAGTTTCCTTTGGTATTTAAAAATATCAAGGAGCATCAGGAAAAGGATGAAGAAATAAGTGAAGTTATTACAAAAATAAAACCTAGTTTTGAACAAAAAATATTTTATCTAGCGAAAGGTCTTTTATGTCGCATATACCGTGACAATGTACAAAATGTTGTGTTGTCTACTTACATAAAATCAATGGTTTTCGAATATTTTCATTAATCGCCTCTATCTGCTCATTTAGACACACAAAACTATTCAGGCAATTAGAAAGCATTTCGTTGATATTGTTGGTCCTTTTACAAGAAGTAGGGCAGGTAATAATATATGATTAGTTTGTGTATATGCATTTTCTTAATTTGTGTGAATTATTGTTATGAGAAAGACTGATGCTATATCCACTGTTGGTGCTCTACAAGCCCGTGTATTTTAAATTTTGTCTTACCATCATCAATCGTGTCTGCTAATGGTTTCCAATTAATTTCAAAAAATATATCGTGACATGTGTTTTACGAATGGCATTCTCCATATTNGTGTCTGCTAATGGTTTCCAATTAATTTCAAAAAATATATCGTGACATGTGTTTTACGAATGGCATTCTCCATATTACTTTTTCTCCAAATAATCTACCTCCTTCGTATGCGGAGCTTTTAAACTGAAACCTCCGTTTTGCTTTTCATGCGACNCTTTTTCTCCAAATAATCTACCTCCTTCGTATGCGGAGCTTTTAAACTGAAACCTCCGTTTTGCTTTTCATGCGACGGAGCATTCCAAATGGCCCGAAAATCATCCTTTGTTGTAAATGGCTTTCAACTATGCCAAGCATGATTCTTCCGAGACCAGTCCATTTAATCTGTTTTTCACTTACCTGACCAATAATCTTTTGTCCAGTTTGTGGCACTTAAATGATTTACCAGATAATCCCTAGGATATCCATCAGCCCTTAAAAACATAAAATGTGCTCATTTCATGAGCCCTATCAAATATTATAAACATTGGATTGACAATCCATTTCGTGTAGGTGATCTAGTTTTGTGTAAAGCTCATCCTATTAACAGAGCATTTGGCAAGAAAATGGCAAAACGTTCTATCGTTGGATTGGTTCTCATCTAATCCAACGTTTCTTAACGCCAGTCACTGCTGGGCTTGCCGACCCCAGTTCAGCGACATATATTAGAAGAGCTCATGTCTCTCACCTAAAAAGCTTCCATTTTACACTTTCCAAATAGAATTTGTGTTCTACAGTCTAGGAGCTACAGACACTAGCTGTAGATGGTTTTCAATAAGTTTTCTTTTTATTTGGCTGGCCAGCAGCTATTCTTCTTGGTTTTTATTTGGTTGAGACAGTGGACTGATCACCCACCGGTCCGAGTATTCTTAAGGTCCGTTCTGTTTGGGCGCTTATAGTAATAATAATAAATCTTGGTACTAGGTAAATAAGAAGACAGTAAATTTTTTGTGTGGATTATATTTAGATTTGTGTTGTTATTGCAAAATGTTCTACTAACGTTGGAATTTTGATTTAATGNTTGTGTGGATTATATTTAGATTTGTGTTGTTATTGCAAAATGTTCTACTAACGTTGGAATTTTGATTTAATGTTTGCAATGGGTGACAATACTAAATTTGTTCTGGGTTTTCATTCAAAAGTAGTGAATATTTAATTACGAATTGAGTTCCACTCTTGTCTTGGATTGATTTTGGGTTGTGGTAGGAGCTTAGTGACAGTTTCTTTGTAATATTTTCCTTGGGTTTGACATGTAGGAAAACTTATTTTCTGATGAAATTTCAATTCCTGGAAATAATCNATATTTTCCTTGGGTTTGACATGTAGGAAAACTTATTTTCTGATGAAATTTCAATTCCTGGAAATAATCTCCATGAGTGTTATCAGGTTGTTGATTTTAGTGTGGTATTTCCACTAAGGCATCAAGTTCCTTCTCTGCATCGCACTTCTGGCTGTGGCCACTTCTCGTATTCAACATCCACCGTCACACCGCTGGATCCGTTATAACCTTTGAACGTGAAGTTGATGTTTTATTTTCTGACAATACTCACTCGGTAGAGTTAAATTTGGTTTGGTTTCCTTGCAAACTCAGTGTTCGGAACATGAAAATATGATAAAAACAATTGTGTCATTGCGANTCGGAACATGAAAATATGATAAAAACAATTGTGTCATTGCGAGAAAACTAGAACAGGCATTCTCTTGAAAATTCTTCATTTGATTAAAATTTTAATTTAACTGCGGTGCAATTAAGTAATAGTCTAACTGCAGTAACGGTTGGATAAATCATGTGGTATTAACTTATTTAAATAGTGAAATTCTCACTCATTCAGATTAAGAGTGCACGTTTTTTAAATTTGATTTATAATTGTAGCAAGAAACTTGATGATTTTTCTGCCTCATTAAGTTGTTTTCCTTTTCTCTGTCCAGTAGTATNATTTATAATTGTAGCAAGAAACTTGATGATTTTTCTGCCTCATTAAGTTGTTTTCCTTTTCTCTGTCCAGTAGTATACTTCTGAAACATCGAAAAGTTACCTTTATAGAGGTTCTAAGCATAACTAAACCAAATTCTTGCGATTTTTTAGTAATGAATTTTAGAAAATAGTTACAATTTATTTTTGATACTTTGGAAAAATATTCGTGAGCAAATCATCTTTTCTTTAAAATTAGTTTATAAANTAGTTACAATTTATTTTTGATACTTTGGAAAAATATTCGTGAGCAAATCATCTTTTCTTTAAAATTAGTTTATAAATCAAATTAACAATTTTGAGAAATATTTTTCAAACTTTTTCTTTTTACCACCGGAGATATTAATTTTTTTGTCTTNAATCAAATTAACAATTTTGAGAAATATTTTTCAAACTTTTTCTTTTTACCACCGGAGATATTAATTTTTTTGTCTTTCTGAGATGTGAGCAACGTGGAGTTTTTATTTATCTTCATTTCTGCTCATTAATGGTTGTAATGGATGTAGGGTGGTGCACAAAATATGCTAATTTTGAATTCTGGCCATATTGTATGTTTTCTATTCTGTCATTCATGTCANACAAAATATGCTAATTTTGAATTCTGGCCATATTGTATGTTTTCTATTCTGTCATTCATGTCAAAAAATGGTTATAGATTCTGGAATTTTAAAAATTTCCCATGAAATTGATTTAAAAAGATTGAAACAAAGCTAATTTCTTCAATTGTATTGTATATATGTAAAGGCGTTGAGTTGTCATACATCTCCTCCGTATGGATATATATTGTGTCAAATTAATATTACATTTTTTACACACAATGATTTATCGATTAATAAAACTTGATTTTCAAAATGATTTTATCCAAGCGAAAAACAAATAATATTTAAAAAACCTATTACTGATAAATTGAAAATCAATGTATTTTAAGTTTCATATATATTAAAATTATTATTTTAATATTCACAAAAAACTAATACGTTTACATCCTTCTTATTGATGACACTATCGACGACGCGGCAAATTTAACCACTCATACTTGCAGGGCGAGTGAATTTGCTAAGAAACAAAGGACAATTACAGTAGCGCAACTTGGAATTAGATATTAAACAAATATTTAAAAGCACATGAAATTTGTAATAAATTTATTGATGATCTGATTCATAGATCATTTAGTTGTTACAAGATAAATACATCTATTAAATTATCAGAATCCCAGAGCATAGCGTTGTGGTAAAACTTTTCAGATCAGTCGTTCATCCGGTGTTGGTCCTCAGTCATCATCATCGTCTGAAACACATAGAGAAGGAAATGTAAATTAATCTAAGTAGACCTAATAATAATGAAGTATTTTTAAGGAGAATTCCTGTATTAATTTATCATTTACTATAAGCAAGTAATTTGTTTCTCTACCAAAATGTTTATTAAACCAAAACCATATTGGATTTAATGTCTCCTCACACATATGGTGATATTCGCTAACATCCATTGAAGAGCCAAAAAAACTGGAACACCTGCNGGATTTAATGTCTCCTCACACATATGGTGATATTCGCTAACATCCATTGAAGAGCCAAAAAAACTGGAACACCTGCATAATATCGTGCAGGCCCCCGCCCCCCACGAGCTTGCAGAAGTGCCGTAAGACGACGTGGCATGGAGACGACTAATGTTTGAAGGTATGCATGAGACAATTGACACCATGAATCCTGCGGGGCAGTCCACAAATCAAATATGCGCCAATTTGTTAAAAGGTTGCTCGTCTCTCACGTCAAATGATTCTCGTCAGTCGTTATTTGTTCCTTTCTTTCACGATATTTTGCCAGCCGCAGCGATGTCGAAGATGTGATTGTTTTACCGGATTCCCGATATTTACGGTACACTCCTGAAATGGTCGTACGCGAAAATCCAAAGTTTATCGCTACCTCGGAGATGCTATGTCCCATCTCTCGTGCGCCGACTATAACACCACGTTCAAACTCACGTAAATCTTGATAACCTACCATTGTAGCAGCAGTAACCGATCTAGCTGCCAACCGCATCGCGTTACTCTGATTGGTTTCATACCTCTGTTATTTGCGTACTCACGCCTATACAATTTTTTTTGTCTCTTCAGTGCATAATGGCATTAAGTTGTATAAATGTCAGCATTAATAATGGTAATATTGATTATACACTTTTTTGTCTAGCACGTTTTGCAAAGTGTTAATACATGGAAGTGCTGTGTAACAGGCGTGTACAAGACACTGGCTCAAAANTTGTCTAGCACGTTTTGCAAAGTGTTAATACATGGAAGTGCTGTGTAACAGGCGTGTACAAGACACTGGCTCAAAACTTCCCAGCAGCACTTAAAAATACTCTCTTTAATTAGTAGATTTTCTGAAATATATAGTTTCTTTATTAAAATACATATTTTATGCTTTGGCGTAAACATTCCATCATCAGGAGTACCTTTTTAAATATTATAACCTACAAAAGACAGCTTGAATAATCAGTTTATCAACAAGATCCGAGGGTTTTATGGTTCCGTATATTACTTAGTTTAAAGTACTCTGATTTTTCCCATATATCATGGCGAGAAACAATGATAGAGATCACCATATGAATTTTCATAAAAGAATATGATAACAGAAATAAAATATCCTTTTTCATTTACTTTTTAAATATATGTCACTAACTATGTAACTAGCACACTGCAAAATCATACGTGAGTACTTTTCTAATAAAAGAATTTGTTGTTAGCAAAATATCTTCAATTACTCATTTATGATGAGCCAGTTTGCACCACTAGCTGAAATTCTTCTCGAGCTTTGAGCAAACATGGGGCAATATATCAGTTATTGCGCTATTGTGATAAAAAAAATTTCGGAGCAATATGTATACTTCTCTGGGCATTCTATGATACACTGCTGTTAAATGGATGGAGTGTTCAAGTATCTAAGTTAAAGAAGAGTCATAGCAATGAAGTGCGTGAGAGTATATAATATCGCTCTATGGTCTTTTCAGGAAATTTTTAAAACACAGGCGGGGTTCGCGGTTGGTACAGAGGCCAGAGCATTCATTTCCCACCAAGACGAACTGGGTTCGATTCCCGGTGGGGTCGCTCCCCTGATTTTTGTTCGTGGGAATCGTACCGGACGATGCCGCTGGTCGACGAGTGGCCTCGGAGTACTCCTTTTTACTCCGCCCTTACATTCCAGCGCTGCTCCATACACACCTCGCTTCACCATCATCGGCTCCTGTTGTTAAGAGTACCTCCACTGCAATTAATAATACAGGTGGGTTGCTATATTTAGATGGCTCTTAACATCGAAGTTATATACAGCTGTATAGGGAGAAATGAGGTTATAATGAAGCAGCACCGGAATACAAGGGCGGGGAAACTGGAGATCTCCGAGAAAACCCGCCAACAATCGTCATCGTCCAGCACGATTCCCACTTGCAAAAATCCGGGAGTTACACAGCCAGGGATTGAACCCGGTTCGCCTTGGAGGGAGGCGAGCTGTCTAACCGCTCAGCCACCTTGGCAACATTAAAGGTAGATTGTACTCTATATATATAACATATTATTATGAAACTAACAGATATTGGTCAGCTGTAACTGCCAAACTGAATGGTCATTCACAATTAAAGATACGGCTCAGTTCCTGCCTGAACTTCACAACCCAATTCCTTGATCTCTAGTGATCGGATTACTGGCATAAATATCAGAGGCAAAACTTAGCCACTACCCAAAAATTCATTTAATGCATGGCCAAATATATTGCAAAGAATCTTAAGCGCTGATATTTTCAGCGAATTTAGGCGCGGAATGGCATCCATAAACTTTGGCCGAGGTGAAGAAATTGTGACTAATGTAGATTGTTACTCGTTTAATAAGCATATTTAAAAATCAACTTTTAAGAATTTATTTTGCCCCTAATGCATACATTTTAATAGACATACTATCTCGTATTACTCTCAGTTATGTTGACAACGTCGTAAAATATATAGTGTATTATCATTATGTTCTATTAAAAGAAAATTTCTATAGACACTGAATTCATTTCGTTTAGTTAATATTTAATCTCTGCACCTAAGACTAAGTTGAGTTATACTAGTAACATGTTTACGTTTATAAACTCTTATGATTTCACTCGATCGGCGCATGAACCAAAATATGGAGACCAAGGTAATGTTATTTTCACATATTGCGGAATGATACAAAATTTTTAAACGTAGAACTTGCGCAGGGTTTTGAAATAATATTAAACTATCTGCGAACAACTTTTAATCATATTTACTTAAACAGTGTAAACTGACCGACTAGAAAGTTAATCACATTTAATTGTTTTCTCATGCAGAAACATACTCTCATTCGGATGGTAGTGTGTTCGAAACCGAATGACGTTGTGGGGTTGGTTTTTCTTAAGAGCTCACATTTCCACAGAACAGGTCAATTCTGGCGTAGTTTCTTAATAACAATATACTGAATTACTCAACCATTTTTGGTAAGCTCCTGGTTAAAGTCTATTCATGGCATATTCATGCTTTTAAAATATAATCTTCGAAATATCGCGTAATATCTACCATGTTTTGTGTTTTCCTTAAATATATCATATATTGCAAGCTTTTATATTTCGGTTATTTTTGAAATTTTGTTAATTAAGTTAAATTAAAACGTTTACTAATATTATTATTAATTATAATATATTTTTCAAAATTATTAAACATAAAAATTTTGAGAAAGGATATATGTGTTGTAAAAGGCTAAAGATAATAGTTCTTGTATAAAATAATATTAAATTGAATTTTTACGTCATTTATAAAGTAACAAGTAAACATTCATTTGTGAAAATTGACCTTTTTCGTTAAAATTTTTAGAAATTTATTTCATCGGCATATATAAAAACATGTTTGACGTTGCTGTATATTTATATTATTTATTTCGCTCACACATATTGTCTATTGTTTTCCCTTGGTTTTTTTTTCAAGATTTGTGTAGGTTATTTTTAGATGCTACGAATGGATGTACAAGAGGAATTCAAATATGCGTTCAGAAAAATGGAAATGTTACCATNTATTTTTAGATGCTACGAATGGATGTACAAGAGGAATTCAAATATGCGTTCAGAAAAATGGAAATGTTACCATGATTATACAATAATAACTGTGCGTAAAATGAAATAAATAATATATCAAACAGCGCTCTTAACCAACTAAGAGGGAAGCTCCACTATTTGCTAATCGATTGCCAAATAATAATTAAGTCACCATTCGTCGATTTTAGCAACTAAATTAACAATAAAAGTTCAGCTGAAAGAATTTCAAAATACTTCGACACACTGNACCATTCGTCGATTTTAGCAACTAAATTAACAATAAAAGTTCAGCTGAAAGAATTTCAAAATACTTCGACACACTGCTTTATAGGAGGAGTGTAAAGATGGTCCACGTGTTCTGCTCTACAGGCAAACCAAGTGAAGATAGGTGTCAAAAAGAGTGGGGTGGAGAGTGGAGAGATTAGGGCGACTCTTAACAACGTCCTCTTGAGCGTAGATGAAGGGGAAACTAGGTGGAAATACAACAACACCGAAACACAAGGGCGGGCGAAGCAGGAGTTATACGAGAAATCTCACCAAACCGCGTTATTGTTTGGCGAGATTTCCACGTACGAATGTTGAGAAGAGAAACTGTAGTATATTCGCACCGTGCTTAGCGGGATTTTTTTTCCAATCCATTGCGTATCCTAGTGCATGCAACACACACAATTTAGCTAACTTTATCATAGTCACAATGGCATGGAAACACGTGTTCATTAATTTGTTTGCAACATTAATAATTTATTATTACGCCCAGGGGAGCCGAAAGGTGGGAGAAAATGGGCGCATTTGTTCCTCTCACATTCAAAGAAGGTTTCAAAGACTTACGTCATAAAACTTTAGATTACGTACACTTAGTAAAAGTTGGAAGACTCTAAATATTGTTACACGGTATTTTATACTCGTATAAGTTTTTTTGTAAAATATGTGCGTAAGAAGCAACACGTGTGTGCAAGCAATTGTATAAAAAACTAACTTTAAGAAGGGAAGCTTTTTATAGCACTGGGGATGTCAAATTATCTTCATTTCTTTGACCTCCATCTTCCGTCTCCTCTATCCAACCTAACAGGGTTGGTACCTACGCCAATGATTGAGTCTATTATAATTACTGTATGTCTGAAAAAGTACAAAAAAAAAAAGAACAGCTAACAAGAATTGTTTGCTATTATTGTAAATATTGAATTTATAAAAAAAGAGGAAACATAAATATATTTCACGTTTCCCTTCAATTTCAGTCTACATCTGACATTCAGCAGAAATGTAGTTAGAGAGAGGACAAGTACGAAATGTTTCTGCTAAATTTGAGATATATTAATGACAAAATCTTACAATACCAGCCAACATTGTTTTAATGCTGAAAAAGCCCACAGCCTTTTGTTACATTGCATCTCCAACTTAAAAACAATTGTGTTTTGTTGTCCATGTAAATTAAAAATGCAGATGTGTACTTCTTCGAATGCATAGTAGTAATTGATTCTTATTACAGTCTGTGACTATATTAGAATGCTATAACTAATTAACATACTTTCCTCTACATGAATAAGTTAAAACAAATTTTATGTGGTATTAAAAAAATTGTATATAGTAGATTTAAAAAGAAAATGATTTAGTAAAGAGTTTTTTTTTTGCCAAATTACGACGTGATTTGAAGTGTTTTTCCGAAGATTTGATGCACTGGTACAATTTACAGGTAAATCTTCATTTTTAAGTTTGTAAGTTATACCTAAGTTTGATATAAACTGGTTAAAATGGTTCCAGATATTAAGTCAGCAAATCTAAAATAAAAAGACCGATTTTTGAGAAATATGTGACTGCTCTATACAACTTTTATTTAGGGATCTTCAATGTGTCAAAATAAATAAATAAATTCATTGTTATATTTTGTAGAAATAAACATCTATCTCATTGATACACCACAAAGGCGGCATATTAATGGAGACAGTTGGCAAGTAATAGACTTTCTAGACCTGTAAAGTATAGACTAGTAGGTCGATGGCTTGTGTCTGTTGAGAGCCCACCGATTTGGTGTTCCTACATTAGTGGATTTAGACATCTCATATCCAGCTATGTCTTCAATGCAATGTACGTAAATATGTCGGGCCTTGGAAAGCTAAATTTGGAGTGTCGCGTGTTGTATTTACCTGATCTCCTGGGTTGCTGACAGGTGTGCCCACAGCCATTGGAGCAGCACTTGAGGTTGCCCCGGCAGTCGTAGTCGCTCCTGCAGGCCTCTAGGCAGATGCCTACTCCATGGGGCCTGGGGCACCTGCCCGGCTTGCCTCGGATAGCATCGGCTTCCGTCCACGGCGCCAGGACAGCCACCAGCAGCACCACCACGAGAACAATCTTGCAGGACATTGTGCGGAGTGAAGTGCTGTACGCAGCCTCCAGGCAGGCTTATATACCGCGCCATCCTCCAGATAGGGCACGGCCCTCGCGCTGTACCACGTCGCTGGCGCACATGGCAGCGATACGATAAAGACGAGACGACTTTGACCTCAAGTTTTTCAACGCCTCATGGCATTAGCTTGGAAAGTGGAGAAGGGGGAAAAGATTGGAGCTATTTGAAAGGCTTTTAAATAGTTCTTCAGAGTCGACGGAGTGGCACTGGAATGCAATAAATGGGAAACTGGAGATCCCCTAAAAATAAAACCCCCGCTGATCAGAAGCATCGTCCGGTACGATTCGCACTTGCAAAAATCCGTGAGCGACTCCATCGGGAATCGAGCCAGTTTCGTTTTGGTGTGAAACGAGAGCCCTAGGCACCACGCCACCTATACCTCAGGGTTTGGATGTAGTGATTGGAACCTGAACTGCATTGCAAAGTGTTTAAATAAACACATTAAAAAAACGATACTGTTAAACGCGTGCATAATGTGATCTACGAACCTTTAGGTGAGACCATTTCAGAGCAATCCAACACAGCTTAAAACGGTTTTTTCATTAAATATACGGGTCAGATACATACAGAAATACTCGAAGGACCTGCAGTGAACCTTTGACACGCATCCCCCCTCCCAAATGTTATAACGTTACCATTTAAAGTCTTATGGCATCATGCGGGTCGGCGAGAACACTGCACGCCCAATATGAACCTTGTGCATTTGATGTGCGTGGTACTTAAACCCTTATCGCTCCCTCAATTTTCTTCCTCAAAGGCGGAAAACAGCTCCTGATAGACAGACGTCTGAAAAGCTGAAATTTCCAATGCCGATGAGGGAGAAGGGAAGTGGTAATGGAGCAGAGACGGAATTAAGTGGCGATGGTGGGGAAATGGGAACACTTTGAGGAAACCCGTTGCTCAGCTTTAATGTCCACCATATTCTCTCAGTTTGAATTAGGTTCTTCGTAGTGGGAGTACGAGTGATCTGGCCATCGCTGCCCCAGGAAGGAAAAATGGTTTAACCTGAAATAGAGAGTGTCATTAAAGAAATCACTGATCGTCGGTTATGTTTCGATAAGAATGCGTCACATTTGCATGTATGTAAATGTTTCTTCGTTATCCGTTCTCCGACAAGTCTCCCGATATAAATCACTAATGTTAAAATAAAAGTAGATAACTAAGCATTTATTAAAATACAGCAGCGCCGAAATTTCTTTCATATATTTACTGCAGCAATTTCTAACTTTCAAACTAGTAAAAACTTACCGAAATTACGAAATTGTCTTTTCTTGATACTGAGTTACTCTCATAAGTAAATTATTGAATATTGTCATTTAAAATTTCGAAGTGAATATTTTTTACATATTGGCCTGAGCGACGATCACCAAAAATATCTGTTGTTAATTATTTTTGTGATGGTAGGTAAAGGCTTAATAAACAATATGCTTATGAACCTCTTACGGCCTCTATTCGCTGTTTTTTTAAAAGCTCTGATTAAGATGTAATTTTTTTTCTCACCTTATATATATTTCCTCTAAATGTGTTTTTTAAATATGCCATGAGCATTATCACTTTATTCGCGCTCTATATAAGTGAAACCGTGGCATTGACAGGAATTTAAATGTGTTATTAGTAAGTGAATTTGTGCATTAGTGTGTACCAATCCTTTTAGAATTGAGAAAAAAGTCAGACATTTACTACTGTCTAAAGATAAGCGCCAAAGACCATATTGACTTATTATTCTGTGGAAAAAATTTCATGTTTGCAGTGGATGGTAATGCTAGATTTGTTCTCGGTTTTCATTCAAAGTGGTTAATATTTAGCTTCGTGTTGTGTTCCACTCCTGTCTTGGGTTGTTTTTGGGTTGCGGTAGTTGGTTAGGGACAGTTCGTTTGGAATATTTTCCTTGTGCATGATTTGTAGGAAAAGTTATTTTCTGAAGAAAATTCAATTCTTGGTTACGCTCTCCACGAGTGTACCATGTTATATATATTAGTGTGTTATTTCCACTGAGGCATCATGTTACTCCTCTGCATCGCACTTCTGTCTGTGGCCAGTTTCGCGCATTCAACAGTCACCGTCACATCGCTGGATTCCGGTGTAGTCTTTGAACGTGAAGGTGCTGCCTTGTATTCAATAATACTTTCTGAGTAGTGTTGAACTTTGGTTTGGTTTCCTTGCAAAATGAGTGTTCAGAACTTGAAACCATGATAAATACGGTTGTGTCACTGCGGTAGAACTAAAACAGGCATTCTCCTGAAAATTATTCATTTGAACAAAAGTTTAATTAAACACCGGTGCAATTAAGAAATGTTTTTCTTGCTTTTTATTCCAAAACTTAAACCTTAACTTCAGAATTACCATCCAGATTAAAGCGTGCGCTAATTGGTATTGGAGGAAAGATTTTGCAAACAGTTTTTGGCACTTTGGACAATGAAGATTTGACCCTTCTGGAACGTCGTCTGAAAACTCTGGAAAACACCCAGGATGACATTTCAACAAATGTTGCTAATCAAGTTATTCTTATAAAAAATTAAGAAAAAATATAATTATATCTAACACTAACTATATCAAAAATTAAATGAGTTGTATTTGTATCATAATAATACTTTGTATCGTAACATCTATTTTGCATTACATGACACCATTGATGAGATGATCATATGGAGTTTCAGGAATGTTTTAAGTGGTATGCTTATCCGTGTCAGTAAAGTTCTAACTAAGGGCAGATTTGGAATTTTTTATTTGCGTCATGCCATTGAAATTAGCGTACAGGACAAGTTAACTACAACCTTGTTAAGTGCTGATTCATTCTTAAACATTCCAAAGCACATTTAACGTTTCATTCCTTTGTCACTTTACATAAGAGCACAAGTTGTACATTAAAATTTATAAATATTTTACGTTATAAGTTATGTTCAGAAAATTATCTACAATTCATCTCTTAAAGTTATTGTTAATGTTGCCTTGGTCAATTGGAAAAGTTTGTTTGGAGGTTACCGTTTACCCGTTACCTTTTGGTATTCTTATTTAAGCAAATATTCAGAAATATCAGATTGTTAGTTTCGATCGTAGGCATTTTTCTGCTGTTAACCTTGATCCACACGTGACATGCAACACCTACAGTATTACTCTGTGCCCTGCGTCTTTCCCTATCTTTGATGCAGACGTAGACAATTGTGAATTGAACCTTTTTACGGGAAAATCATGTTTCGAATATTGTGATAAATATGTTAACAGTTTAAAACTACCTCTATTACATAAAACTAATCCTCATTGGTTTTTTGCATGTAATGCTACTACTTATGGTACGAGGGTTATTCGGAAAGTAAGGCCCGATATCGCCGTAGCTAATCGAATGTCGTGTGAAAATTGCAACGCGCATGCGCACCGACTCCCGGCATGCCTTATACGTCAAACGACGCCATTTGCATTGGTATTGTTGTAGTGTGCTGTTTACAGCATCAGTTCAAAATGTTTAAAACAATTTATCAGTCCGCCGACTGTGAAATAGGTCAGTGATTCGGTTTTTGGCAGCAAGGATCGTCTCAGGAGCGGAAGTTCATCGATAGATAAGTCAAGTGTATAGCCCCAATGCGATGCGTGACTGCAAAGTGCGTAAGTGGGTGATAGCTCTCAAGGACTGACGGGAAAATGTCCATGATGAACCGCGATCAGGCCGACCATCAGTGATCACAGAAGATTTGGTAAAAGCCGTGGACGAAATGATTCGTGAAGACAGGCGATTCACAATTTCATCTTTAGCATTGGAATTTCCTAAAGTGGACAGTTACAGACTGGTTATCCTCACAGGCGGCAGACGTCTATGACTTAGGTATACAAAAGCTTGTAGAACGTTATGAAAAATGTTTAAAAAAATATGGAAACTATGCAGACAAATAGAGAAACATGTAAGGAATTAAATAAAAAAAGTTTTTTGAAAAAATCTGTGATGGTTTATGTTTTATAAGAAATCGGACATTACTTTCCGAATAACCCTCGTATATTATTGTGCAGGNATTACTTTCCGAATAACCCTCGTATATTATTGTGCAGGTCTACTACAGAATATTTTCCGCCTTTTACTTTTGCTTTTTCAGGTCCTGGGTTGATAAACAATGCATCTCATTGAGACATTACATGTTTTTTCTTCAAACATTTTGTTTATGTGAATTCTTATATTCTTTGTAACCTATCTCCGCCTGTCATTCACTTCCCAAAATTAGTAGCTAATCAATCTCATACCAATTTTTCCATTTTACTAACCTTTACCGAAATGATTCATTTGTTAAGGAATTAGACACTCTTTCGGTTTCACACCCACAGGGAACCAAATACCTGCATCTCCTACACCGTCATCCTACACAACCCCCTGTCAACCTTAATCGTATCTCTATTATTGTATCTTGTATTGCTGTTTATTTGTTTCCTGATTGTTATGAATTTTCGTTTGAAATCCAAATTCTGTGCCCATGCGAGTTCCCCACCTTCTGACTGGCCTGTTCTTGTGCCAGAAGGATGTGTTATGGTTCCTTTGTCTACTACATAAACTCCTACTCATGGCAAAAACCAATTTTTGGCGAGGTGTCCTTGTTAAACCTTAGTTTGTAAATTTCAGTTTTTGTGTGTGTCAGTGTTTGCCACACACTGAATCCCGTAGCCTAGTTTAAGGGAGGGACTGTGTTCCATTTAAGGCACTTGCTAAAATTTTTTGTTATTGTTTTTTCTTTGTGAGAATTAATTTTTTTTATTGATAACTGTTTTTTTAGCACATACTATTTCTTTTATTTATGTTTTGTCATTTACGATCACGCATAATTAAGCCACGGACAACTTTTTGGCAATGCCGTATATTTAACCAGTTGTTTTTTATATTTTCATTAACTCGTAATTTTGATATTTACAGGCGACCAGCTTCGAGTGTGATCTGATAGGGTTAAAAGTATTAAAAATGATTTTTCTTGAAACCAAAATAATTGTGTAAAATAGTTTTTGGAAAATGTTATTTGCTTTTTTGTAATTTTCCATTCTGCTCTTTTGTATTAATCAGTGTCATTGTAAAGTCTCAGAACACTTTTTTTGAGTTCTGGTGTTTCGTCAAGAGACTTGATATCTGTGACAGTCACTGTTACTTTCCGAACGCACCCTTTCTTGTTATTATTCCTTGAGGCTAATAATGGCGCAGTTTCGTTTATTGATCATCTCCTTCCTCATTTACTAGTTATGGACTAATCGTCTGACTTTACCACATTTGCGCTCTCCCGGTCGGGACTTATTGATACCTTGGTGAAGCGTGTCCACTAGTATCTGCTCGTGTTGAGGCATTTTGGCTGATGTGTGACTGTTTTTGAACTTTGGCGATGCCAAGATCTTTCTGGTAACATCTAGAGTGTGAAGGAAGTCCAGTATATTATTTACTTATTTCTATCAGTTCATCTTGTGGATGTGCATGCACAAGAATTCAACGCATAAAGAGGCTTGTCAAACATGAATTTATTTTTGGAACATTTCTGTTCGAACCTATCTTTTCCTGAATAACGTAATATCGTTTTGAGTAACATAAAACAATTGTTCTAATAAAATACCAATAAAGTAACTGACCTTTTTTTATTTTCTGCTTTGGGATCCCAGTTATAAAAACTATGCAATCACCTATAAAAATTAAATAATTTTGACATTGTAACTTTAAAAAAAGTAGAAAGCTATTTTACAGTCTGTTGAAATTGTGATATTATGTTGTCATGAGTGTTTTTCATGACTTATTAAAACGTTGATAAACATTATTATTAAATATATTTATTATTTAAGGAAAAATTTTGTAATTGAATTACTTGCTTCAAAANGTTTGTAACTAATAATTGCTTTATATGCTAGTTATACAGAATTATTATAAAAGAATACCCCAACTTTGAAGATCTATAATATCAAAACGAAACAACTTACATCCTTGATTGATAAATCAAATGAACCGTGGAACAGTGAAGTTTGTTTACATTACATTCATAAATGTTCAATGTGACCATCCTGAGCGGCCTGAACGACATCTACTCGATAATAAAACTCGCTCCACACTCTTGTCAGCATGTACGGTGTTACGGATTGGATGGCGTTCGTAATTCTCGTTTTGAGGTCGTCAATGTTAGTCGGCTACGGTGGACGAAACACTTGATATTTTATGTACTCCTATAGAAAAAAATCTCACGGGGTAAGATCAGGGCTTCTTGGGGGGCCAGTGATAAAGAGCCTGGTCACCAGCTGCTCCTTGAACAATCCAGCGTTGCGGCAACGTATCGTTCAGATATCCGTGAACAGCTAAGTGCCAATAGGATGGCGCACCATAAAGAAAATATCAGACCGTTCCCTTCATATTGGCGTGTCGAATGCGAGCTCGCTACCTCCTCACCACCTCAAACCGAGAGTTACGAACGCCATTCAAACCGTAACACCAGGTTTGCTGACATTAGTGTGGAACGAGTTTTATTATCACGTAGATGTCGTTCGGGCCGCTCATGGTGGTCACATTGAACATTTATGAATGTATCGTAAACAAACGTCACTGTTCCTCGGTTCATTTGATTGGTCAATCAAGATTGTAGGTTGTTCGGTTTTGATATTATAGACCTTAAAAGTAGAGGTATTATTTTATACTCATCCCGTATTTGTTCGCATGCATGTAAAGGTGCTGGAATGTATGCTCGGCCCACCTTGTTGTGTATTGACAGGTGACACTCTACGCAGCCAGATCCATCGGAGCTTCCTTCCATGCTTCTCGCCAGTAGTTCTAGGCTTGGCGGGGCAGAAAACACTTGCTTGAAGTTACTGCGCCAGGGCTACCGACGAGAAATATGGTGTAACGGAACAGTGGGTGACTCTGCCCACCTCATACACATGCTGAGTCCGAGGTGTCACTTGACTATCAACCACTCGTGAGTGTGCGGTGTAGCTTACAATAACTTACCGGCCTGAGTGCCAAGATGGCAGGTAAATAAAGACGATATCGCATAAGACGAATAACTGTGGTGTCTGACAACACTGGCTGTCTTATATACCTGCAGAGCCTAGGATGAAACAAGCAAGCAAATCTTACATCACTATTAATTTTACTTCCCATCGGCCCACTCAAGATAGAAATGTTGGAAACTGTAACAGCGGGGCAAATATTGCAACTGAAAGGGGTGAGTACGCATGCATGCATGCATGCTCGCATGGTCGCGTTATGCTGGACAGACATTACATAAACGATGAGCTGGTCCTCGATGCCCTGCAGAACGCCTGCTCCTCAATGCAGCTTGTGCTCTGAGAGAGAGAGAGAGAGAGAGAGAGAGAGAGAGAAAGAGAGAGAGAGAGAGACACTCACAGTTGAAATAATATTTTTGGGAAATACATTAGTTGAAATGGTTACACTTGGTTACGCTATAATGCCCTTAAAATAGATTGTATATTTTCTCACTTCTTAAAACACGACTAACTTTAAAATATATCGGTATTTTTTTTACCATTATTTGTATAGGGTAAAAATGAAAGTACAACCCATCTAGTTTATTACTATACAAGCATATGGAAAGTTAGCATGAAAGTATGGGGCAAGAGAAATAAACTTTAGAGTTCGTGTTCTTTTTTAGTGTGAATTTACACTAATTGTCCAATCCCAAAGCATTTGCATATTATGTTTTATCTATCCCCTAAATTAAAATAAAAAATCGACGGTATTATTTTTACGGGCAATGGTTGCTAGTAGCATTTTGCTGCCTCTGGTATAAATGTACATATTTTTTTTTTCATGTGCTAATAAGAACAGATTTAAACTTTAAAAAATGTTTTCATTTCAGACTATGAGGTTCTTTTTTAAATTTTATTGTGATGAACTTTCGGGTTTTTAATGTTGGGAATGTATTTCTTGACAGGCGGGGACATCGGGAACCATACTATGCTTATAGCACGACTCGAGGCCGGGAGGTGGTCGGCGGTTAGTTATTAAGACAATAATTACTTATTAAAAAACCGCACGAATTATCGTCATAAATTTAAAAAAGAAACTAGATGAATAAAAATTTTTAAAATAATTTATATAGATTTGATGGTAAACTGGCGTTAATGGAGAAGCTGAAATAAAGAGAGAGATGGAAATAGAGACAAAGGGAAGTATGTATAAACATTGTGAAAGAGAGATAAGGAAAGAGAGAGAAAGAATACATAGTTCCGCAAAAGTCGATGTACATACGAATAAAAACAAATGGCTTGATTTTTAATTTGTTAAAAAATTTACCTTCCAGAATATTAATTTTTTAAATATTAATTTAATAACCATGATAATTATAGGTAGCAAAACTCTACACCGTATACATATTACGTGTAGACGCTATGCCAGATAAAAAAAACTTTATTAAATTTAATAATAAATACAGATAATCGATTTGGCATACCCTCTGTCTATAAGTAGTATGGCTACCAGAAACATACACGTTGACTTTAAGGATTATTGGACGTAACCACTGAGCTCCTTCGGGTAGACTAACAATTCCGAGTTTAACTGAAGTCGAGGTCCTCAGATCTTCCGAGGCCTGCCGAGCACTTCCGAGTCGAGCCGAAGACTCCCAGCCACAGCCACACACTCCCATTTAAAATACATTCTGCCAAAGTCGGCATATATACACTACGACTTAGTACTAAACATTCTTCTTTAACGCATTTGGTTACATAGCGAACATGGCCGCTGCAACCGAAGTGCTTGGACGCGTTGTTTTACACACAGTATAAAAAAATCTAATTGCCCATAAAACTGAGACCCTTATGATGTTTTTTCTTTAAACAACCGGAAGCACTCCAGCTCATGCGAGTCCAAATATAACAATAATAGTGTTTGGTACGTGATGTTGTGTCTGACCCGCATGCTGGAGATAGTGGGTCTTATCCCAGCCGGCCGCAGTGGGGGTGTTTTCCCCCCCTAAGTGGTGTGTCCATCCCCACTCCAGGCGAATGTTGGTGCAGTTCCTACATATACGGTCGTCAAATCTTTTACCCTGTGCTGTCTTGCATACAGGTCCAAAGCTGTTGGCGTGCACGAAACAATAAGTAAATAAAATAAATTAAATTAAAAATGGAGTGCCAGGGCTCCTCGATGAACAATGACACCGTTACTGCAGCACCGACAGTGATGCCCTCTCGTCAGGACTGTTTGTGTTTGTATATATGTACACTCACACACGTATACACATTCTAGACAACAAGAGTGATAAACGCACATTGCAGACGGTTCACTGGCACAAGTATGAAATTCAGCTCGCCAGTTTAACTTTTGCCATAAAACCACAGAATACATTGGCCGGGCTCACTATAGTAGTGTACACAATCACGCTTCTCTTTGTCGTAGGAACCAGATTTTGGACAGCTTCCACCATCCTTGATGACTCTAATATAGGCTTGTTTGTTTGGTGAGAAGGGCAGTGTCAAGGGGGGTCAAATAAGTTGAAGTTATGGTTTTACATCATCTACAGGTGTTATACTTCATTTACGGCGTACTCAGATTCACTTGGAGGCGACAAGACGATCGAAGGTTTAGGGTTATTTCCCACAGAAATATCTGCAAAAATAAAGTAATTTTGTTCTCTGATTGTCTTTTTTAACACAAGTAAAATTATCGAATATGTTTTTTTTAAAGAAGGTTAAATCCAACTTTGATTATTGCATTTTGTTTCAGTGCTATTTTACTTGAATTTATTATTTTTATAACCAGTATAACTTTTTTGAACTGCAGAACTCCTCCGCGTCAAAAATTTTGGAAGAAACGTTGGTAAAAAACTATTAAGTTTTTGCCTTGTTTATCGTACCAACTATGCAGCCTTACGTACCTCGAACTTAATAATATGTAACGCAATAAGTAGGCGTTTCTAACTATGAGGTTCAGAATGTCCTATAAATGCTTAAGCAGCTGAAGTTTTCTGAAGCGTAATTAAAAAATACTAACGATCGCAACTCACTCTTTTTTGAATTTTTTACTCTCGATAAAATCGGGTAAAAAATTAACTGAAATGAAACTCGCATTGAATTGAACGTTTCAGTAAGCAAATTAAAGGTGAATGTTTTTCCCCCCAAATATCAAAAATCAATAACTAGCCCAATTTTATTTATGTTGCTGCTAATGAATTAAAACAAAATTTCTAGTAATTACGTACATTTTTGAGAAAGCCTATACGTAATTCATTTTTATAACCTTCAACGAATTTCGATTTGTAACAAATATGCCCTACTTATTCATAGAAATTGTTCGTTATGGTTTGAAAACAACCTAAAAAGTTCTTGAGGAGAGATAAAGTTTCCAATTATAATACGTTATAAACATGGAAGTAATATTTTTAAATTATATATACATGTTAACTATGTGAGATACGTAATCACATACAGTACTTCCTACGAATAAAATATTTAAAACTTGCCCATGTTTGATAAATCATTATAGAGAGCATTGCTCTTCATAAAACCGTTTTAAGCACAACAAAATATTTTATTATTATTTTATGAAATATTTTTTTTGTTTGTAAGAACAATTAACGTAATATTCAGCTCTTATTACATCTACACATACCACACATGACAATCAAATAATATTATGAATGTACGTATGAGTATGTATTAACTTTTAAGCCATCAGTTTCAAATTTGTGATTTGATTTTTACTGTTGGCAAACTCTTCCTAAAGAGTTGTGATTGAATTTTTACTCTAAATTATGTGGTTTCAACATTTAAAATTTGTTTGGGATTCGTACATATATAAAGACAGAAGTCAGACACCGAATGTTTTATGTATCACCGGGTATAAATAATATAATACAATAAAAGTTGAGGGCCGGCTGGCCGGCAACCTGAATAACACTGCCAATTTCAGTGGCAGAAGAAAATGTTTCAGACAAAAGTTGCTTGGGCTCAAGGCACTAATAACTAGATAGTGATAATTTCCTCGTACGTGGAAGGGTAGAGAAGATACAAGGGTCTACTTAGTTAATTTAAATGGAATGGTAATTTTTATTAACACCTCTCGACAGTGCGTATGAAGACGTAATAAATACGAAGCAAACTGCGCCACCGCAAAGAAAAATGTGCCATTTGTCTGTGCTGTGCTGTTGTAGCGATCAGACACCTTCTTCATAACGTTATTGGAACTAGCATAATGTACACTACAGTCGAAAGAGTTTATATGGTTTTCATTTCTGGCGAATTTCACCGCAGCATTAGAGCAGCAGTGCGATTGTATGTTTCCGCTTGTGCGCAGTGCTCGGATTGTCACGGCGAAGAGTGCAACAGATGTAAACATAAAGTATTTGAGAACTTTGTTTTTTCCAACATGAGTAGGTATGAATAAAATAAATTTCTTAAAGATGAATAATGTGCAGCTTATATTAAGTCAGTTACGTAGTCCCATTTTATGGAAAAACCTTGCGTGATATAAGAATTTCAGTACCCTCGTCTAATTCAGCAACAAAACACATAAAAGAGTGCCAATTATCAACAAAGGTTTTTTCATCGCAGATCTGTTATCAATCTCTAAATAGAAAACCGTACAATTATACAGCGTGTCCCGGAATATATGTCATAATTTTGTGAGGTGATTCCTGAAGCAAAAAAAAAAAAAAGACGGAAAATATAATACGACTCGTAAGCTACAGTAAGCAACGAGTGAGGAATGTACCCTTAAAGCAAGAAGTTTTGTGTTTAAATTATTTAAATATATCATAAAATACGCGATATTAAACAATAATTTAGTAAATGATGTTTAGTTGATACAAGATTTTAAACTTCACAAAATTTAGGTCACAAAACTATCCTCTTCCAGAAATTAAAATTGGGGGCGCCAGATTATGATCGCAAACTAAACATTCTAACCCCCCGATTTTCTCCGGTTTTAATCTTTGAAGTCAACGTGTATACATTAACAAATATCTGCTACCCACGAATGTGTGATTGGCAGTTTACTGCATGGTCGTTCTTTTAGTTATACAAATCACAGTGCTAGTTACAAATCGAAATGTTTATTACTAATAACATTGTGTGATACACATAATGAATTAATTTTATTGGCAATACACACCCTACTGGTTCGTCTAAATGACGTTAATTTATAATAAACTTAGTAATTACGTAATCGTACCTTTACAGACCATCCCATTTAACAAAGCTGCATTATAAATTAAAGATAATCCTGTGCTATATAATAAAGAATAACTTCGCAAAGTTTGTAACATACATTCAGTGATATGACGTGTACGAGCATGTTCTTAGAACTCCCCTCTTCTGAACTCAGATATTAATAAACAGAAAAGCAAATAATTGATTTTGCAATGTTGTTGCTTTTATAAGTATTTACCTTTTTATTAGAAGATTCTGATATGAGAAACATATTCTGTTTGTGTGTAGGTATGTGTGGATATGTGTGTGTGTGTATGTATATATATATATATATATATATATATATACATAACATCTTATGACGAAGATAAGATGGCAATGCCATATATTTACTTGCCTCTTGGAGATACGGCACTTAGTATAATTAAATACAGGGAGTACAAAATAGTTAACCGAAATTGAATACTACACCAGTCACACAACAGTTGGGTTAAGTGGAATACATTATAAATAATCGAGAGCTAAGCTAGCAATGGCCAAAATCTCAGAACCACTTATAGAAATGTACACTCATGTTAATCTTAAGTTCCCTTATTTTATCATATGTAAGAAACAGACGTACATACAACTTTTTTTTTCTACCGCGTGTAATAAGCAAATTATAATTGACGTCATAATTAAATGTTTACAGAATATTTCGCAACAACGCAGGTAAACGTTTATGGAATGGTGAAGTTAAAAAAAAGTCTTTTGGAACGACAAAACATTCCCAAACGCCAGAAGCTACGTAGAAACAATATGCTGGAAATAAACCACCAACGCCTGATGATTAGACAATCAGCCATTCAATAGAGCTGAACAGTTAGAAGTCGGCCAGGCGGAAATGGTTTAAGCCACATCCAGGGGTTGTGGCCGTATATCTATCTCCCCATATCATTGTGGTCAGTGTGGTTAATTCTCCGACTCCTGTCCCTCCCGAGTACGCTTTTCCCGATGTAGTAATGTGTGGTATCATCTACGTGTTTAGTTGGAGTGTCTGGAGGGAAAAGGCAAGGAGTTCTGGTGATGCACTCTCGCCTCTTTGACAGCTTCGCAACGTCAACGTGTTTCGCTTCCGGTGACAGGCCCTGGTTACAACACTAACAGAAAAAGCAGGCAGGCAGGTAGGGCTTAAATGCGTCATCTGCTCAGGCCCCCAAACAGTGCGCAGAGGTTCAATGCATAACTGTAATTGAAAATTGTTCAATATTTATAGAGCGATATCTGCTTACGAATAGAGTTTAATACATTTTTTCACCACCGAAGAGTAGTTTCCATTTTGTATTTCAATTCCTGATGTGTATTTTTTTTAGAAATGAAAAGGGTATTTCAAGTATTTCACGATAATTTTTAGGTACGAAATCTCGGGAAAAAGTTTTCTTAACATAAATTAAGGACAAGCAGCACACATCTGTCTTTATTTTTAGACGGTAAAATAACAGATAATCTCAAGACAAGCGAACGTCTGCACGTCAGTTCAGTCCCTTTTAAAAGCCAGCAGTAAGTCGAGGAGGGATGGGCTGAGCGACGTACAGGAAGCCAACGGCCCTGTAGTACCTACGACCGCGAATACAGACATTTGTTGCTCATGGCGAACACGGACCGTACAGCAACATTAAACACCCTCGATCAGTAATTCAGGTGTGCGGCACATCAATCTGTATCCGTACACCCGGTTCCTCACAACCTGTAGCATCAGGGCATCTTGTCAGTGTGTCCGTTACTGTAATTGCCACTGACTGTTCACCACAGGTGACTGCAGCTGCAGTGGTGCGCGGAATGTCGGGTCTTGATGGAAAAATGGCATTTCATCGTCTTCTCCGACGAATCCCTCTTCTGCATGCAGCACCAAGACGATCGCACTCGTGTCTAGCGGCACCCTTCGCGCACGACTGGCCGAGTCCTGCACCGTCATACCAGACCACCTGGAACTACAGAATGGCGTGCCACACTACATCCCAGTCCCGCTCGGTCCTATTCCACATCGTTGGTACGCTGGCAGGCAACTCTTAAATCGCGGAGATATGGGAGCCTCTTGTTTGCGTCCCATATCTTCAGGACCAGTCTGGGGTCCTGTACCAACATGACACATCGCCCGAGATTTCATGGATGTCCACCATGTGACACTGCTTCCTTGACCTGCCTGTTTACATGATCTCTCGCCCATCGAAAACGTGTGGTCCATTGACCGACGACAACTGGCCTGATGTAGGATAAACTTTAAGCACGCATATATGCCTCATGGGCGGAGATACTCCAGACAGTCATCCGAGTGGAGAGATTTGGACGGCTCTTAACTTCGAGGTCTTGAGAGTCGATGAGAGTAAAGTGTGGTGACTGCGGAGCAGCGCCGAAATTCAAGGTCGGAGGAAACTGGCGATCGCGAGAAAACCCGCCGACCAGCGGCATCGTTCGGCACGATTCCGACATACAAAAATACGGGAACGACACCACCGGGAATCGAACATGGTTTGCCTAGGTGAGAGGCGAGTAGTCTGACTACTACACCACTGCGGCCCCACAGAAATCCAAAGTCTCTTCCTCTCAATACGGCATCGTGTAGCAACGTATATTGACGCCCGTGGTGAGGCCACACAAGTACCAAGTTCCTCATGTTATGAACGTCATAGCTAGCTGCACGAGTAAACATGTTACCTCTGTATGGTGGGCATTACGTCCAACAAATCTAGTGTTGCAATTTTAATGGCCAGTTGTGTAATTCGCTGTCAACGTATCTATGGACAGGTGTTTATGTAAGAATATTAGCAAGACAGGGTAAGGACTTCTTTTCAATGTTGATTTCAGAAGTGGTTATTTAAACTCAAACTAGCCACAGCTCAACGGGAAACGATATTCAAGGCTGAGGTTTGAGGTTGTAGGAGGACAGGTGATGTGAGCGGTGGCAACGTTGCGTTATCGTCCCAGCGTCAGAGCAAGGGTTCTTCTTCACCCAAGCTGTGTACTATGAAGCCGTATCTCCCCCAACCGCCACGCGAGTGGGCTGGGGAGGGGGGTTCTATCTGGTGGACAGGGTGGGTCCGTGGCCCTTTGACCGTCTCGCGGGGGATGGTGGGGAAGTAGGGCAGGGTGAGAGACTCACCGAGGTGGAAATGCGTGCCGGGTGGCGGAAGAGGTTCCGGGGAAAATGGGGTTTGCGAAGAAGTGGGTGAATTNCAGGCAAGTGGGTGGGTCTGGTTCGGGGACGGGGGACTGGATGAGATGAGCCACTGCCAGATGAGCGAGAAACGAAGTTAGCGGAATTGGGCGCGCCGTGAAGCGACTGGCTGTAGGAGAAACACCCCCTCTCCACTCCCCTCACTTTTTCTCTCTCTGTCTTGCTCTCTCCACAACTACCTATATATGTTTCTCTTTCTCGGTCTCGTACAGCCCCACGCGAGCGCCAGGAAATGAACAAGAATTACCCCTAAAAGGAAATCGAACTTCTTGAAACGCCCGTGCGTTGTGCCGCGCAGTGGGAAACACCCTCCTATCCCCTCCCACACTCTTAAAATGGCTGGCGGTGGATCATTCTGTAGCAACTCGGGTCGTAACGATAACACGCCGATTGTAAATGATGAATGTGTCTGCCATGTACTAAGTCGGTCTGGGGTACCAAGGACGTCGAGAAACATCTACGCAACTGTGAAACTAGCCGGAGTCAGGCGCAGTTGTTATCTCCCCGTCCTCCGAGGCGTAGTTGGACGGCACCGGATTGCAATATGAGGGCTGTGGGTTTGAGTCCTGTGTAAGGCATGGGTGTTTAATGGTTACTGGTGACTCTGTATCATCTATGTACGTATACATGCTGTAGTTACTGTAAAGACACATGACCTAATTACATCTTAAAAGAAATCGCTAAGGCGAAAAGAACGATGAGGTTACATATTCGAATCCCAGCTAACCCCTTATACGTGTGTGCGAGTCTGCCGTTTTAAGATACTAGTTAGTTTATTGTCAAGGTTCTTCTGTTCTCAGTTAGTCTTCGAGAATAAAAGCGTAAAACCGTGAAATAAGAAATCACAGTAACGTTATTTTATTGGACCTACCGTTGAAAATGACTATAAGTAGATGTTTAAATTTATCACGATAATTTGTCCTGGCGAAACGTTTCTCAATGTACTGCGCGTCTTTCTTGCTTGTATTGTTGGATGATGCAATTTCGATACGGCGTACTTCTTTGCAGGCGAGTTCACATTTACAGTGGTAAAATTTCCAGTGGATTAGTCAAACATGAAAACATCTCCCCATCCCACACCCTAAATATAACTACCAGTAACGACAGCAGGCCTACATACATATAGGGTATCTTGGTTTGAATATAATATTGTGTCATTATTTTTCATTGAAGGTCAGAAGTAGCTTAGAGTATTATGTAAAGACAAACATTATAGTTGCTCTTCGTTTAGCTAATGATAGCTGGTATCGAGAAACCCCATATCCCACCTCTAATTCCAGGCACTTACCAAAATTTACATACAAATTAATTCCTTAAGTTGTCTAGAAATGACAATACTGTATCAGTAATAGATTCCAGTGCAATGAGAGCAGAAACACCAAATTATGACTAAAACCAAACTTATTGGCAACATAACGAGTTTCACATTAATATCATTAGATGATGCTCCACATTACAATCACATTCAAAAACCAAAATAAGCTATGAAAATACTGATGACCAAAAGGCTGCCGAACAGTGTTAAAATTTTAAACGACAATATTTCCTTGCGTAAATAAAACTTAGACAATCTTATCAAATGAATTTCCCTGCCTTTTGTGGTCTTGAAGGCCACATGGCGTATCTTCCGACAAGCTATTGAAGATGAGTCTTGTATCAAATACTGCTTTTATCTTCTACGCCACAAAATTGGCAATTTGTTGAGTTTTAGCGCAAAATTATTCTATCATGACTAAGTAACTAAAGAAAAAAACCCCTGGTTTATGACAGCATACGTCCGATGTAAGCAAACTACCTATCACTCGCCGCCACAAGGAGCGCTGCTAACAGTCTGTCGTCAGAAAACCGCCCCCGTGTCCAGTATGATTCTCGACAGTATTGGCTTATACTGTTTTATACGTGACCTGTGTCTTGTACAGCAATGTTATTTTCTTACAGAATGGCATACAGATTGCACATTAAAGTCTGGGGTAAATGTTGGACATGTACTCCCCTATGTAGACATATCAGTTTTTATTGTTCAATATACGCATTTCTTCCTCAGACGGAATTGGAGCGATGCGAGTAGTCATGAATAGAGGAATATTCCAAAATTGGCAAATTGAGAGAGCAGATGAAGAAAATCTTAACGATTTAAAAGTTTCCGTGGAAATTAGGTCATGAAAATATGTAATTTTTGGATATTAAAATTGCTTAATTTTAAGTAAATCTCTTCCTTAATATACAAGTCTACAGTTAAAACTGCATTAATTTATCACGGTACAAAATGCGAAGGCTTGCACAACTTTATGTACCTGCCATTCTACGGCACAGGAAGCGAACAGAACTTCGGAAGTTCCTTATATATAAATAACTATTAGACGTTCTTCTTTGATGCATAGCTACGATAAGTATTTAAGATACCGTCTCATTCGAATTTTATTTCCATTCCTCTCTTAAACACTTTTTTGATGAATGGAATTTGTTAAAACGATTATACAAAGGATAATTTTTAGAGAAGATAATTCCGGCACTGGAGTTATCACGTAGGTGAAGGTACATATAAAGAGAAAAAAAAACTGTTTTTGCAAGAACCGAAATTCGGTTCATATAGACCCAACTAGTATTGGCTGCTGGTACCAGAGGGGAAAAACTTAGTAGAGAGTGCATGCGAGATGCACACTGCCACTCTCCATGTTCCAACATTGGACTGCTTTTCTGCCAATAGCACAGTCAAGAACAACGTGCATAATATTTATGGTAACAACACTCTTTATTTAAGTAAGTGCGTCGTGTTATTTGAACACTTCCTCTGACCTAGTTTTAATGCAGTCAGAATATACTCAAGTTAGTTAAAGTGTTTGATTCTTATGAAAGGGCTAGTCAATCTTGGGAATGTACGTGGAAGGCATAAATAGGTCTTACCTCATGTTTAGTCTCTGGCTGGTACCTCCCAACGAACAGTTAAACGAGGACAGTAATAGCAATGATGATTTTGAATGTCTTGGCTACTATGTATAGCTCTTACATCAACGCACTCTGATTCTGCTTTAGTGAAGATGTTACCTTCAACAGAACAACTCCAGCAATACGTGGACTGCTACAACAACAAATATATCTGTAATTAAATATAATATTCCAATACCAGAACGAAGTCAGACTGATGCTACCCTGGAACCCGATTACATAACTAATTTGTTGGTTGGTACTTCTCTGCTCACATTTTCAGTGTAAATGTTTCTTCATTGTTAAGCTGTACATTTCATAGGCCATTATATAAAGTCACGTGATTGCACGCTGCAAATTCCTTGCGCCAGTTTAGTGCCTTGCGCATAACGGCCATAAAGAATTTTATTAGAATTGCAGAAATGTCCTTAATGATCCCTAGCATTTAAGTCTTGCACACGCAGAAATGCCAGATACGAGTGAGGTCTTTAATTGTCCTGGGAAGTCTAGCATTCATCATCTTAAATTTTTGTCGTGTGCTGTTCAATTTGTATGGACAGCGAGAAATAGTGCATTGAAAAAAAATATGTGTACATATATATCATTTGCGTATTTGGTTTTACATGCGTAAAAAAATGTGCGTTATCTTAAAATTGAAAAAAGGAAACTTGGAATAAAATGAAACAAAGGTGGATAAATGATGTGACAGTCGCACAGTTTAACCTATACAGCCACGTATTATATTATAAGTTCACGAGTTGCAATTAAATTAAATTTTGTTCCGTAATTCACTGCTTTTGCCAAATAATTTATTTATCTCATACAGTTAGTGAAATATGTGGCAGGTACTCAGCAGTGTTGCTGACGAACAAACATAAAAAAAAAGTTAGAATATTTTATTTATTAGATTACATACATGCGTTCTACAGCGAAGCGTTACAGTGTACAGTTTCGTCCATAAATGTATTTTATCTGCTACAATTCTACAGATGCGCACATAGCATCATCCGGATTATAAATGTGACAATCTATTTTGGTTTTTTGACATTTTTCAAAAACATACTCCAAAATTGCAGAACTCCCAGAATTTTTTATTACGTTATGAATATGCAAGATTTTCTGGGCATGCAAAAGTCAGGTTACGGCAATGTATACCAGCGTAAATTATTTATAATTTAAACATATAGGTTTGCTTTTGTTTTTTGTATGACACAGCAACAAACAATTTGCTGTTTTAATAGGTTTTTGGAAAAATTAATGAACCGATTAAAACTAGTTTTATAGTTTAATTTGGTCATCTAGGTGTAGTATACACGAAACGGGAATTATTTTCCACAATTTTAAAATAAACGTTTTTTACACGCATAACCTTTCCAGTTGCAGTTTCTAGTATTGATGTTGTTTAAACTGAAACATGTTGGTCTACACTGTACGTTGTGGGAAACAGTGTATAAATAGGGAAGGTCTTGAGTGAAGGAAACGTAATATGTTGTTGAGACTAGGCCTGCACACCGAAACACAATGGCACATACTTTAAATTGTTATTTACTTAATTTCGTTACTAATGCTCTACAAACTGAACTTCGGCCGAGCGAATGGCAATTACGATGAAAGCAACGACAACCACTTATTTTATTCGACAACTATAACCCATCATATTTTTCATTGCAGCATTTTGCACTTGCACACACTCATTACGTTAACCGTGCCGTCACTGCTGCTGTCAGAAAAAAAATTCTTATTGTAGCCTTGTCTTTGCAAACAAACGTTGATGATGGCCACAGTACACGATAAAACTATTCCGAGTGACAAAGGGGTTTGTCCCCTCCCTCCCCACGAAAAATCTGCCACTTTTAATTGTGAACAGCTTCGGGCACTTTATCGTAGATTTTTCGGTGGCATGGCAAACAAAGTTACTAATACATGTTTCTGGTCGATTCTGCGTGAAATCATAGCAGGCGTTAGAGGAGAGGCTGTTACTGAAGCAGATTAAAATTAGACTTATTCGAATAAGTTTGTTCTTAAATATAGCATTAAAATACAGACTAGTGAAGTTCGTGATAAAAATGTTATTGTAGCTGAAGTAGGTATTTAATTTTGCAGTTTAATAGAGATTTCTCGATACTGCTTTCTGGGATTTACGTTCAAAAAAGTACGCCGAGAATGCTTGGTCTTGCTTCAGCGTGTCTGACTTGCTCTATCCGAGTCCTGGGTTCAAACCACGACCTTCTACGTAAGGGAAAATTAGAAGAGGGCATTTTCATCAAGTGATTTTCCAATTACTTTGCAGAAAAACTCTGTTACAGCTAATTAGCCAAGTACCTTCCCATTTCAGTTCCCAAAAAAAACGTCCTACCCTGCCATTGCCGTAGCGCTGGTGGTCAACATAGTAAGTATTACAAAGTAAAATAAGCCAGTAAAAAGAAATACATACCATTGGTAATACCAAGCATAACTAGTAATTTTTTGCATACAGAAAAATATTTTGTTAATTTCTATAACTACTGGGTTTTAATTAACACACCAAGAAAAAGGTTTTGTTGAATCAAACATAGTTTGTTTGGCGCAACCAAATTTGTATAGGGGCAATGTTGTTCTTATATTTTTGCACCAAACAAACATTTGGTTGATGCAAATAAATATTTGTTTACCTCTTCGTAAATTAAACAGTATTGGTTAATATAAAAAAGTTGGAAACCTAAGTGAGAATCGAATCTACATTATCTGAGCTCGAGAGTTACGCCTTAGCAACCTTAACTAAAGCGACTACTAATGAAGTTGGAATGATTTTTAATACGTACATTTCAAATTCTGGACAACGTATGCAAATAAATATTTCGAGATTGGCACCCCTTTACGTTTATATTTCTGGTTAAATTTGTTTTATTAGAATCTTTGTACTATTATTATGCATCAATAAATTCCCCAATAAACAATGTTACTATCATAATTGTCACAAAAATGCAAACGAACACTTAAGATATATTTTAAAACGAAGGTCATCAAACTAATGACCGAACAAAAATATACAGTTGATTCAAATAAGAATTTTGTTAACAATCCAATTTATTTTGGGCCAACACACGAGTTTCTGTTTATTCAGGCGAGTATTCTGTTAGGCGAACAAAATTAATTTAGTTGCTTTTCAACATTTGTCTACGCAACTAAATATTTTTGGACGCTATACAAACCAATATTTTTTTGGCTGTTCTCTGAGTGAAGGGCGAGGACGGGATTAGTCACAAGTAATTGTATATAAGAAGGATTTCGGTGGTACTTTTATTTAGCTGTTCTGCTTAAAATAGTTTTTTTTTTTGCAGAGAAAGACTGCAATAATTGTGCTGGGCTATTTACTCATTCCTAAGGGAAGGATCGTGGGGAGGGTTAGGAGAAAGTAGCCGGGTTCGCTCTCACACACTAGCGGGTGGATATCACCAGATGTCTGGGTCAGGTGGTAGCCTCTCTTCATGTCCCATCGCCGAATGCTCCCCTTTGCCTCGACCTGGCTCCTGACCACACTTCTTGTCTCCACCTCCTTGATCTGTCACCTTGGTATCTTGTCGGTCCTCGTACAGGTCTCGAGATGTCGACGGTCCGGCGCCATAGGACCCTGCCAGACAGACCCAGCCATCCTCCGGATCTCACCAGCTTCCTCTGTGCCTGTTATCGCGCGTCGGTCTCCGCCGTTTGCTGGCCATGTCCGGGCAACGACCGCGGCCCGCAGTTTTGCTGGCGCTTCCGCTGCTTGCGACGAGGCAGTCGTGACAATTCTCTGCCTCTGCAAACTTCTGTATACTCATAAGCGCACGGCTTGTAAATATCAAGTATTTGTTAAAGTTCAAGAATGATACTTGTGCGGACAGTGACAGGACGTTTGTGTAGTTTCGAATACTCGTGGAGCAGGTGAAGACTTTATGTCAAGTCTCTATTACTGGGTGATACGCCCATCTCATTGGTCGCTGAGGGCTGACTGTTTGTACTTGGCCTGAAGTATTAATTTTTTTTAAAAAGCATTTTATCTTTGGAGTTGTTCGTAAATTTGCCAAGTTAGAATATATGCGTACTAAGAAGGTGCGGATTATAAAATTTTTCGCCATAAAACTATCGTAGCATTCCTACATTTTTTCAGGAAAAAGTAAAATATGTGGCATAGTTGCCAAGATATTACAGTAGCGATGCTGAAGATTTCTAGCCTAATATGGGATAATTTCCCGTATTATGTATAAGTTGAAAACTTTCATAACAGTTTATGAAATTGAGTGAAATGTTTTCACACTGTAATTTTTTGAAGAAAGATGGTATTAGCTCCTAACATATAATTAATGCACCATGACTGGGCACCGGACCTAAGTATGTTTCACGTGTAAAATTTTCACTTAAGGACTCCGCCCTGCTGGTGCAAGAAGTGCGCCGCAAAAGTTTGGTAGTGATTATGAGATTAAAAAACGGTTTGATATTTTGTAGTGGTGACATAACACGAAAATCATTTAAGAAACCTTTCATAGTCAAAAATAAGTTTCAAGATTTCATATCCACTACAAGGAAAATGTTTTTTGGTCGTGGAAATGACTATAAAAGCGTGTTTTCAGAATAACTTTAAGCTGTTAAATATTCATTAAAGAAACTTCGGAGTTGACGGAATGACTGTGCGCCAACCGAGCGCCTGGCGCGTAGAGGCGATAAGGCAAGTGGTGAATGAGCGAAAGTAGTCCTTGGAGTTTACGCGTTTCGAGGCATCGAATGGAGTGGAAAGATTTGGGCGGCTCTTAACCAAGGAGTCCTGACAGTCGATGAGGATGAACCGAAGTGAGTATGGAGCAGCGCTGGAATGCAAGGGCGTGGAAAACGGGAGATCCCTTACGAAACACGCTGACCAGCGGAATCATCCAGCACGATTCCTACGTGCGAAAATCCGGGAGCGACCCCGCAGGGAATCGAACTGGTTCGCCTTGGGGGGAGTGATCCCACCTACCATGGCAACTGGGAGGTGTAGAAAACACAAGTAAGGAAATTAATTCTCACCTAGGACTGGCATATCCACAGCCCAACCGCCGCTGGCAGGGCGAGGCCCTATGCGCGAATCCAAGGTTACCTTGAAGTGTTTTTAAAATAAGAAAATTTTAATCCAAGGCATTTTAAAGGAACGTGTGTTAAGCCAAATTATTCTTAGGTTCCTCACAATATCATTGTATGCAATATCTCACAAAATGATTGCAACAGGATATAATAATAAAATAAAGAATAAAAAAATTGAGGAAAATATCGGTTGAGTAAATTTATTTTAAATTAATTTAAAAAATAACAGTTTCAGCTCGGTACACACATAATCTCTTTTGGGAAATATAGTGATGCAAAGGCAATAAAATATCTTTGAATTAAATACTCAAATATTATTATCTCTCAAACAATAATATGTTTTTGGGTAAAATTATTATTTTTGAATATAACTAGAATTGTAAAAAGTACTTTCATAATCAGTGGGTTTTATCTATGGAGCCCCAGGGTCTATATAATTTGTTTTTGAAATTTTGCATTACATGATCATAGATTTTTTATGCTATTTTCAAAGTTTTTCTAAACTACTATTATAAAAGTCCTAACGTAGCAGCATGCACATGCATGGTTATAGATTCAAGTCAAACTCATATCTGTTTGTTATGTTTCGCTGGTTCACTGGTAAAACAGGCAGAAACGCAGAGCCAACCTCAGGGCATGTTGCCTCGGGTGAAGAGGTTACACCCAGTCAGGATTCCACTTTCAGAAGTTCCAGGGCCAGCAACCCGAGATCCATCAACTCGAGAACCTCATTCACCTCAAGTAGTGAACCGCACTTTACGAATTCAAAGGAATTTTATGCAAAATATGTGGATTAGGTCATACACTCAAACATAAACAATTACGCAATACTTAGTATAACGCACTGAAGGCGGTGAGTCCCAATTGCAAACACAAAATACCAAACAGTGGTAAATTTGAGATATTACATGGCTGAGAAAATATCCAAGAAGGACGAAAAAGACGAAATCATCAAATTTTGAAAATCGCCCCAGCGAAACATTCATAAACACCAAAGATAACCTTTTATGTGCCTGCCACTTACAACATTGCAGATATTGACAGGACGGTCGTCGTGCAGCGCAAATAACAAAATACATCACAAATAATTTAAAAAGAAATATAATTAGTTAATTAAGAAAATATGCGTTATAGATGAAACAATTGGACTTAAAATATTAACTTATTTTAATAATTAATTATAACAATGTGTGCAAAATTAAGTGCCAAATGAAAAGTTATTTTTCTTTATGTTTACAACATTACTAACAAAAGACAATATTTCTTTACAACTTACAGGATTTTCTGTTAAATATTGTATTTATAAGAATCTTATCCTTTAATTTTATTTTTCATTTTGACATATTTGAACTGTTAAATAGTGACTCCTATATTGTAAAGACCAAACATATTTTAATGATTTCAAAATTTGCCTGATAGATGGCAGTGAAAACCAGGAACGAAAAGCTGTGCATTAAAAGAAAAAACTAAAACTTACCAAACAACATAATTACTGTGAAACAATGTGCGCCAACAAATAAAAAAGGCACAAGAGTCGAGCGCCCTACCCGCTGCGACACAGTGGCCCTCTCGAGGCTTCGAACACGCAAAATATCTGCAAGCAGGCGGAATCTTAATCGCTAATCATTAATTTTCACGTCCTAAAAACGTTTAAGAACATTATTTCATTATATTAAAATATTCCAGTAGCTCGTGGTAACTATAGGCTGTTCACGGTAAACTAAGCACTTCTCAAAGTCCTGCTTAAGATCTACTTGCATGCCTGTTGTGTATTCTTCCGTCTTATGTAAAATCAGCATTGCCATGGGCCTCATAACTTTATTCATGGATCGGGCAAGTGAAACTGTTAAATTATCAAGAAAGTAAGTATTTTACAAAATGCTAATTCCTAGACCCTGATGCATTAAAAAACCGAAAGTAAAACTATTTCAGTTTTCACTAATGTTTTACCTATCACTTTTAATAAACGTTAAAACAAGGAACTATTTTCCCTCTGTCGTTACCAACTTTACCGGGCGCATGCCACACAGTGCGCACGTGACAACATATGCAGGAATGGCCAGTGACATTTTTTAAAGGTTGATTTCAGAAGTGCTCACTTTATCGTGAACAGTCTTTAGTTCCTAAGATGTTGCTGTGATAGAACTGCAGTAATGAAGTACAGTACCCATATGAAATACGTCGTAGCAGTACCACCGGAGAAGATAAACTAAGGAGGAAACCGATTATGAACGGATAGTACGGCATGGTATGGCACGGGTCGGTTCGGTGAGGCTCGGGCCGGGGTTAACCCGTTTGTAGCGGCTTGCAGGGCACCTACTGACGATGGTTTAACCAGTTGCAATGAAAAGTTCATACGAAGAGGAGTTTTTGGTAGTGGCGGCAGTTCGTGCAGATGACGTGGAACGTGAAGGAGAAAGACACAAACTATGGGTGCGTGAACTATTCCGTTTGTCTCAAAATATGTTTTACAAGATTATTAAACCTGCTTCCGTGGTTAAATGTAAGAAGTTCGCCTGCGATATCTATGACAAACGTAAGCTGATTATCAAACGCAAATAAAAACTAGTTGCAAGAGTGCTCAACGTCACATCCACATGTTTACAGAAGTACTGCCCGTTCGAGGTGAACGGATTTAATTGTCTGAGAAGCAGTCTGGCCGTTCCGTTTACATTTCGAGCTGCACTGAGCTGATCCAACTCTTCCCAGTGGGCTGTGCCCGTAGAGTAAACATAGGGTAGAGTGATCTCGCCGGCTGCGCAGACTCGTGTTCGTGTTCCAACAGTGAACTGCTTTTCTGCCAATACGACTATCAGAAACAACGTGGAGAGCATTTGAAATTAGGACACGTTTATGTAAACTAGTTCTTTGAGATGTTTTTATAATTTACCTGGCTATTTTTAATGCAAATTATATAAAATTAAAATTGTTAAAAAAATTTTGTTCATAAAAAAAGGAATGTCTTTTAAAAATTCATATATAAACAGACACGATCATCACTTTTGACCGTGTGACTGTGACACTTGCGTTGGCTTTGGGGTAGGTCAATGTTGGGTATATGCGCTGAAGACGAATATTGGTCAACCTTATCTTTATTCTATGATTGCATCCTGTTTGGTCGATGAAGTGCTGACCGGTAATAAAGGGTTTCCTCCTGTAAGACAATTTGTCACGATGGAAGCTTCCTTGGAATACTCCATGCAAACTTACATGACCGCTCGCATGGGCCACCCTATGGAAGATTTGGCTTACTGCTGGTCGTTTTCATGTGCATTTTCAATGGAAGGTTTCCTACAAAATTAACATTTGAGTTAATTAGGGAGAAGGTGGTGGAGTGTGTTGTTAATAATAAGCGTAAATTTTTTAAATATTTTTTTAGAAACAGCGATAAACAATTTAACAAGAATAAGTAGTAAAGAAAAAGCCGCGAAAATGTTTGCTGATACCATGACTCCACTGTGTGAAAATTATTGGAAATATCCATGTTTACTTAAAACAAAAGGTTACAGTCATCATGGGCGCACCCAGGATTTTGGTTTAGAGGGTGCGCAAGACGCAAAAAAAAAAACCAAATTATTTACAAAATATTATATCCAGAAAATTGCAGTTTAAGTTTGCCAACCATAACTACTACGCATCAGTTTTTTTTAATTGCGTTGCCATTCTATTTTAAATTGTGTTTATGCAGTGTCGTTATAGTTTACCCACGTGGTGAGCACACATGTGTTTCTCTGCCATGGTAAGCCGCAAGAAGTAAGTATTGTTACGAGCGAGGACTCCCGCACAGGGTGCGGGCTCCATGCTTCCTGGTTATGCGCGGCCCGACCATGTAGAGGATGACCCACCTCGACCCTCCCCTTTCCAAGGTGGATCCGCTTGCTGCTCCATCGCCCGGTGGCCGGGAGAATGATTGAAAGACAACCTGGCTGGCGTGTCACAGCCCCTCCTCCCCCTGCCGAAGGAGTCGACGACTTGAGAGGATGGACAAGAATTTTATGGCAATGTTGTCTGTCAGCGCAACGCGGAATTCGGAGAAGTTTCTGGGCTATGGCACGGCACTATAAATACCACCGCGGCCGGATGATTGGCAGTCACTGTGGGGTAGCCTTATGCCAGAAGTGTGGTATTCGGGCGAAGTCTGGTGCAGCGATGGACATCGACGTAGAGGACGGAAGATGTATGTGAGTACAGGACGACGGCAGACGAAGTATTTGTGGTGTGAACGGATGAGAGGGCGTGATACTAGACGAGTAGACCGCCAACTGTGCACGAGGGCGCACGGAGATCTCTATAACCTTTAGGACTGGTGGAATATGGACTTAACTAAGGTGGCATGTCATACGGACCTTATTGTAAATATTGAAACTGTCAAATATGATGAAATAATTAATATAATTATTTAATATGATAGGAATTGTCTATTGGGATTGATTTTGGCTATTTTATTACATCACTTTCTTTGATGTGATTGTAAATTGTGCAGGTTGAATTGATTAATTGTAAATAACAAGTGATATCCATTTATGGTGAGGTATTACGACGAGAGTAACACTTTTATTTGATTAAGATCTCCATCCGTTAAAGAACCTGGTTAAGCCCACTGACTTTGAGAAATTGTAACAGTATTAAAGTGTCTCTTGGCTTACTGTAAAGCCAAATTTTTCATTTCTCTTTCATTTTCAAGAAACTAAAATCCCAAGAATTGAGTAAACAACTTAAGGATTATTCTTGCTCTCAGTTATATTAAATGTTTAAAGGCCTGTTTCTTTGGGGGTGGCTCGTGCTCCAAGTGCCCACACTGTGGGTGCGTTCCTGACGGTTATCAAAACAAAACTATTAGACACTGTTCATGAACGGATATTGTAGAAGTGGTGAAATAAGCCCGTTTCTGAACCATAGTTGCAGAAGTAAAATCAAAACAAACGAGCTCGCCTTTGGGAGGTTATTCCGTAGAAACCTCTGTACCTGTTTGCCTTCAGGCGCGGGTTGCAGGTCTCGTGGAACCTTCAGCCCCAACTTGTGTGGCACACTGTACGTGGCACACAGGCTTTAGTCAGTGAGGTGAAGGTTAACTTTGGGGACTCGAAGTAGACTTCTCGGTCGCGGGCGGGCGTTTTTCGAGAACGCTTGCCCGCGCCAGGCTGGCGCGCCAAGAAAGCAGCAAGTAGTGGGAACGGGCTAGCTCTGGAGCACGAGGAAACGGGGAGGGAAGGCGGCAGCCAATCCCGGCGGAGCGCCGAGTGTCTTCCCCGCTCTGTTAGGACGAGTGTGTTGTCGTGTCGGGCGCAGTCTCGGCTTCATTACCGGGCCTGATCGACGAGGCCGCTGCCCGCTGATTTCCCCCGGGGGCAATCGATTTGGGGGCATCCGAAACCGCCGCGACACATCGAGCTGGGAGGAAGTAAGGGGTTGCTGATGCTCCCCTCGCCCCTCCCGCCTTCTGGCTCACGCTTGTGCGCGCGCAGTACGGACATGGTGGTCCTCACTTCTTTGATGATGGCGAGGCTTAATTACCCACTTAATATAGCATTCAAGCAAATACGTAATTTTAAACCTTTCAGTTACATATAAACATACCATTTTAGGCATCGTAACCAACAAATTTTATGCTCGGAACTGTACTAGTATCGATGCGACGCTCTGCCGTATATCGGGGTTAGTGAAAATGTACCTGTGCTTCATGTTTGTGGGAGCAGTATTTCACGAGACTATGGAATATAGTCCCAACAACGAATGATACTCCCACATGTGATCACCTTCCTCATTGGATGCTTTTTTTTGGATGTGTACAGGGCAGATCATAGAGTAACGTTCCGCGAAACGTCTTATTTTGTAACTGAAAGGCTCAATCTCGGAATTGGCAGACAAACCTATGATTATACTTTCATGCAATCACTATTTACGTACACTTTTCTATTTATAAAGGAGAATATTATATTTTTAATGTTGGCCACCTTGTTACAGAATAAATACTCGGAAAGGGGCAAAAACATTAAACATTTTTTTTGAAGAACACTAAGAGAACGAATTATTGGCAAAAGAAAACCAGAGTTTCTTTGTATTATTGCAGTTTTGCGTGGTGGGCTATCAGATACATATGTTTGTTTTTTACCAAATCAAGGCGATAAGCAAACATTTCAATTTTAGGAACAGTAGTTACATATATTCCAGTGTAAAGAAACTGCAGTGAAAAATATGATCAGTTATATGTGTAAAAACATGTTTATTAGTATTACTACTCTCATGATAAATTACATTAATACTGTCACAATACAAGTTGTACAAGTTTAAATATGGATTTAAATAGATAGCGATGAGTAGTTGGTAACGGGCTGCTGGAGCTAGCATGCCTACTGTGAGGGTTGAAGGCTTCCTATATACAAGATCTTAGATACAAACATATTTTTAAAACTACAGCAATCATATTGAAAGCAAAATGCCAATATTGCACAAGTTTACAGTGTGAAATAAAAAGAAAAATGTATTTTAAACAGATTTAGATGAAAACAGTTTTTAATACAAAATGGTTTAGACCAATAATTGCAACGCAAAAAAATTATTTAGTAAAGTAATTAATGTGTATATAACGAAGACAAATAGTACCTTTAATTCCTTAGATGGTGATTACGTAAACATGTCACATGGCAATGATCCCAGCAAATTAAAAGCTAGAATCTTTCTCCCTGAAGGATTATAGGAAGGGACAGAATTTATCTGTAGAAGGTTTGACGCAAATTTTTCATAAATTAAAAAAAAAAATATTTTTGTCATAATTTTTGGCGTAGACAGTTTATAAAATAATCCTGCATAACAAACTCTGAGGGAGAGTTTCCATAAATTGAATTAATCCCTTTGCGTTGGAACACGATGTGAAAGCTTCATTAAATAAAAACATATTCTGCACAGGTAGCCGTGTTGCGAACGTTTTACAAAAAAAATCTCTCTCTGTAGAAGACCTAGTGGCATGTTTTCTCAAAGAATGTCAACAATTTCTTTTTTCCATTGAGCGACAATATTTTGTTCCTTCTCTCCACTTTCGCAGTTACAGAGGCAACATGGTAGTCAGATAATTCCCAACATTTTCACAATTCTGTTTCATGTCTCTGTTACGACCAAATGCCTGCTCCTTCATAGCTGGAGGAAATTTTTCTGTTGCAGGGGTTTTCGATATCATTCTGAGATCTGTGGCACGGTTTTTAAGAAACGTTATCATTAACGCTGAGTTGAATTTCATTTAAGCATCTTTCCTAATCTCGTATTACGTATTATATAAAAGGTAAAAGGCAGAAAATTAAAATATTATGGTTTTGTAGAGTTATGTAACTGGAATGAGTGCGCGCGCGTGTGTATACCTATATGTATATATACATGTATAAACCTGAACAATTTCTCTGTTATCTCGTAAATTATATATAATCCATTTACTGTTACTTCACACTTTTCTGAAGCCCTGCTAAAGTTATAATTCCAGGATATTCATCCACCTCGTGCAAACTAAGCTTAACTAAGTCTAGAGAATTACACAAAAGGACAACGCACCGAATTCGTGTCCACTGAGTTGTAATAATATTTTGCGTGAGAACTATTTCTTACTAGGCGCTACCAACACACATATTTTCTCACTGATTTTTTCATATTTTTTATAAATGAAATATAATTATTTACAAATAAAATATAGGTAAAATTTAAATTTAACAAAAAAGCGACACTTTATTGTTACCTTGTAATACAAAGCATAATTAGGAAAAAACTAAACATGTCATACATTAAGTGATTTTTCGAAGATTTGGTTAAAAAAGTGTGAAGAAACCGCGAATGGATTATAACATTGACAATATCTGCGACAGATTATTTAGCTTCTAAAAACTGTATTATTAGCTCGCCGATTTTAGCCAGTTAACAAAGATTTCAAACATTCCGTGAATTATAACCAGTAGACACACTAAAGTCTTATACGAGTTCATTTGACGATAAGGCCAGACGTTACAAATATTTTTTAACTTACCCGATTCAATTTTTACATGGGGGGTCGCGGTGATGCAGAGGCTAGATCGCTCGCCTCCTACCAAGGCGAACCGGGCTGGATTCCTGGCGGGGTCGCTCCCTGATTTCCGCATGTGGGAATATTGCCGGGCGATGCCACTGGCCAGCGGGTTTTCTCGGGGATCTCCCGTTTCCGCCACCCTTGCACTCCAGCGCTGCTCCATTCCCACCTCGCTTCACCCTCACCAGCTCTTAAGATCCCAATTTTAAGAGCCGCCCAAACTTCTTCACTCCACTCCATTTGTACATTGGCTATTTCTTCTAGTCTACTTTTATACTAGTGAAATAATCATTCACTTTATTCGCCTATCATATTAAAAGGCGCTTAATGGTGCTCTCTAGTAAGAAATGTAAACACCTGAAGGCCATGTCAAGCCGTAAGGAAGTTTTGCGTTGGCGATGGAAAATAACATAATCAAACTTGCGTGTATTCTTTTTCCTCAGATTTTTAAGCTGTGATTATGGGGTTTTAATACAGAAATGTGTTCCAAAAACTTGCAGCTTTGTTGCCATAGTTCAAAACGCTGTTTTACAGAAGAATTAATATCGTAAACACAGGACTATTTACAGCGATTTTAGCTGACTTCGATGCTTTACGAAGACCACAGTTGTGTTTCAATAACCAAATGTATAAATGAAAATAAAAATATCGACTTTCATTTCTGTCGTGAATAAAGTGGAGCGATGACCGCCCCCCCCCCTTGCTTCTCCATACTCGAAGCCTATGGCCATTTCACTACACGACATGTTGACTGTCGACCAATGCCTTCTGCTCCGTTGCTCAGGTCTGCATTACGTCATCGCCTGGCCAGTTACGCAGGAAATACGTACACGTGAAAACTATTATGTACGATGGCTTATTCAATCGTTTGTGTGTGAGTGCCAGACGCTATGAACGGCATCCTGCACGGGTTATTTCCAACAGTCTCTTAAACCTTGCGTTATTTATTTCCGTACATAAAGAACAAATTTGGACGATACGTATTCACTTGTAATTGTTGGTAAATGAAATTTGTGTTTTAAATACTGAAACATTGCATCTCACTATGAACAGATTTAAATGTAACTTCTATAAAATAAGAAGTTACTGATATAATTAATAAGCCAACTTCTCCCTATATGGGAGCAAATCATTTCTAATTAAGTTCTTCAAAGGTTAAATTGTAGGTGGGCCTTGACGTCTCTTTGACAGCAACGTAATTCGAGATGGAGCCAAAAACATATGTAACAATAGAGACACAATTGCAAATACACACGTGCCTCACACGGAATTCGACCTTAAAAAACCTCGTAACATCAGCTAGCGTGCCATCAGCGGCATTACGGCGGTAGGATTCCGCTCATCAACTTCGGATGTAATTAGTCTAATGTTTTGTAAGACAGGATTTATTTTGTGTTTCGCCAAATATAGATATATACAATTTTTTACTATTGTAAAGTGCTGTATTACTGCTTAATATTTTTGTTTATTCCCTTTGAAGTTGTAAAACAAACTATATTATCTGAACATTTTTGTAATGTTTAATTATTTATCTGTGTATAGTATTTTATGTTTCTTGTTTAAAGAAATATTTTTCTCTATGTTTATTAATTATTTAAGTACGTTATATTGTGTAAAACTGTAGTTTCCAATCATTAAAATGAAAAACTTCATTTCTGGAAATTATATGTCTTTCTCGACTTTCGATTTATATATCGATTAGTCGTGCGAGACCACGAAGTCCGGAGGATACCTTGGTATATATAGGTTTCCGCTCAGGTAACTTCCTTCTTCTTCGTTTACTCACGCCATACAGCATGTAATCAACTTACATTACTAAATTTTGGAATATTTCATCATATTGAGATGAAATAGTTTATATCCACCGTTTTGGGTAAGTTTGTTTGCGGATATGTAATTTTGCGACGAGATCGTATTATTTTGTGCTTACAATCCTTTTTCAAGAATTGCTGTTTTTATTCTAGCGGTTTCCGTAATGTCTTAATCTTGCGGCCAACCTATTCATCCTTCCTGTGATGTGAGCCACACACCAAATCGTGGCAGGGTCGTTTTGACCTTGATTCCACTTATTTCGGCCGGCACCGCAGTAACGTCTGAATTTCAGTTTCTGCGATCAATAACCTCAAAGTTATATTTCTTCCTGCTGCATGTGCTTGGCAGTGCTCCGAACGTTCTCTCTGACGCGACGTCGGTTGATGTTTGTGCATTTTTTTTTTGGACTGTTCAACTACGAAATTATTTTTGTTTTCAACTGAAAATAAACGTTAAAGTAAATTTTCAGTCATGTAAATTTTCAAATGAAACGATCGCGGGTACCGACGATGTGGTCATGGCCATATATTACAAAAAAAGGAGATTAGACTTTGCTAAAAACATTTTGTCTAATACTAAAAAAAAATAAGAAAAATGTTTTCATATATTTGTTGTGATGGTAAAATAAGAAGTTTAACAGAACCATTGTTCAAAAGAAAGAAGTATTTTATTATTTACTTACTTAATAATCACACATTGATAATATATAAACTTATCACTATACTGTTGTGATTGGTAAAAATTTAACCCTACACCATGAGTGTACCTAATATTATTTTTATACCTTTTATGTAACAAGTAAAACAGGAGCACGCCCATATTATTCTGCTTTCAGTAGTAAACCCTAGTCTATGCAGGAATCTATCCCGCCCTCTATCTACGCGCCATCCTTGTGTCATAACGAGAGTAGCTATGGCTGCTCAAGTTTGCGACACGAGGGTGATATATAACAATAGACATATTTGACAGTTGCAATATACCCTTCACGCCTACGAAGTTAATTTGGAATTGTTTACTTGGTTTAGATTATACAACATAATATGCAAGACTGGCTATATTGCCGCAATTAAAAATAATTAGTGTTTGGTTCACTTAAAATATACAATTTTACATCATATGCCGCAGAAAAGCTTGTTTTCAAATTTTGGTAGAAATCGATTCATTGTTTTGCCAGATTTGACATAAAAATATAATTTTTTCATGCACCGCTACGTTACAAAATAGAGCATATTAAGCTAAAATTGCTCTATAGCGGCCATTTAAGAAGTATGTGGGTGTCCCACTTAAAATACACCATTTTACATCACCTGAGGCACTACTACTTGTTTCTCAAATTTAGTAAGAATCGATGGATATTTTTCTGTGATATGAAATACAAACTTTATTTCCTCATGTGGCGCTATCCTAAAAATTACCTAAAAATGTAACTATTTGTTAAAATTTGTGATTATTGCAGTATATACCTTCAGTACACAAAATTTGGTTGAAATTGGCCGAACGGTACGGTAAATATACCAAATAGACATAAAATATTTGTATGAGCACCATTTTTTTTTAAATAATTGTCTAATTAATTTAATTATAATATATTAACATGGTCTACAATAGTTTTACTTACGTGCCAAATTTGGTGAGCATTGGTTAAACAACTTTTGAGATATAACATAAAAGCTGTAATTTTTAATGTGTTGTTATCTTCCTAAATGATGGACTAACGACAATATCCACGTCTAAATTCAATGCTTGCATTATGCACTGTCAAAATACTTAGAAAGTAGATCCGACTTTCACAGTTTAAAACAACATGGGTGCTTAATTTCAAAATGGAGGTCATTTTAATATTTATAGAGACTGGCCAAACCATTTTATGTTAAAAAGTATCATGAGTACATTTCGCGATAATCTAACTTTTTGTAAGATTTCAGACGGAGTTGGGAATTCCAAACAAAATCCACAGAGTAATACATTCCACGGAAATCTCCACACACCAACAAAAATTACACTATTTTATGGAATTCCACACAGTGTGGTAAGACTAAAGAAGATAAAACTCAATCGATCCACCTTATCTTTGGCTGTAACCGGTACAAACTGACAGTGCTACGTCGGAAAAAAAAGTAAATTGTGCGTCAGATATGTGCAAGCTTGAGCGTTGTCACAAGGAAGATTAACGTTACTGACGATTCCTGGAATCCATTAGACAGAATGCGAGGCGCGAGAATGTAATCGAGAGGATAAAAGCTTGTTGTATTATGTAAAGAATAATAGAAAGCATTGTCAGCGATGACCACTTCCCTCTCATTCTCCGTGAGATTTTCAAAGATATTCACTGTTGTTGTAGAGAGTACACTGTTAACGCATCTTCCTTCACTATTAACAGTGGGCGTGTTTGCTACTACCTAGTTTATATTAAGAGTTAAATATTCACACCGGTAACAATTTTTCTCAAGTCTATTCTCATGCTGGCACAGTAACTGCTAAAGTTCTACTTCCAGGATATTCCTCCGCCTTATACAACAAAGCATAAACGAGTCTAGAAAATCACACCAAAGCGACAGCGCACATTGTTCGTGCGCACTCAGTGTAATACAACTGTTAATAATAACTATTTATTACTAGTCACTACCAACACTTATTTTCCCTCTGTTGATATTCATATTAATTATAAACCTAGTATTATAATATACAGATACAATATAAGTAAATGTTCAATTTAACCAAAAACAAGATACTTTTATGTTAACAGTAGTATAAAACGTTTGTGGTACACGGCATATAAGGTAAAAAAAAACCATCATGTTATACATGGGGTCATTTTTCAAAGGTCTGATTAAAAATTGCGAAGAAACCACGAATATACTATACCTTTTCCCACACTCTATGGCAATTATTGATGCGGCATAGTATCTACGGAATACTGAATTTGCGTAGGTTTGTGTTGCGTTATGTATACCTATAATTTTGGCATCAACAAGTCAGTTGTGGTGCTAATATTTTCGTCATTGTTCAGTTTCCTTATTTATTACAATACATGTCAAAGCCTATCATGTTAATACAGTGGTACATAGCGTTTAATATTGTATAATTTCAGAACAGGCTTCACGGTAACCTATTTTTCGGCACCCCTCAGTTTAACTATTGTGATAATTTCTTGTTGCCTGATGGCATTTCCATATCGCCGCAGCTTTAAATACTAGGTAATTTTTGCTCCCTTCAATGCATTTAAGAATCAAATGGCTTGCTTTCAAAACCATTGCAAATGAACCACATTATAAAATAACACACCACAATTTATTTTGTGCACAATATTAATAAATTATTTTGTGATATTCCTATGCATATTATATTTGACGGTTTGACTCCATTCAGACATTTCTAAGGAATATATCATTTTTTTAAATCAAAGTATATGCAATTCAGTTTTTTCCACAATATGAAACTAATTTTCTCAAATTAAATTTGAAGGTTTTATTTTTAAGAAGAATGGTTGATACTGTTTCTTACAGTCGTCATCTGTGTGAATAAAGTTTAATATTCTGTAAATGTTCTTCCCGCTTTTAAGAAAATATATTTTTCCGAGTTGATAATACAATAAGAGGCATATTTTCACACACTAATATAATTTTATTATTGTAATTTTAGGCACACATGCTCACACAGATATTTCAAACTATGAGAACTGACTTGATAGCTTCGCAGTTTTAGTTAGTATTTTCAGCTCGGTCAGTAGGAAGACTTCCGCTGTGTTCTCGACTTACCTACTTCCGCGTGCCCCTCTCCGAGAGGTTATTGGCAGAAAGCAGGGCCACTCGTTACCGTCATCCAGGCTCGCTGATATTTGATGCGCAGTGTAGACATGACAATACAGTTCCTAATTATTTGAAGAAGATTTTGAGTAATCGTACCATGAATATGGAAAGTGAACACTAACCGCCATTCGTCTTGAATGAGGGCGTGCAAGCACTTGGAAAGAAAAACTATCTGTAGTGTATCAAACCCATGAACTCCCGAAGCCGAGACCAACATGTAACCGCGTGATCCAACATGTTGGCTTCATGCAATTGAGATGAGATGGACCGATTTTCATCTTGTGCACATGTCCCCAACATTGGCTCAAGAATTGCCATAACAACTGTCAAAATCACGTGTTCAAACAATGAAATTCCGTGTGCTTATGACTGCTTTAAAAAAAAACCCGCGCTTCTAAGAAAAAAAAAAATATATTTTATGTAACTTGATGACATTGTGTTGGCGTTCAAAATTTTTCAAAAGCATTCTTCTGACATTTTAAATTATTTATTTATGAAAACTGTGTGCTAACCTTCGTCGAAACCACGTGTCTTCGACAAATGTTAAGGAAGAAAACCTGTGACAGACACTTGATATTGCGCAGCTGAGATGCGTACTCTACCCATATTCCCTTTATGGTTGGCTACAACTACTCATCTCACTGGGTTTTATTGTTTTTCTATTTCTCTGGCCAACGTTCTCGAGTTTACGCCGGTAGGCTAATTGCGGGAGAGAGACACGACCTATGGCAACATAAATAACATACTGTATGTTTCAGTGAAAGTGCGCAGAAATGAAAATTACAATAGGAACCACACCAGGGAACGTTTTGAGATAGGGAACGTGTAGCCCGCCATACCAGCGAAACAATACATGGGCGTAAATATATCTAACACTAATGAAGGTGTCTGGATTTGTTGCGTGTATTATTGACACTGCGTGTGAACACTATATAAGGTAGTACTGTACAGGAACATTGACGGACCGGTGTTAACGTATCAGTTTGTACCTCAAAAGAGTTGCTCAAAGTCACGGCCACCAACTTAAACGCAAGCATGACAGCGGCGTATGAGATTCTGCCGCACCAGTTCGACTATCCCATGTCTGTTGCATCTGCCGTCGATACACGCACGCACTGGTGTAATGTAGGGATGACAGACATCTTGTGTAGGATAGGTGAACCACACACGCGCGTCATGGGTCGCCCACATATTCACGCCCATATCTCCTTTAGCCGGTCATCCGGATAACATGTTCCCAATCTGAAAAAGTTCCGCTGTGCGGCCCTTATTCCCAGATCCATTTTTGCACGCTTTTACTGAAACAACCTGTATATAACCGACGCAATACATTCATGGCTTACCTCGTGGTTTGAGAGCCGCTCCTTAGCGACCTTGTTCATGGAGGTCCACATCGTTAGTGCTTGTTTTTCAACTGATTCGCAAGACAGGAAAAGTAACATACCCGAAGTTAAAGAGGCTCCAATGCCACTAATTAAAAACCAATTATTAATATTTCGAGTGTTCATACCAGCTAATCAGACTTGCGCAGCCCACAAACCTGAGCGTCTTTCGACAGGATTGTCAAATAAACGGAATTTGTCTCAATTTAAGCTTTTTATCGCTTCTAACTTCTAATTTAAGACTACAGAATATACTAAGTGGCATGAACTACTTTCAATGCAGTATGGGCTGCTTGCAAAAATTATAAAGACGCTGAAATAAATTTTTTTTTAAACATCTGTGGCTTTTGAGGATTTTATATTAAAATAATATCAGTTGAAAAGAAAGGGAACAATGTATATTGACACATAATTCTGTCAGAACGACGTAACAGTCTTTGCCGCGTATCGCTTTGCAAGAAGATGGCTCGCATTCCCGGGTTTCCCTTTCGGCCGTATTTTCGATGACTTCAGTTATGACGTAGCGGAGTCCTGCACTACCTCTCGTTGCAGCCGAAATACACATTTTAAAAAAAAATCAGAACAAAATGATACTACCTGAAACTTTTTAATTGTTATTGTTAAGCTTTCGAGTAACTTATTTCCTCAATACTTATATTAAAAAATGTTACTTCTCGTCAGTTAATATAAAAAGAGAGACTCTTATCTATGTTCCGAAGGACGGGGTGCTAAGAAGAAGATTTCATCCTACTTGAGACGTTTGCAGTACGTAGGCGTTGTACACATACTCTTTCTCCCTCACTTTCATGTAATGGCGGGCTTCAGAGCACCGATACCAGGAACTTACCAACTTGTACTTCTCTGCAATCTTATAGGGCAGTTTCCAGTTTCCGGCCGGGTTACCTAGAAATTGAGCACCTCTCTCTATTCGCGTGCACTGTCGACGTGAAAGGAGCGCCATACGTCACGACCTGGAAACCGAAAATACCTTAAATTTTTTATGAGAGCAAGAACATAATCACACGCACTTCGGTAGTTTGTTCGTGTAAGCCCACTAGCACTGAAATAGTTTCAAATTGTTGGATTTGGCGGCTTTGGGGGGTGTACAGGTTGAGACCCGAATCAAACTACAGACCGCAATTTCAAAAGGCTGCTGGAAACTGGCGAAGAAAGGGAACACTTATTTGGGAGTATTTGCTGAAGAGCGCACTTACACTACATTTAATATATATATAGCCTAGCACTATTTTGAAAATATGAAAGTTAACATGGTACGCAAACATTCCTTCGCCGTGGTCGGTGGATGTCGTCACACGACATACGTCGTGAGTCTGTGGCTTTAGAGATCCGCCTACCTGGTGCTTGAACTGCATTGTAGAGTGTTTTAAATACTCGTTTTGTTTTCTCGCGAAACTATCAAACGTCTGTCCAACGTGCTAAACTACGAAAAGAGGCCTGTTGAGTGCTTTCATGACGTCACGCACATTAGAAACACTGTTTCAGATAACCTGACACAGGTAACAATGGATTTCTCCGAGCTTCGTATCTCAAAATATACCCACGAGATACAGTAAAACGATAGCATCACTGCTTGAAGTGCCATAGATACACGCAGCACGACGAGGAGAGCATCGCACGTCAGTTGAGAACGTTGCGCTTAGTGTCGATGGCGAACTTGATGCTCGTAAGTGCACGTAGCCCTTATCGTGCTTCTCTGCCTCAAATATGGAAACTACTGTAGCTCTAAGTAGGCGTACCCCTTGAGTGCTTCGTTTTACCCATTAAACACAAAAATACATTTCTAACATCAGCACTAATATTTCTGATATTAATATTAGTTATTCGCCTACCAGTTATGAATGGAAATGTATTTGCAAAGTTCTTAAGACGGATTAGGCCAGTAAAAGAAGCGTGCAGAAACAATGATAATGATATAAACGAAACAGTAAAGTTTTTTCCATTTTAAGGAACTTTAATAGAATTAAATAAATCTTCTGCTGCAGTAGTTCGTAACATTTTTCTGGAATTTAGATTGGCATTGTTGCAAACATGATTAAAATAATGAAGAACATGACACTAATATAGTTTGTGTGTGTTTGTGTAAAAATTATATATTTTAGTCGACCTACAAAGTTGGGGAGGGGATGGTAAAATGTACACATGTAATCATCCCTCCCCTTTTTTTCACACTTTCCGTTGTTATCGTGAAGTGGCTAATAACGTAACTATAAGTAACACTAATATGTGCTTATTGTCATAACATCGTTCATGCCAGGGGGGCTATCATGGGATGTCGGACTTCCACCCACGATGTTCGTGGTATGTGAGTCGTTCACGTCTGTACTGAGAGACTAGTTATTACTAATTGTTTCCACACAAGTGTGCAATATGACATTTGATGGGTGAAATACTCACAGTGAACTGTAGAAATAGGCACGAAACGCTTTTGGAACACAGTGGATATAGGATGCACAAAAAAAGTTATAAAATAAATAAAACATATTTTGTTAAAATAAGCTATGCAAAATGCTTAAAGTGGCCAGTAGACTTATTTTGTGTTCAGTGCATAACCACATAACCATCTGATATAGCTAACCAAACGTTTATTAGGTTTTAACAGCTCAATCAGTTATGTCGTCTCTAATATATAATCTTGTAATTGGAACATAGTATTTAATGTTTTTGTCAAACATTGTTGAACTTGTAAACATTTCACCTTATGTATCTTCAAGAAAAAAAAAAAAGTATAAAATATTTTGTTTTGGGATTCACAGATAATATAAACTAAAAAGGTTGCAGAAATTGATTGGTTTATTATGAAGGAAAAACGATGAAATTCATAAGAAACTAATCTAAATATTTTTTAATGGGAAATATTTTTTTTGTGAATTTTTGGCGTGAGGCTCTCCATGAATTTCTTCTGAGATATTTAATTCTAATCATTCCCGAAACTAAGCCAAGGGATTATCTGTCACCTTCCCTTATATAATTTGTTTTGTTAGTTAAATAGTTCATTTTGTGTTTCCAAAATTAGTAAAAACATGATGCAGAATTGTGAATATGTAAACATTTTTATAATATAATTTGATTAATTTTCAGGAAACATCACATGTACTGCGGGCAAGTTGAAAAGTATTTGTCAAAACTATAAAATGGCTTGTTTTTCATATCCAAGGCCCTTGGTGACATCAGTGTAGATACTGTTGTATAAAGGAAAGCTGGAGTCATTACGCGTTCCTGGTTCCCACTGTGCTTCCATCAAACTCGGACGAGCAGTCGCGGGATAAAGATACGATACGACAGTCGAACGTGACGAAACCTGCGTTATGGCCCGTGCGATTGTGGATGCAGATAGCGCGTCGATCAACGAGAAGGCGGGGGCCTTAACAACGTCCGAGCGACGGTGCGTCCCCTACACTCGTTACATTGTACTATCCCTCCCCCTTCGACCTGCTTCACCGGGGACACACATCAGATGAGGACAAGTGCCTGATTGCTTTCGTTACACGTGACACGGCACTTGTTCCGCTGCAACCTGTCAAAGGAATAAACCCGCCTTTTCCCCACGAAAAGAAACGTGTATTGTCCGGCCACAGCCGGACCAAGTCCTGTCGAATGTTGTTCGAGTGCGCGTCAAGGAGCCCAAATATTAACACAGGATTTCCACGCGAGGACGCAGTCAAGGTAGGGGTTTTGAATAATGGTGCTCCGTTTGAGTGAAGACATGTCACATCCACATTATGTGTTCACATACGACTTTAATATACTTTTTTTCTTTTTTTCATTTAATGATGCACCGAAATACCTTGGAAGAAAATACAAAAATTTTAGTGTAGACCATTCACGGTTACTTCAGACTTTTCTGAAGCCCTGTTTAAGTGCTACTTCCAGGATATTCCTCCGCCTCATGCAAACAAAGATTATGGAAGTCTAGGAAACTACACCACAGGGACAACGCACCGCATTCGTGCGCACTCAGAGTAATACTATTTTACATCACAACTACTTTTTACTAGGCATTAGCAACACACACATTTTCTTGCTCTTTTTATTCATTTGAATAATTAATGAGATGTTATTATTTATAAATAACATATAAGTAAAAGTTTGATTTTATTTTTAAAAAAAGAGACTTTTATGTTAACCGAATTGCAAAACGCACGTTATATATGAAAAATGTTGGAAACAATAAAACACGACATACATGGGATGATTTTTTAAGATTTGATTGAAAAAGTGTGAAGAAAACTTGAATAGACTATAACAGCAGAAACAAAATAATTGAAAATTTTAAGACATACATTATCTTTGTGTGTTACGTCCCACACGCGAAAGATTTTTTGTGCTAGCAGTGCTGAAATCTGCACGGTTCAGCCTGTACACATGGGGAGTTATAAATTTTGGTAACAGCTATTTACAATCTTTTCAAGTTGGTCTCTAATGTGTTGCCACCGGTTGTAAACGCCTGTTAGAATGCGCGTGGATTCTATGCAGGGGAATGCACATACCATAAGAAGAGTTCATTTGATGCTGTCAGCATTTTACTTGGTTTAATAGAAAATGACTGTCTTACCTGCAGCAATAAGAACGTTAATTTAAAATATCTGTTATCATAAACACTTTATCAGATAAAATAATTCGTTCTTTCAGAATGTGCAATCTTCATTGGTTATAATATCTATAGAACTATACAGCATGATCCAAAATATATATACTTTACAAAAAGGAAACTCTTGCTCTAAAAATAAATTTAGCAAATATCCATTACATATTGAAACATTTCCTATGAGAACCAATGCAAAAAAAGCAAGGAATTGAAATAAAAAAAACGTCACAGTATCAAATTTTCCGATGATATGACGCCACACGTTCTCAGCCCTCCTGCATTGAGCAGGAAATGCCAAACGTTGTATCCTCCAGAGATCTTGCGCCGTGGAAGTGCGTTGCGGCAGCTGTCTTTACTGACGTGTCGTGCAGGTAGCGGAACTTACAGGAACCTTTCCCATTTCCAGAACAGCTCCACGGTTCTTCGCGGCGCAGAGAAGCGAGAACAGTCCTGCGAGTACCGAGCTGCGGCCATGTCCCCAACTTACCAGACGCCCGCGCTGGTTGGAACGACGCGTAGTCTGGCAGACCCGCGTGGCCAATCAGCGGCCGGATACGCAGCAGCGATGCAGCCGAACCATTTCGCCCCTGCGTTCGCACATATACCGAGGACACGCCAAGCGCTGATTTAAACATACGACAGGGAAGCAGCTGGTGATCAAGTAACTCTCTAGGGTGTACAGAATATTGAGTTCCGTATACCGTTGTCAACGCGAAGTGGTCGTTTACCTAATAACCAAGAGTTTAGGTCCACCGAAACCTTATCTGTAACCGAAAAACGTAAATGAAATAATCAGAATGTAAGCAAAACATTTTCTACGGATTCATATACTTTTAAATATACTTAAAATCAACATTTATCAAAAAATTAAGTAACGTTTTAAAATATGAAGTAACAAAACTGATGAAAAATAAATTTGTCATTTTCTTTTCTCAGAAGAAACTATTTCCAGTAGTTTTTTTGTTATACTTCTCCTGGTTTTTGTAAATGACTTTGTGTATTTTTCCCCCCTCTAACTGTATTACGTTTTAAACTGTTGTAGTGGTTATTTATAGTCTTGCGATTATTTATCCATGGTGCTAATTGAAACCAAATTACCCTAAACGAGAGATTCGATGATACAAAAATAAAATTTCAAGAACAGATGTATGTAATTTAATTTAAATAGACAAAGGACTCGTTGCAAGGCAAAAAAACTGTTTTAAACTTTGAGAGAGTTTTCAAACACATACAAACTTAAGGAATCAGTCCAATTAATGTTAATATTTTATAAACTATAGTGTTAACAATTCCGAAACTGGCAAGTAAAAGTGAAAAAAAAAATGCAAATTAAAAATGCACATTAAAAATGCTTTGGTTATCGGAACGAATACGTTACCATGACGGAAACATTTTATAAATTTTAAATAACATTTAGAAATTGATTGTTTTTCTAATTTATTAAAAACGATTGAGACGATAACTTTAAGATTTCTCAGTTTATTTTATTTTAAAATATTACAAAATTTTTTTATGTGACATAACATTTTAGAGGGTTGAATATGCAAATATTAAACAACCAAATAAACATTTGTTTCATACAGACTCTACACATTGCAGAGCGTTTGACAGAATGGTTAAATAACGAACATTCATACTTCCAATACATTTGTTGCCAAGCAGATAGGAATAGGATACTCCGCAAATTCATGAACAGACTTACTGCAATTTGAACACCTGTTTGCAAATGATCACAATAGCCTCATCATAAGAGGCGGCAACCGCAAGCAAGAGAGCCGACAGTGACTGTTGTTCAGACAAACTGTATCACACTTTCAGCCACAGTGCTCTATATTAGTGACGTTGAACAGGAAGCGTCGTTAGAGGTCTCCACTGTACTAAGGTTAATTATACTTAGGTTAGGAACAAAATTAAATTTACTATGGGAGAGTTCGGCAGAGGGAAAATCTCTGCCCTAAAGTGCACTGCTGTTCCAAAGAGGCCACTTTTGCTGGCAGTAGATGGAGAGATTATAAATATATATATATATATATATATATATATATATATAAGTGTAAAAGCATAAGTATAAAATTNTTGTGATCCATATTTGCCTCGGTCAAAATTTTAATCACTAACTTTATCCCGTAGTATTATTCACGTCCTCGAATGGTGTTTACAAGAGCAAACAGTAATAACGCATCGGTGATTGTCTTTGAGCATTCATAAGCAAGCTTAATTCAATGGGAAAACGTTATCTATTTAAGTGCGAAAAAATATAGTTGTCAACATAAGGAACTTTATCAATTTCTTCTTTCGCTCAAGGAAACTGCGCAGGAGAGACCTAAAAATTATATTTTAATCCATTGCAACATTGAATTTTTCAATTCAGTTGTTATAATTAAATAAAGTAATGGTGTAAACCCGCGTTTTGCTAAATTTAATTTAAGACAGAATATTTAACAATATATAAATAAATTTCCCTATATTTCCACACTAATGAGAAGAACAAAGTTTATTCTTTACTTTGGTTCTAACATAACACAACTCAGAAGATTTTACACAACTACATTTATCTTATGAAAATTGCAATCATCCCATTTGCTTACATGCAAAACGGAAAAATCCAGTTCACATGCGACACCCGTTCTACCTGGCGGCGAAAATTTCAGTTACCAAACCAAAAGCATTGAGCATCCCAACGTAAGTAGAATAAATTTTAACTGTACACAGTAGAAAATAGCGTCCAGTGAGGGAGATATCATTCACCATTGAGAATGTATTCCGTAGGCTCATAAACCGTTATTGCCAGTAACATGAAGCAGAAACGAATTTTTGTTTGTTCCTATATATAAAAGAACGTTATATTGATAAGAGTGCAGTTACGAATAAAAATTTTGATTGTTCTTAAAATGAGATACTTATTGGCGACTGAAAGCTATAAACAACGGAGATCTCTTTGCAATAGAAACAAAACAAGTAATAAGATAAAATAAAGAAAATAATTATGTTTGACTGACACTGTGGGGGTAACAACTAAGGTCAACACTTCTCCGCTCTAACTCCCTGCAGGACCCGTGGGAAAATACGACAATCCCGAGTGGGTAGAGGTAAGAAGTGAAGTGAGGACTCCGAATGAAAAGGAAGGGCGCAGTCGGTGAAGGAACCCGATGGCTGTCTACCATATATACCTGGCGAACTTGGGGGTGTATTCGATAGCAGAAAGCATAATTTCCTCTTTCCAACCTCACATTCAATCCCTAGATATCTTAGAATTGTATTTCGAATCTTGTATCATTTGATAATGTGTCGCAGTGTTCGTAAGGTCGCTTGAAATCTGATTCTGTGCATCGTAAAGTATTCGTGGACCAAGTCTCATCGTTGTCTGCTTCAGTAACAGCCGTCACTCTAATCCCTACTGGCAATGTTGCTTGGCTGCGCAAAATGTTTATTTCATTGCTTGGAAACATAGATTGCTTGACACTCTATGAAGAACCTACATTAGTAATACGCAAGTCGGAATGAGTAAAAGAGGCTTCCCATTGTAACGAAAACCAGTGAACAGACGACTCTGGATCGAGATCATAGATGATAACAAACTACACATATAAAAAATGTTTCAGTAAATTTTTAAATTGTAAAGAAAGTTTTTAACCTATACACAGTAGAGGAAGTTTACCAACTACTAAGTCGCCATTATAGGAATGCTGCTATTCACAAAACATTTATATCTTCCCTTATAAATGTTTGGAAAAATACTATAGATATATGTATTGAACATATATGTATCTAACCTCCGAGCTTTCTCTTTACGCGTATACAAAGATCTAGAAAATTAACGAATATTTTTTTTGGAGTACTGTTACGCGTTTTGATGCAGCCGTACGGCTCTTGAAGGTTTTTGTGATAAGCGAGGGAGATTTTTGGTGGTGTTAGATAGAGAGAATACTTGAAAAAAAAAAAAAATTATCTGAATTTTTTGAAAAACTATTCCGTCGCACTTTAGTAAGTACAACTCTACTGACATTTGAATAACTGCGTAACAATTTATTGTATGTTTTAAAGTCTTACTTCCAAACACTGCGGATAAATGTTTTAAATATAACTTTTCTTGGATAGCCCATACCGCCATACAAAAATGGTATTATATTCTGTATTCATAAGCTAAGACCAAAAACGTTTGAAATCTCAAAATTTCGATGTCTGTGGAAATAATCGCATCGTCTGAACGTTTGAACTCCGCCGTGGACAGTGGTATCAGGAGTTGGGTGTGTGGACCCGTCCCTTTATTTCGCTCGTGCCTGTGTTGCCGTGTAAGCTCGACGAGAGCAGAGCTCTGTTGTCTGGAGAACAGAGAGAGTTTTAGAAGAGAGGGGGGTGGGAGGGGACTGTATGTCCGATAAGCGGCGAAGGGGCCATATGGCGCGCTCCCACACAGACCCAGATAACACACGGCAGATAACCCCCCAGGGCCTTTCGGCGCAAACACTGTCGATACCCCCTCCCGCCCAACCACGGGGTGTAGTTGCTGAACCGCCTTGACATCCAGGGACACGGGAAATCCGCGAGCTTCATTTGTCTGGCAGTGAAGCGGCGAGCCTCGTTGTGACTTGCTAATTCATGAGTTGCCATTACCAATTGCACTCTGATGTTATATACGAGCCAGCTAGTATGCGAACACTCAAGAAATTTCGCTGGGCTTTCTAATAAAAAAAAAAAATGTTAGAAAATGAAAGTGTAAATACATGGCAGTCAACTGTAATGCGCAGTATCATTCAGTAACACGGAGAATATTATAATGTATATTATGGCTACCTGAATGATTGACTATTGAGCCAAAATAGTCCCACCTTAGTTCGAAGCCGCACTGAGAGAAAGGTTTGTTCCGGCCAACAAAATACTAGTTTGTACATGGCATATACTTAGTAGCCATAAGGAAATATTTTACTGCGTAAACATAGCTTTCAAAGCAACAAGCTTGCAGAGTAGTTGCGTAGATGGCTGAAATATTTTCGAAATACAACTCACCGTCAAGAGGAAACCACGTGTGATAATGCTTTCTTTGGCAGTTTCTCTTTATTTCATACTCTCAAACTACTCATCTATCTATAGGAGCAAAGAAAAAGGTTTCTGCTTTGCTATTAATTTTTATTCGCAATTCTCGAGAAATAATCACCAAAACGTAGTTATTTATGTTAAAAATATTTTGAATAATGAAATCATATTATTTGGTCGCAAGTAGAATAAACCACTGATTTGCGAGAAAAATCTGAAAATTTTTAAGTCTATAGTTTTTAAGTAATGACGAATTTGTGTTTTTCGGACGCGCGAGGCGATCCGTCACCACTGAGACTTCAAGGCTAGTGACGTCACGACAAATATGCAAAACTTAAGTGGCCAATATATCTGGCAGCTTGGTTCGTTTAGACATGTGACGGGCCATATTTTAATGGAAAGTGTGGTGACTGTGTAATAATACACAACTGTGTTTAACTTGTGTGTTCTTCCGTGGAAATGACTCTGATTGGCTAAATAGTGGCCACCGTTAAGTTTCCTGTCAATAATGAAAGATTAAATGCCTGTGTGAATGTTGTTTTGCGAGAGAAATTCGTTCCCACAAATTTCTCACGTGTAAGTAGAAGTCTGTGTATCAACTCTACAGACTTTCATAAAAAAAGTAACGTTCTAGTAACATTATTATTACTGAAGTGCGTGTTTAAGTGTACTAACACTAGCAATATCAAAGTATATCTTTTTTGGCCTATATTGAGCCTTAATTGTTTCGTTCACTCCACATAATGGCGATTTTTTTTCAGTCTTTTGGGTTTAAATAAAACAGATGTCAGTGATTTTGAACACATTTATTGGAAGTATTCGAACTTCTTCATAACTACGTTTCTACAAATTATTTATAACATGTTTTAAGAAATAGAATACGTGGTGAGATTCACTCCAAAAAAGAAATATTTCCAATACCTTCTCCGTTGGTTAAATATTAATGCAGTTCATAATATCATTGCTAAATGAAGAACAATAAAGAAATTGATTATTTTTTATACATTCGGCGCATGTATAAGTTGACTGTATTTTGAAACATAGTTTTATCTTGCTTGCAAATAGCAACAGAGCAAATAAAACATAAATTAAGTACTGGATTGCATCTAGTTTATAGAGTTAGAGAATGTATCATTAAGTGATATTTCTGAACATCGTTCTAATCATGCTTACAAATGAAAACAAACTGAAAGCAGTGAAAATGTTGTACGAGCAAGTGTTTCCCATTCTATTTTACCGTATTCCAAAACAATTTCGTGTAGCGACTGCAACTGGCCACCGCCAGTGACGTCACATACGGTTATAAAGCTTCGTAGTCTGTGTGGTCGCGGCCGAGCACGCGGTACCGTTCAGCTTTCCTGCTCACGTGCAGCAACTGTGTGCGTACGGAGCAGGCGTGGACAAGGGTGACATTCCCGTGTTTCATCGCAAGTCCGGTCAGCGCGAGGGACTGTATGGAGGAGCGGAACCCGTGGCACAACCGCAGTACAGAACTGTGCTGGTGTACACAAAACTAAAAAACATTAAAAAATTATATCTGGCAACGAAACTTAACTTTTGTCATATAACAATCCTTTGTAAAATGAACGCCACGTAAGCTGTGAAACACTAATATTTCAAATTTCAAACACTGGTTGGCAAAATGTGTGGAAATTTTGGCCAGTGCTTGCTCAACATATGTGCAGCCTCAAGCACAGCCAATAGCTGACGGTTTACGACGTGAGCTGCCATCTGCCGTCTCACAAAACCAAACACACCCTGAAGCAGAGTACCAGAAATTTCGCGAATTGAAGCGATGTTCGGTATGATTCACACACTTGTAATTTCTTGTTACTTTTGTGATTGGGTCACTGTCTCCTGGGACTCCCTGCACGACTGCGAACCAATAACGACATGCAGAAAGAGACAGAGAATTGCGTGAAACTTAGAATATGAGATAAAGTTTTTCACAATGAAAGCACTAGCCAATGGACAAGTGTCAGTGACTGCGGTGTATACAGAACTGGTGTGGTTAGCCTGGCCATCAAATGAATTTGCGAGATCTCCGGTTACCTCTTCATAAGAACTTCAGCGAACGCTGGCGTCTTTTAAGGGTTGTGCGACGTAAAATTGTTCTGTGTAGTTTCATTATAATTACTGATATATATTTATATATATATAGATGAAGGTAAATGTTAGTTTATTAATTTACAGTTTACGGAACTGTATTACATTAGAGGTTGGCTCTATATAATACACACTTAAAATAACACTTTTGTTTTCGCTCTAGTAGAAAACATTATTCAGTGGCTTGCCTGTTCGGTGGCGATGCCGATAAAAGCGAACAACATTCCCCCTTTAATGATGGGTAGAGACCTGAAACATTTCCCGATTCATTTTGGGACAAGCTAGAATTCAAAACACAGGTGTTATATAACTTTAGCCATTGGTCCACCCGGAGTTTGACATATCCTAGAGAACAATGGCTCAATCGTTACCTTCCAGTGTGACAGCAGACAATCAATGCACAGTTGATATCAGCATATCTGAACATACGACTGTAGAGTCTAGCCTGAAAATCACTAAACTTGCGAATTTTTCAGGTCTTTAGTGATGGGGATTCCCCACCCTGATGTTGTCCATTAGAAAATAAAATATCAAGACCAGATCGCATAACAGGGTCATGCAATGCATGCAAATCTGTAGTGCACACATTACTAATCAGTTCTTATGCGAGAGTTTGAAGCAGTAACGAAATGAATCTGCCCGAGGCACAGGGAAGGCATTCAAACAAAATCCACATTTAGGACGGCGCTGTAAACTACAGCTGTCACATTACGATCTGTTACAAATTCCCAACCTATTCGTCTGACTACACTTTCTTTTAAATAATGAGATTTCACCTGAGTATATCTATGTCTTAAATTCCTGGACCAAGTATTGGATATATAATGCTTAGAGATGACGGAAAATCTCGAAAATTTCTCGAGCCAACATATTTTCTATAACACTCTAACATGTTTATTCTTTCATGATTTTATAAATAAGGTTTTGACTAGGCTAAGTTGTTTGCAAACCAATCGCAAATGTTCTGCCTTATACACTCAAGAGCCAAAAAAAACTGGTATAGGGATGCTTATGCAAATACTAGAGGTATGGAACCAATCAGAGTAACGCGATGTGGTCGGCAGCTAAATCGGTTACTGCTGCTACAATGGCCGGTTATCAAGATTTAAGTAAGTTTGAACGTGGTGATATAGTCGGCGCACGAGAGATGGGACATAGCATCTCCGAGGTAGCGATAAAATTAGGATGTTCGAGTACGACCATTTCACGAGTGTACCGTGAATATCGGAATTCTCGTAAAACATCTTATCTTCGACATCGCTGCGGCCAGAAAAAGATCGCGACAGAATGGGACAAACGAAGACTGACGAGAATCATTAAACGTGACAGACGTGCAACCCTTTCTGAAATTGGCGCACATTGGATTTGTGGACTGCCCTGCAGGATTCATGGCGAGTGAATTGCCTCCTGCATACCTTCAGTCATTAGTCGAGTCCATGCAACTTCGTCTTGCGGCACTTCTACGTGCTCGCGGGNGGGGGGGGGGGGGGGGGGGGGGGGGGTACACGATATTAGCAGGTGTACCAGTTTTTTCGTTCTTCATTGCAGTATCAGAATACTCTTTGGCCCAGTGAAATGGGGTAATAACTTCATCCACGCATGTCAGCCAATAAGTAAACTGTCGGACATGTGTACATTACGTTGAATCCCAGCAAACAGTCAAATTTTCTCGCTATATACCATCAATCCAATAACGATCCATGAATCCAGGCTCTTACGAAACTTTCCTGTTATTACGGACGGAATTATAAACTAGAGACAAAAAGAGGGACGTATACAAATAAAACTTTATGAAATTCTCAAGTTTTTGAAAAATTGACGATCAGGAGTGCCCCCATTAAGATTTGAATACCTTCTGCGCGTTAAATAGGGCAAATCAAGGTACCTAAAATTGGCAAAAGCACCAGCTTCACGAGTGTCAAGTTAACGTTGTCCCAATCAATTTTTTTTCTTTTATACGCTACTCTCGGGGAAATAGTCCCCAAATTGTTGATAATTAGGGACACTCGAATTTCGCTTAAAAATTTCAGCAAATGCTATATTTCAGAACCCTTCGGAGGTTCCGAAGTTTTCTTTTGCTCATTGGTGGCGTGTCTTTGTGAAAAGACGTTTTCCCACTTGACTGTCCAATCAAAAATAGAAAACTTCAATATTGTACGTCTGTGATTCGCGCAGACGCCTAAGACGTGCAACACGGGAACCATCCAATAACAAAAGTGGATCTGAGCTAAAGTGTTATAAAGTACAACTGGTCATGAAATCTTTTCGCGAAAGTCGGGCGTTACTATTGGTAATTAAATGAAACAAACGAGGGGCTGCGAGAGTGTAGAAGTCAGAATACTCGCCTCCCACCAAAGTGAGCCGAGTTAGATTCCTGGCGAGGTAACGTGGGAAACGTGGCGGAGGTTGCCATTTGCGTTGCTGTGGGTTTTCTCAGGTCATTCCAGTTTCCTCCAATCTTGCATTCTGCCGCTGCTCTATCTTCACCTCATATCACACTCAACGGCGCTGGTGACATCGCTGCTAAACGACTGAACTCAACTCAAAACTAGGGTCACTCGATTTTCGCAAAAATAGTGTCTATGTAGTTGCAGTTCGGAACACGTTAGCTCAGATCCACCTTCGTGATTTGATGGTTTTTAACCACCACGTGTCTTAAGCGCCTGCCAGAGAATCACATACATATTAGTGCCATTTACGGGTGTAACCTGACTGTGACTGATCCAGTCAGATACGCTAAACGTGTCCTCATAAATAGAGACATACAGGAGGGCTTCTCAGCCTTTGTACTTTTGTATTTTTACGTAGCGCTCTTAGCCACAAATGCCATTCCGCCGCTACGACCGCCCAATCGGCGGGGGAGAAGGATCACCCCATCTTATCGCAGGTGTCCCAGTTTAGCACCTGAGTTGACCAGACCCAAAGCCCCAGCGTGATTCATAAGTGCAGCAAGGGCGCACCCTTCCACAAGGTTCTGAGACCCTCGTACTCAGATAGCAAGCGTGTGGTCTGGCTAGGGTTCTATCCATACCCCTAGTGTCTGTCCAGGACACATCCGGAGGGGGTTGCCGCTCACCGCCCTGCCTTTCTTTGAGAATGGGAATCTCTTCAGACTTCTCCAGCATGCGGAGTTAACGGCTGCCAGCACGAGCCCAACCCTTGTGATTGGCACACCAGAGAGAACCTCTGGTGGGGCTCGACAGATAAGCCCGTGCTCCCACTTATTTTCCTAGCAGTTGTGGGTTTTCAGTACCGACCACTCGGCCTATGGCGAGCGCCCGGAGAAGAGAAGCAGCCCCTTCCACCGCGTAAGAAGCACGAAGGGGTGATTTGAAACACAACCTCTGATAAAAAGGGACAGGTTTTTAAGGCCCGCACTGCAACTGTACTCATATAAGTAAGACAGTGAACGGCACTTTCTCCTCTTGTCTCTTAGGGCCATTCCCTTTTCTTGGCACCGTAACTCGGTAGTCTACCGGTTTTCTCATTTTAAAAACTTGTTCTCCTCGCCAACCAAGAATACTCTGACTTATCACTTTTATAAGCCAATGATAAATAAGTGCAGGCAAATTTCCTGAGTAAAATTATATGCTGGCTAGATTCCGTACTCCTCTGTACACTAGAGCCTCAGCTGCCCGTTAATTGTCTGCCGCCTTACTGAGCAGCCAATTTGAACATTGACAAGGTAGCACGGGATTCGGTGGTTATCTTCATGCAGGTCTGCTTTTGACCTTGAATCGCTCACGGCGTGTCTAATAAACTATGAGCCAATCGTAAAAATAATTCACATGTACAATCTTTGAAGGTAATCTTGTCCCCGAAATGAATTCGCAAAATTTTCCTCTATAAACTCACACAACACGGATGCACCAATAACCAAAGGAAAACTACAGTAAGGATATTCAAATATACTCGGCGTGGAACTCTATTCACGAAAATCGGATGTCTCCACGCACAAAACAAGAGTGAATTTCAACTACGCAGTTCAAACGCTAGGTACAGTTCATTCACCGTTACTTAAAACTTTTCTAAAACCCTGCTAAAGTTCTACTTCCAGGATATTACTCCGCCTAATGCAAAGAAAGCTTAACCGAGTCTATAAAATTACACCAAAGGGACAGCGCACCGCATACCTGCGCGCTCCGGTCAATAATATTTTGCGTAAGAACTATTTCTTAATAGCGGTTGACAACACACATATTTTCTCCATGTTTTATTCAAATTAATTATAAATCTATTATTGCAATTTGTAGACAACATAAGTAAAAATTCAATTAAATAAAAAAAAGTTGTTTTAGGTTAACATAAAATTTAAACATTTGTTATACATAGGGCCAGTAATTTTGAGCGTAAAAATCGGAGCTCACAGTAGACTTCAATACTACATAAACAACTCTGCTGTTGTTATACCTCCATTCGCTGCTGGTGCCGTATCCGTCTTTCACCAAGCCACTCAGGACTAAGTAACTCCGACACTGAACCTTCGTGATTCGTGCGCAAGCAATTAACACGGCCCATAACATTTTCTAGCCAATCAAAGAAGCTGGACGACCCTACAGTGCTTTGCTTGTCTCGAAATCTTTTCGCGAAATATCACTGCCCCTAGTTATACATGCAATATTTATGAAACAACCAAGCAAGTCATGCATGGAGCGATTTTTTAAAGGTTTCGTTGAAAAAGAGCGAAGAAACCCGCGAATAGACTACTGCCGGATGTCTTGTTTGATAAACCGTCGTGCCACACAGTACTTTGGGATACAGAGTTGAAACAGCCGCGTACACCGGGAACACCAGCCGCGCAAGCCAGCGAAACTGCGTCACTGGCCAGCGACATGTCGGAACGCCGTTCGCCAATCAGCCCAGCCAACAGCGAGCCTTTCGTGGGACGCAGTGGCCGGTCTGGCACGAGACCCGTCACCAGAGCGTCGCTAAGCCAATCAGAGAACGGGCACGCCCGCATCAAATGAACCGCCGCGCAGTTTCGACTCTCTCCTCTCCGTGGCCGTCAACAGGGAGCATGGATGTTGATTTGATTTGATTTTATAGTTTCTTTATTAACCATGACAATTTATAAAGGTGCGAAATAGGAACAGGGGTATTATACAAATACATGCGTACCAACGAAGAATATCGTTCTTGCACAGAGCCGGATAGTAAGTGAACCAATGAACTGAAAAAAAGAAAGAAACCGGTAAATACAAGCAACTAGGGGAAAATAACCAAAACCCACAGGGATGTTCCAAACAGTTACTTCCACGCGACAAGTTCCATCGTTCCAGTTCCAAAGTACGTAACACACTCCAGTCACATGATATTTTTGCAACAGGTTACTGTGAAACATTTCTCGACTGTCCCGACCATAGCCTAAAGATGAGGTGGACCGATCTCGCCGGCTGTGTACATACAATCTCCACGTCCCAACACTGAACTGCTTTTCAGCGCCGACCTCCCGTGGCGCAGTCGGTTGGCGCGCGCCGGTCCGGTCTGGGGTGCGGGAGGTTCTGGGTTCGGATCGCAGGCAAGGCATGGGTGTTAGTTTAAGTTAGGTCATAAGTTAGTTTGTAAGCCGTGCCCTAAAAAGCGTTCAGGCATAACACCCGGGGACGTTAATAAACCCTTTCCAGTCCAGTCTGCTTTTCAGCAAACACGACTAGCAAAAACGGCGTGGATTGGATTTGATGTTAAAACACGATTTAGTAAACAAGTGCCTTGGGATGTTTGTATACTTCCTCTTACCAATTTGGAATGCAATTAGATTAAATTCAAATTAGTGAAAATATTTTATTCATATAAAAGTGTTGGTTTTTGAAAATTAATATATTAACAAACACGTTCATCACTGTTGAACATGTAACTGTGATAGTTGTTTTCCTTTGGAGCCAGTCAATGTTGGCTACATGCGCAGAAGACGAATAAGCGGTCTACCTCATCTTTAGTCCTGACGTTACCCGAAATAACGATGGAGTGATGGAGGAAGTTGAACTGTTGCAAGCCAGACGTTTTCCAAACATCTTTTACGCATGCGCAGTAGTCAAGCATTGGTTTAAGTGAGGCAATCCAAGACGTTCCAAAAATAACCTGGGACGTGTTACTCCTCTGACACGTTATCAAATAGTAACATTTTATTATAACTGTTACGTTTAATAACGGCCATCTCTAGCAGGGAGGCAGTCCTCGGGGAAGGCCCGCTCTCTCTCTAAGCACGCGGCCACAAATTATCCTGTGGGAAAGGTGCAGGTGCTTGTTCGTCGGCTTATCTCGGCGGCCAGAAGCTCCCTCCACCTTTATCTCTCGCGGGCGGGGGCGGGGTGCCGACCAACTACCAGCGAGCAGATATTATTATTTCAGGAGTGCGTTTTGTGAAGATTTCACTTATCGACGTCACCGACGTCGTTATCTTCCTGCTTTGTATTGAAAAAAATTATAGCGCACAGGGTTGCCAACTCTGCAGACTTTTCATCGGATTTAGGGGATTTTTACTCCTACCTAGTGGGAAACTTTGTTATCAAGCGATAAGCGCACAACAAAGTGGGAATTTTTACGACTTGCCAATGGAATATTGTGAAATGACCAATTTTTTGGACGGAAAATATATAAATGTCACTAACTGAGGGGTTAAAATAGTGTATTAAAAATTAGTTTTTCTTTAAAATGGTTAATATTTCTACCATACTTTAAGCTCAACCTGAAGACTTTGCCAAAGTGCATGATAAAGTCTTATTTTGAAGACCTTTCATAAGTACACTTAAAAACTATTGAACATTTTAGTTAATTTAATTGTCGTTTATTGCGTTTTCATTTAACTGATGTAATAAGAATATTATTTTACAAGTAGAATATAACTAAAAATTATCTCAATTATTAAGGGAAAAAACCTACAGTTACCAGAAGAATACCCTAGTTAGTTGCAAAACAAGCGCATTTTTGAAAGTTACAATAGTCGCTAAAAATAGTTTTAAAATATGTTTGAAGGATGCTTACATAAAGTCTCACAAACTAGTGAATTCTGGTTGATTTTCACTGGTGTCCTTGCTTCTACAACTTATTTATGTATGTTGCTATGATTACGGTTAACGTGGAACTTTTGACACCACCACTTTGTTCTTTCTTTTACGACCGTCATGTATATCTGTCCATCCCGTGAGAAGATTCGCATGGCAATAGAACTAATGGATGATACCCGCAATTCTATAAAGTAACAGTACGACCTCATTAGTGATATAAATATCGCTACAGTGACTCCAGAACCTCGTTACTTTGCTGTCCACCGAGATCGATGTTTTCGTTCTCGTGGATGACAAATTTAGATCCTTAGTGGTGAACGAAATCTTACGAAAGTAGTACAGTAATTTTATCGGCATTGACAAAATACAAAACTACTAGCATTAATATGATAGTATTCCTGTTAAAGAAAAACGTCGTGAAATTAGGTGTTTGAAAACAAAAGGCATTGTTTCCCAATGTTCCCCCACTCCCCTCATAAGGCACACTTGGATCTTGAAACTGGCGTGGTGACATTAGGTTGTCACCATGATTGGATCCAGAAGGAGGGACGTGAGTCAGCCGGGACATAGGCTCCTTCTCATAAAACCCTTACATTAACATGCAATTTTTATGCAAATGTTTTAAAACTGAAACGAAATCACTTAAGAAATGTTTAAAATACTTGTAATATTTTATTAAATTAATATTTTTTCCTAAAACTATGGTTGAAAATGGTTCTCCTACCATGTCACGAATCAAAAGTCTCGCCCTGCACTGGCACAATGGGAAAATGATACCACCCCCTCCCCCCCTAAAACAAAATCAAAACTGTTTATATGCTCCTGGTCACCACCGGTATTCATGAAGGGCATTCCAATACATCGGCATCGCCCAAAGAGTAAATAACTCACCTGAACACGATCGATTACTGGCATTGTGTTTAGTAGCAAAGAATATTTGATTGGGACTCGTCCACTCTGCATTGTTTACTAAAGACCAACCAGTAGTCGACTCTGTGCAGTGCAATAAGAGAGTCTGGTGTGTTATAGGCCAATATGACATTGCACATGGCCTACACAAATTGTGTTCATGCATGGATTGACATATGTGTTTCTCTTCTAGCTTGATTTCAATTTTAGTTTAAATTGGTAAACACTGGAAAAAAATACGCCTCCTTCCTGTAATGAAGTTTATTAATGCTTTGTGGTTAAATATGCACGAGAACACCTGGGCAATCATAAAATGCGCTAATAATAAACTGATAATAATCAAAACTGTGATCCTTCGCAACAACACAGGAATATGTTATTATGGCAGCTACAAAATGATTTGTGGAATTTCACACTGACAACTTATTTATGTGGTGAACATATAATTATTAAGATTTCACCAACAAACCCATGTGGCGACTTCAAAGTAAATGCGTGTTTACAACAAGTAAAAAAATGGGCAAGTCAATGCTACGATTACAAAATTATATTCTTTGAGCCAGCCTTATTTAAACATATTCTACAGGGACTTTTATAGACATGAAAATATAACTTTATTTGCATGTCATATGTATATATATATTTTTTATACTCTAGCATTATTACACTGGTATTAGACTTACTTGTCAAGTTATGATAAATTATTGGTGAATATGAAACCTTGTGTGAGTGAAAAAATTTGAGCGGCTCTTAACAGCAAGGTATTGAGAGCAATATGAAACTTTGCAACGTACATATTTCTCATTGAACCAATTCATTTGCAAGGGAACGAATTTTAAATATAATGTTTTAAAAATAATCCTTGATCACAAATGAAGATATTTAACATTATACATTGAATAGCACCGTATAGCAACGTTGGCAGCGAAAAATACTTTCTTAATAAATTAACGTATTATTAAGTAAAAGTGTATGTTTTTTGTTACTGAAACCTTATTGTTTTTGTTTTAAACACATTTAAACAAGAACTGGGGACATATTGACTTATTTATGGCTCTAAAATTTTCATAGTAATTTGATGTACGTGTGGATTCTTTCCACCACGCACTTAGCAATTTCAATTTCTACATATTGTGATGAAGTCTTAGATGTCTGAAAAAATAAACAACACTTTAAACTAGCTAATCAGTCTCTAGAATGAAGAATCAGTATCGCGGTGTGGCATTAATTTTCATATCTAGAGATACGACAAAAACAAAACCATGCTCTTATTTTTCCGCGTTCACTCGTGCATGCGATGGAAACTGTGATAATTTTTTGTACAATAAATAACATAGAATTAAATAAATATAATTTACAATCCATAAATAATTTTGGAGGTCTGTGGTAACGTATCTCCGCCCAAAACACACTGTATAGTACGTGACGTGTTCAAAAGGCGACCATTTTACTTATTTCTCTGTTCGACTACTTGAAGTTGATCAAATACAATGGTATAAGAACAGTATTCCTTTCGCCATGTGTAAATACTTCATGCTTATGTAAAACACACACACAAACACACACATTATATACATATATATATGTGTGTGTGTGTGTGTGTATAGTACATTTAAATCGCTTTGAAAATTTTAAATCTAACTTGTTCACAAGTGTTTGCAATTTTACAGTGCCACGAAGCGAAATTCAAATCAGAGGAATTCAGCCATTGTAAACTCCGTAACATGCAAATTATTTCAAATGGGGTTATTTTACCTGGTTGTCACTGACTTGGCTCCATTTTCACAATTCCATACCAGAGGTGGATTTATATTTTTCTGCTAAAGTGGTACGTGGATTTGGCCACCCTGTCCCTTCTACTCACCTCAGATACTACAGAGCTAGTGATCGCAACCTCATCCCTCGCCTGCGTAAAGTGAAGACTAAAAACTACACAGTGATTTCATGGATTATTCACAATGTTGAAATGTGCATAAATTTTCTCGAAATCTTTTACTCCAATGATACGAAAAAAAATTGTAATTTGGGAAAAAATTACTGACAATCCTCACTTATCGTGGTAATATTTTAAAGAATATTTTTTATTAAGTTACTAACATTTTCCGTTAAAACATTATATCAGAACGTGGTTCAACTTTATAGCAATGTATTACCAACACGAGTTTTGCACATCCACTCCAAAGGTGGAGTATATCTACAAGGAACTCTTAAAATGAAAGAAATGAGTTCTTATTAACCGAATAACTTCACTAATATCTTGTAGGTATTTAGAGCCACATTAAGTACAAAAACAAATGCGGAATTCGTAAGTCAAGATGACCTTCAGGGTAAGGGCGTGGGATCAAATCCCCCGCAGTAGGATGTAATATTTCTTTTTTGTAAATTATATCTTGAAATATTTTTTTCCCCAATTATCTGTTACTAATTCATCACATTTGTTTTATAAAAGAAAAAAATTATTTATGTCAACTTTTCACTAATATATGTTGTAATACGAGGGTATAATTTGTAATACTACAAGTGTTCTTGTTGCAGATTTTACAAGAAATCTGTTCGTAGTTCTACAAATTATTTTATTGGCGACTGTGTTTCAAAAGATTTTTTTTTTGCAAAAGAACGAAACAATTTTTACAGCGTAACTATGCCACTTTTATGATTTTGCCAAACCTCAGATTTTGCCACCCTGAACCCACTCAGCCCTGCATATAAATCCAGCTCTGTTACAAAGAGTGCACGTAGGGGCTTCCCATAAGTTGTTAGAATTACCGCTAGCTAGCAGCGTTGACCGAACTACGCTCGGGCTTATGTCCCCACGCGACAGTTTTCCTTCTGTATGCACACTTGGCTACGCTATTCATAGACCGGGTGTCAGGTGACCAGGCCCCAGCAACTCGAAGGGGGTAGACGAACGCTTACACGAAGATACCCGAAGAATTAAAAAAAAATTGTTGCATATTTAAACTTAATATTTACTACCGTATCATCGCGTAAATATACAATGCATTATTAGCATGGAGTTTTTCTGCATGCTATTATTGGTAAAGTAGCACTTTTTAAGGCCATTCTAAACGGTATTAACCACTAATAAATATAATTTATTGCAGGTTCAGACGTTAACTGGAAGTGGATAAATGTATACACTCTGTTTATCAGTCACATGACAATGTTTATATTAAAAAGTGGCAGAAAGATAGAAATTGTCTGAAAGGAAAAATTGAGCAGGGCCTTAAAAAGTGCTTTATATTCTCCATGTGGAGGACAAGTGCACTGCCCCGTAGGCGACAAGTGAAATAAGATCAGCGACTAAGATAGCTGCACATAGGTGAAATGCCATGTAGACGTACCCATTCGCTGATTGTATGCGTGAGGCTTTGAAAGTGGTTGGACCTTTTGGCTCATTGATTATCGGGTAATGCAAAATGTTCCCTATCGGTTGGGCTGCCGCCTGGTATTAAAGTTACCAGACACTTATTGGCGAACGGCGTTGGGTCGTTGGCCAGTAACGCCATTTTGCTGGCGCGTGTGAATGGGGTTCGTGGTAGAAGGTTTTATATTTTGTATGCGGTCGCCTACCTAATGCTTGAAATACGTAGCAGCATGTTTGGAATGCGGTTTTTTTTTACGTAGATAGTAACCATGTCCCCGTTATGTTAACATACGTAAAAAAAAACATACTCCACCAACGAGGACGAAATAGTACTTTGAAAACATCACGCATGTTATAAAAATTATTTTGGAGCTCTAGAACTGTATAACTTCCGGGAGCAGTGCTGCACTTCCCATCTTGCAACTGACGTTCAAGGTCAAACATGTTTTCGGGTGTGTTAAAGGCATCTGGGCTATGCAAATAAAATACTTATTACATCTTACAATTTATTAAGCACAATACAACCAACTGTACATGACCTAAGACACGAACATCACCAATCGTACCAACCAACTTCCATAAAATCCAAATCGCATCTCCAAGCTCAAACTTAAGCCTACGTCGAGAATACAAAACTGAATTAGGTTGGTACGAATCGTGATGTTCGTGTATTAGGTCATATACAGTGTGTGTATTGTGCTTAATAAATTGTAAGATGTAATAAGTATTTTATTTGCATACCCCAGATCCCTTTAACACACCCGGAAATAGGAGCGTGTAATAAATTGGCTAGAGAGTATCCGCATTAAAACAATCTGCTTAACATGGGATTTCCTATTTAAATTTCGCAGCTGCCGGCCGGTAGGCAGGGCCCTCAAGCAGACTATGGCAAGGTCGACTAGCGTGAGTCGACTTGCCACCGCGAAAGTCGCCAGCGCGGGCCGTCAGCCCGCGTATCCCACGTGTATTTCGCGACGCGTCGTTGATGGGATATGCAAACTAAAACCAATTTAGCGCGCCGCCGTGTGTTCATTAGGGGCGTCAAAACTGCGAGGCCATTAGCGGGTGATGAATAATCGATGTGGGCCTTCGTTACAAAGGAAACTGCAGCGGACTGCACATTTCACACCGGTGCTCGACCAATCACCGCTGAATTTCTCCGACAGTTGCAGGGAGGAGGTTGTCATACAGCTGTTTAATTTACTTGCAGAGATTGCTGCAGCGGGGAGGGGGCCGTTTAATTATAGTGCCTTCAGCTGCAAATAAAATTATTATTTTTAGAGTACTGCGACGTGATATTTAGTTTTGGTTTTGACTTTGCTCATGTCGTTTTAACGCTCACTTGTCACTTGTGACCAGGGGCGCATTGTAAATATTTGCAATTCCACTTCAAAATAACAAGGAAAAATATAATTTAATATTATTCTGCATTAGCCACCCTCCTAATAATTTATATGTTAAATATATTTTTTTTGTAGAAACTTAGAAAATTTCGAATTGCTACAAATACGCAGCAATAAAATGTCATTGCAGAAACTGATCCNAAATATTATTCTGCATTAGCCACCCTCCTAATAATTTATATGTTAAATATATTTTTTTTTGTAGAAACTTAGAAAATTTCGAATTGCTACAAATACGCAGCAATAAAATGTCATTGCAGAAACTGATCCCTCACTAACAAAAATACCACGAAATCATAATGCAAATTATATCCCCCGTCCTTCAGTGAATTCTTTATATACCACTGCGTGAGACAATTCAAATATAGGTATACACCTTGCTATTAATAGTAGTACGTGCTTATAAACCAAAAAACTATCTCGGCAGCAAATCNAAACCAAAAAACTATCTCAGCAGCAAATCACTTTTGGTTAATGTATAAATACTCCATCTGCTAAAGTATTTTGGGCCTTCTGCGAAAAGTTCGTTTCATAGACCACTTTCTTGTGCAAGTGGATATTAAACACGTGTTTAAATTTATCNGGGCCTTCTGCGAAAAGTTCGTTTCATAGACCACTTTCTTGTGCAAGTGGATATTAAACACGTGTTTAAATTTATCTTCGTAGTTGATCAGTAGTACAGTTTGGATGGCTGATGAGCAATATGTATGAAATTGAGGCAAGACGCTTTGAGGCTTTTCTACATCGGGTTGACTCGGCATTGTGTGGGTGATCCCATAAATGGCTGCACGTGAACCTTCGGAAGCATACACAGGTTTCCTCTTTCATTCTCGTACATTTTAGTGTTTATTCACGATGGATAAAGTTCATTATCGGTTGGAGGGGCTGGGAATATACACAAAAAGTTAGGGTAGAATGCATCAAAGTCGCGAGTAGTTAGAAATAGTTCCTTCAGTGACCCCTGGCGTCCTGGCGGGGACGAGGGGACTAGTCGCGGCCATTTTGGATGACGTCATTCGTCAACCTCCTGCTCTATCATTCCTTGCCGACGTCGGCCATTTTCCCAGCCAGTACCGCCCTTCCTGCTCAGTCATTCCTGGTCAGTAGTGGCCATCTTGTTCCCTACTTCATGCTCTTGCATTTCAAACGAGGGAGATTTCTCCGAGTCTTCCAAAATTCGATTATCTCGTTTGTTCATGCTCCTACATTCCAATTTTCTCATTATTTCTTCTTTATCTTGTCATCTTGTTCCCTACTTCACGCTCTCATATTCCAAGCGAAGGGGTTTTTTTCTCAGAGTCTTCCAGAATTTGATTATCTCGTTTTTTCATACTCTTGCATTCCGATTTTCTCATTCTCTCTCCTTTCTCTTTNAGTCTTCCAGAATTTGATTATCTCGTTTTTTCATACTCTTGCATTCCGATTTTCTCATTCTCTCTCCTTTCTCTTTTCATCTTGTTCCCTACTTCATGATCTTGCATTCAAAGCGAGGGGTATTTCTCCATGTCTTCCAAAATTCGATTACCTTGTTTTTCATGCTTTTACATTCCGATTTTGTCATTCTCTCTCTCCTTTATATTATCATCTTGTTCCCTACTTCAAACTCTTGCATTCCAAGCGAGGGGGTTCTCTCTATATCTTCCAGAATTAGATTACCTTGATTTTTCATGTTCTTACATTCCTATTTTTATTTTCTCATATTCCTTCTGTATCTTTTCGCCTGTCGCCTTAGCAGGGACAAATATCATGCTCTATCATTCCACCTTAGTTTTCTCATATTGCTTCCGATCTTCTGCCGAAACGAGTCTCATACTTTATCATTCCACCTCAGTTTTCTCATACTTATAAGCAACGATCACCATTGCATGAGATTTTTTAGAAGACGAATATATGTATATATGCATACTGGCCTACGCACTCGACAGACAATAAACTTGTAATAGAGAAAAAAAATCAACATTAGATGGTTACAAGAAGAAATAGTGTAAATAATAACATATGTATACACACTTTTTATATGTGTAAAAATAATAATATGAAAAATTACCATCAGTCTACCCAGTACAGTGCGCCTGCAGTCCTACACGTACATATCAGAACAACAATAAACGAACTCATTTACAAAAACTAGTGCAAAAGACGGCCATGGACTCTACACTGCGTAAATAAACGTCCAAACCGAAATCAAAATTCATAGTTACAAGAAGAAATATAGTAAATACCTATGTATATATATATATATATATGTGTATATATATATGCGACACTTATATGTGTAAAAAGATACAGTGGAGTCTCCAATATCTGTCAGTCTCGGGACCATCACCGTGTTGGTGGAGAGAAAAGACGGATAATACAAATGCCCCCCCCCCTCCCTTTCCCAAAGACATGACAGATACTAGCGATTATAATGTGTACGATATTTAGCACTATATTTTAAACAGGTAGCCATCAATATATGTATGTAGCACAGTATGTATTTGATATTAAATATTGTAGACTTCTGTTTTATATGTTCATAAAATAACAAAATTTAATACAGTGCTATTATGTATATGTTCAGTAGAATATTCCTACCTAAAAAAGTCTGTAATTTCCCTTTGTTGTAATACTCCACAGGCTTTTGTTACTGCCGTGTTGCGTATCTTACGTAGGAGTAATATCTGCTTAGCGTCTGCCTCTTCTTGCTGCTCGTACCATTCAATGCACTTGGAAAACATGTTTTCAGCGTCACTGTGGCTAATTATTTTGGGGCAATCCTTGAGTGTATCATCCTCTTCTTCTTCACTTAAACATTCTACCTCCTGTGTTGCACTTAATACAAGATCCTCATCATTTAATATTTCAAAACCTATGTCAAATCTGTCAATTCTCAGCCATTCCCTTACTTTACCTATTGATGTGTTTTCTCCACCTGAAATCCCTTGACACAAAATAAAAATTTCCTTATAATTTCCGGATACGTTTATGCCTCATTATTGTTTACAGTCTCAGGCCACAGTTAGTTCCAGCCCTTTTTTAATGTTTCTTCTGGTATATCTTGCCAGGCTTCAGCGACATTAAAAATGGCGTCTTTTATAGTGTATGACCTCTAAATTTGCTTTACAATTATTAATTCATCCCCAACGCAAACTACTTTTTGAATAAAGCATTTTCGATTACGTAGGTTCATGCTTTCAATAATACCCTGATCCATGAGCTGAATTAGTGGAGTTGTCTAAGCAGGCAAAAAGTGGCACGTAATTTTTCCATCATCATTCTGCAAGTCATGAGAAGGATGAGTTGGTGCATTGTCCATTTATAACATGGCTTCTTCAGGCAATCCTATCGATTTTAAATGTGATTTTACATTTGGCACAAACACACTCTGGAACCACTCATTAAATATATCCTGGCTCACACAGGCACTTTTTTGCGCATTATATTTGGCAGGTAAGACGTTTAAATTCATATTTTTGATAGCTCGGGGTTTTTTAGATTTCCCAATGATTAGTAAAGGAAACCTAAGTCTACCATTAGCGTTCGCACACACCATAACAGTTATGCGGTCTTTTTGCATTTTAAAACCAGGTGCAGATTTTCCCGATTAGGAGGCTAAGGTTTTCACGGTAAGTGCTTTCCAATTTAGGCCAGTTCCGTCATAGTTGTAAACCTGCTCTCTGATCAAATTTCTATATTTTATTTTTTTCATTAGTTTTTCCTGATTTAATACAATGACTGTACTATCAGCGCTTAGTTTTTCACCCAATATGTCCAACTGCCTTATGCCATGTCGACCCTCAAATTTATCCAGCCAACCTATACTAGCCTTAAATGAAAGATCCCCATCAAGCTTCTTGTTCATCTCGATAGCTTTAGCCATTATTATGGGCCCAGAAACTGGCATCCCTTGACTGCGGGCTTGAATGAACCACTGATACATTACTGTATCCAGTTGGTTCAGTTTTGCTAGCTTCATCGTTTTTATTATTTGACATCTCCGTCTGTCGTTTGCATTTTTGAAAGATGACTTTCGATTTAATTTGCATCTTTCTTTATATAATTTACTGTCGTCCGCCCGATTCCATATAGCGGAGCGATACTCGTTGCGCTTTCTCCTTTACGCAGTAGTTTTATAATTTCAAGTTTTCGAGAAAATCCCAATACAACAAGTTTCCGTTTCTCGTACATTTTTGAACACACTACACTTTGACAACAAACTGAGGACAATGACTTGCTAACTAAGTGACTACCGCTACTGAACTGACTGTAGAAATGGGAGTACGGATGAGTGTCTAGAAATTCCGGTAAGGTGGTGAGGAAGACAGAACGATTCTACGAGGTTTATGTAGGTTGTACATAAACAACAAACGTGAGTCATTCGCATTCTGCACCGCACAGAATGTATTTTTACTGGGTATATGTATTACAGTACAGTATACGTATTGTTCAACTCAATAATGTGTTTAATTTGATCTAATATGAAGCGAGAAAAAAGTTATTTCATTTTTAGTTTATTAAGTTTTTTTTTTGTATCCAATTTAATTATTTTACTTCTCATGTCAGTTTACTGACGGTTAACAGAAACTGACGGTTAAAAGGGTGACAGTTAACCGAGACTCCACTGTACTTACCAAAATTAATAGCATGACAAAATATACCGTCAGAATACCCAGTAATGCGCGCCTGCACATTCATAATAATTAATGTACATCTTTAGCTTTAAGGACGTTAAGGTGAAATTAACTATTCTTCAATTTCGCGCATGCCAAAGCAGGTACGGGGGTGGAATGTAGTATACACACACGGCCATGATACACGCGCGGTGCCAGGAGACGTGGCCAGCAATCGCAGGAAACACTTTCGTTCTGTAACAACAAGTAGTAGATTAATTGGTCACTTACACAACAGCATGGTCGCTTCACACTCGTAGTGTCATCCTCACACTTACTGTCCACATGGCATAACAATGTGGACTGCTCCCAGACTTGGGACCGGGGAAGTACACTACCCTAGCAAAAAATTCCACCTGTGTTTCCTTAGAAGCATCTGTGGCATCGCAAGCATAGTGTACAGGAGGATTACAATGCTGTCACTGAAAGACGACCCACCTATAAAAAAACAAAGTGGACAAAGGGATGCAAAGACAGATGTCAGAAAAGGAGAAGAGTACAGTAGAGATAGATGAACAGAAAAGGGGGGCCAATGCAATCAGTAGAGCATAAAAGCAAGTACGATACGATCACTGGTTACTACAGTGCTAGGAAAGCCATTTCACATTCTCAACCCTTACGTTAGTACATGAATTAATTATTGTGGAATTTGAATTGATACACACACATCGGTAACACACCTGACAAGATAGTAATATCTCTTGCACGGACTACAGCGTGTCACCATTCACCGACACTATGCTGTGGAAAAAATTATAAATACTGGTAACATGCCTGACAAGATAAGTATATATTTTGCACGACATGCTATCAGCCAGCATACCTGACTAGATTAATATGATGCTTGCATGTGCTACAGTATGCTGAAAAAAAGAAGCATACAACCATCAAAAACAGCATATCTGACAAGACGAATATAACTTTTTCCCATGCTACAATATACTGCTGGAAAAACCAATACATACACACAAGACATACTGGTAACATGCCTGACAAGATAAGGATATTTCATGCATGGCATGTTACCAGCCAGCATACCTGACAAGTTGAATATGGTTCTTGCATGTGCTCTAGTATACTATGTAGGTCAATATATAGCCTTTCAGCCATACTTTTGTTATTTTTACGCAGCGCTCTTAACCATCCGGCCATACCGCGCTTCAGCTGCCCACTCGGCAGGGAAGAGGGATCACGCCCTCTCATCGCAGGTGTTCCAGCCATGCACCTGAGGTAACCAAATCCAAAGCACCAACTTGATACACAAGTACCACCAAAAACAACCTACCACAAGGCCTGAGGCCGTTGTACTCAGTAGCCAAGCGTGTGGTCTGGCCAGGATACTACCCGGACTCCTAGTGTCTCTCCAGGACACAACTGAAGCGGCTTGCCGCTCACCACCCGGTCTTTTTTGAAGAGCGGGAATATCTCCAGACCTCCTCCAACATACAGAGTTAACTACTGCCAGCACGAGTCCAACTTCAAGTTATCAGTACACCAGAGAGGACCTCTGGTGTGTCCTACCCGATCAGCCCATGATCCCACTTATTTGCCATAGAATTTGCGGGTTTTCAGTGACCCGACCACTCCACCAATGATCTGCACAACCCACCGGAAGGGCGGAGTATGAACGACTCGGAGCGGCATGCGTCCTCGATTCCTCAGGGAACTCCGAAATCGGGGATAGCAGTCCTCGCTCTGTTTTTTGGAGGAATTTCATCAATCTGGATCATTAATTCTCCTGCTGTAATAACCGCCTTAAAGCCATCGCCACCACTTGCATCACTAGCAGTACAGTTGGAGGAACCATCATCGAGCTCTGACTATTAATATACATGGGAATTTCTTCTCACAGGAAATTCCTGTCTTGGGCCCCAATGTCCTGAATGCAAAGTGGTCCAACACCCCACGAAGTGGTCGGGCCTTGGTACTAACTATCGGCCCAAGGGATCACGGCAGATACCCTTTACCAGCCACGAGGAAACTGGTTCTCATAGGGATCCGGGTTGCGGAGCCCAATTTGCAAAGCTCAGGGGTGGTACGGGTTGCCTTGCATCGCCATGAGTGGAGAGAGGTTCTAAGAGATGTGTCATCCACCCTTTCTAGAGTCAATGCGGCAACCAGGCTTGGCTCCTGTGGCATAGTACACACCCCCTCAAACACCTGGAAGCCTTTATCCCGAGGGAGTCACCGACCCGTAACCCCTGCTCTAGTATACTGCTGGAAAAAACACACATATATCAATCGTCATGGGAGAGGGGACAAACCCAGGGCGAGAAACTGCCTCCTACTATACATCCCGACCCCATTCTCTTTCCCGACGAGAGACACACATGATTATACATGCATACCCTAGAGGTGCTTTATTTAGGCATGGTAATGTTTGGGGACGGTTAGAATGGAGTTGTCCAGGATCTTACGTTTGTCGTCCATCCACGAAAGAGCTAGCTTGTTGGTACATTCGCTATATACATCGTGATGGTGCGACCTAATGCTATTGCCCTGTACACGCATTACATGCAGCTTCATTAGAATGCATTTATAATCTTCTATGGTGATGGTATTCCATACAACGTTCTCTGTATACCTTTCGCATGCTTCACTACCTTATCACTACAATGATAAGCATACAGATTTGCTCTCAGCCCGACAAACTTATTCATATAATTTCCTCCACACTCATCCTTGAATTTGCCAATCACCCTTGCATTGGCGGGCGAGTAGCAGAGATGAGTAGGATGGTAGCCGCTGGTGTCGAATTTGGACATAAGTGCTGGGTCTGAGGAGAGGTCGCTGTAGAAGTCGGGGCAGGCAATTTCCATTACAAAGGAGTCCGTATCTATGTATATGAGACGGACATTATTACCTTACCGTCCCCTCATGTCATCGTAGTGGAAGCGGTACATGAGCGTTTTCGACAGGTCAAGTACGGCAAAGCTTTTGTATATGGGCTTATCAAATACGATATTTTCATGGTATAACTTTACCAGCGATAGAGTTTCATTATAAATAGTACTTTCGACATTTGAAGACTGGTTTCGCAATCAGTTTCNACTTTCGACATTTGAAGACTGGTTTCGCAATCAGTTTCTTCGCCCGAAGTTCTCTGCGTATGAGTTCCATACGCTGGCGTTTTTGCTTATTTCCCATAAGCTTGCCATACATAGTATTATTCATTAGCTTGTAGAAGTCGTTCTCGAAGGCATTCATGGCTGCCGGGCATTTTGTCGTGTTCGGTTCAATATAAGGCTTTAGCCACGCCTTCTGTTCGAATCGAAGGACATGGTCTATTACCTTCTGCCTCAACCCATAACCCAATGCCTAATTGAGGTTGACATAATGAAAAATATATCTGCTCTTCANTCTATTACCTTCTGCCTCAACCCATAACCCAATGCCTAATTGAGGTTGACATAATGAAAAATATATCTGCTCTTCATCTCAAGGATGGTCATGAGTTTAGTCTCTTTGGACTCCGGGGGGCATTTGTTCACCGGCAGGAATGGAAGATCTTTATGTTCGCCATGGAGTGTGGTAGGGTACTCCACATCGACCTCTAGTATATAGCCAACATCACTGTCGTACATGGGGTGATTTTTCAAAGATTTGTTTGAAAAAGTGTGAAGTAACCGCGAATATACTATAATCCTCGTAGTTGCAATGGAAACTTGAAACTTTTCTTTTGGCACAAATCGTTTTTTGAATGTTTTTCGGGTTGAGAGACAGCTTCAAAATACATAACCGTTTTTGAATAATGCATTTCCTGCAGAACCTCTGCAACGTACATCATGTGCCAGCCAGGTGGATCCTTGAAGATGAAACCCAAGTAAACCGTATTAAACGCTTCAAGGTCACGTCCTGCCATAAGGAAGCATTGTGGCGACGATGGGAAAGAGCACAAACAAGCTTCGCGTGTGTTCTGTTTCCTTCGGTTTAAATACATTTATTTGTTAAAAAAATGCTAAAGCCTTGTCGCTACAGTTTAAAACTCTGTTTTACAGAAGACTAAACATCGATTGTTGCTGACTTTGGCCCTTATCAACGACTACGTTTATGTTTCAGGTGCTGGATTTATGAATGGGCAACAAAATATCNGTTGCTGACTTTGGCCCTTATCAACGACTACGTTTATGTTTCAGGTGCTGGATTTATGAATGGGCAACAAAATATCCGCTTTAATTTCTGTGCTGAAAACAAAATAACATTGAGAAATCCCACAGTTATCTTAAAAATTAGAATGGGCACAACTACAATGAGACCCATACGATAACTCGGCATGCCCTTAAACGCCGCGCACCTGTTTTGTGCTCCAGACGTAGGAGGTATGAATCCGGTTGGATTTTGCCCTTTCGTGCGTGTTACATCTCCTCTCCTCCCTCCTTGCTTCTTCTTCTGCGCAAGGGCCAACAAGCAAGGGTCCTTTCCTTTTCCGGTCAACACTTGTAACGTCTTCATCCCCCGCACTTCCTTCTGGCACCAGACCGCACTTCCGTTATCGCCCGACGACTTCCAGTGTTACGCCTGAGGGCTTTTCAGGGGACGGCTTACCAACTAACTTACAAACTAACTTATGACCTAACTTAAACTAATGCCCATGCCTTACCTGGGATTCGAACCCAGAGCCCTCCTCACTCCAGACCGGCGATGCACCAACCAACCGCGCCACGGGAGGTCGGCACGACGTTTAGGAATTGTTACATTTTATTTTTCACCCATACACTGCTTGCATAGTGGAAGTTCGGGTATTGTGGACCCTTCGGTTAAAGTGAACCCACGTCGCAAAATTTAGTGTAGGTGCTGCAACCTAGTTAGAGTCACATGAAGTACTCGGTCACATCATATTAGTCGCCTGGATGGCCGGAGGAGTGCCCGTGAATCGATGTCTGCGAGTGACGGGAAATCCAGAATTCATATATTTTCTAGGTATGAATGATTGTTAAACGTGTTGAAATTATTAAAGATAACAAAATTATTTAGAATATTTTAAAGCAATGATACAGGTTATTGTGTTTACGGTAGGTGTTTCAAATTCGTATTTTGTAAGTAGTTTAGTGTACAATACCATTCAAAAAACAGTGGCGTGGGTCAGTTAAAGTGGCCCTGCCAATTGCGGCTGAAGTGGCAACGGTCTTCTTTACCCGCCGTACTTTACATTACTTCAATTGTCATTAGTAATAGTTAATTTGTTATAATTATGTGACAATGATCGCGCATGCTATTATCTGATTATATCTTTAACCTAGTTACGAATACAGGAAGTGAACAACTGGAGCACCTGAGAAGACTACGATCAAAAAGTGATGTGTTGAACATCGCAGGATTGACGAAACTGATGCTGTGTGTATCTATTGCTGTCGAGAATTTTTGGATGACAAAGATGGAGAAAAATGGGTTCAGTTTTTAGAGTGTATAGACTGGTGTCACGAAGAATGTGCTGATAATGAAACTTTAGATTTAGTTTGTGATATTTGCAAACCCTAATCAGTCTATATTTTTCGTATATTTATAGATAATGTGTTTAGTGCGCCATAATCCTAATTTAGTAGAATATTTTCATGGGTGTCAATTACACATTCTGAATTATTTAAGTAATAGACTATGTCAATTTTGTTAATGTTAATTATCACAATTTATAACTGTATTGTGTCCAAAACATGTACCTACTGTACAATTGCAAACAATATATTAAAATTGGGATATACGTTCTGTAATAAAATATTTAGAATGGGAAAAGTGGACCCGTTGTTCCACTTTACCTGAACAGTTAAGGTAAAATTGGCATTTACAGACTTGTACGAATATCAAGACATCAAGTACAAATATTTAATGAAATATGTAAGTCGTATGTGTTCCGTATAGCGAAATAGACGAATGTAAAATTCCCAATTTGTTTCAGAAAAAAAAAAAATTTAAAAACAAGAGGGGGTCTACAATACCCGAACTTCCTCTACTATTTATAACACGCAACTTTTTCTTAGAAAAGTGTGGAACGCGTGCTAATGTAATCAGACAATTACGGAATACAATTTTTAAGCCGAAGGGCAAATAAGGTCTCAAAATTATATTTTTTTCACTTTAAACCGTTAGTTTCCAAAAAAGAGACCGAAAACGTAAGACAAATGACAACGTTCCTCTTTTTAAAATCCTCGGAAAAACACGAACAGAAAATTACTGTCTTTGAACTAACACGCGAACATTATCATCAATCAGAGATTCTGTTATTGTACAAGGTACCTTTCTACTTCTTTACCAGAGTAACAAAGTTTATGAGTCTTGAAATGAATATTATAAATAGTTAAACTCTGCCATACAAATATTGGACTTACGGCAAAACACAACTTTTATGATGCACAAAAGTCTAGTGGCCACAGTTAAAACAGTAATTATGATAGGTAAACATTTACAAACATCAGAACCCTTTATTGCCCGAGGTTTCCTACACGCACAATGGCCGCCACTTAACTTTTTAAAATCCACGAGCCATTTGCCGAAAATCGGCCCTGCGTACCTATGTATGGTTGAAGAATACTAAATAATGCAGTGATGAAACAATCGCTTCTTCCACGAACTACAGCCTCACATCCCATCAAAATAACGTCACTGGCCGGCTACATGCCAGAATGCCGTCCGCCAATCAGCGCCTGGTAACCCACTTGCAATCCGGAAACCCAGCCAATAGGGAACGTCCCGCAGCACGCATTTATCAGACTGTCGTAGAGTCTCGCCATAGAGTAAATAACTGCACAGAGACGAAATGGCATAGCGGTGCCTTCTATGTTGGCGTATCCGTTCTCTGACTGGCGGCACGAGGGTCTGGAAGTGGGCCTTGTGTCTGACTGGCTACTACGCACTGCGGGATGTTCCCTATTGGCTGAGCTGTCGGCTTGCAAGTAATTTACCAAGCGTTGATTGGCGAACGAAGTTTCGACGTGTCGGTGGCAAACGACGCCATTTTGATGGCGTGTGAGGCTGGAGTTCGCGGAAGAAGCAACGTTTTCACATCTGTATTCTTAGGTACTCTGTGTTCTCACTAAGCCAATGGGTAGTGGGCACGCCTACAGAAAGGAACTGCCATTCAACTTCGACTCTGTGTACTTGCCTATTCTGTAATAGGACGTCTACCACGACTTCCATGCACTGTACACTCACACCAGTGTCTACGCAGCATCCAGGCCTTTGCGTCGTAAGGCATTTCTACCGATTACGGGACAAATACCAGCTGAAAAGTAACACTAGCAAAATAAAGTCATTTTAAATAATAACAATTTTCGGTCATTCTATTTAATGTGGGGTTATTCTAAAAATTAGGCACTTTCAAGGCACAGCACACGGCCCAATAGATAGCTTGATGTCAACAGAGACAAGGTTGCTCTAAAACTGAATCGAGTTATCGACGTGTTAAATAGATAACTAGCTTGTAAAGAGGCTCAGTGACGTCATAACAACGATTGCAGCTGAGCATTAAACAGTCCACAAATTCTGATGAACTACGTCCGGAAGCTTCATAGTTGACAGCTACGTACTCAAAAATTAAGTGCTGTGGTATTTTCTTTGGTGTGCAAGAATTTCTTTTCTGATGCCCGTTAAATTCCGTGGGTACGAGCTTTTCTCCTCACATTTTTGCTACCTCTACGGCTATGTAAAAAAAACCGTTTGGTTTAAGTGAGATTATTTTTTTATTAAATAATATTTATACATACTCATAAAAAAGTAATTTGTGAAAGTTAGTTTTAAGTTTTGAATTTCGACGGTGAAGTCCGACGAAATCATTACTTTGCGAATGCCCACATATTTCCGAATAAAGAAATAAAAAAATATAATTATGTTCGTGGCGAATATTATTATCGTTGTTACTGAACTGTCATGAATGATGGATGTGCTGTCGACATAAAAAAACACGTTATTTGTTTTTGTTAAATCCCTCTTACAAATGCACACATCGTCCTGTGAATATTGAATATAATTCATGTTCGGCTGATTTTGTGTGTTAGAAAGAGATAATACTAAATCAAGTATAATTATGTATTGTGTATTTTGCGGACTACACAAATACGTTATAAATATATTTACTGGCTTATACCCACCCGGTATTAATTGNTGTATTGTGTATTTTGCGGACTACACAAATACGTTATAAATATATTTACTGGCTTATACCCACCCGGTATTAATTTTATTTCTTCGTACGTGATTTAATATTTTTTCATTATGGCTAACTTAGATATCCATGCTTGATTGAGGGGTGGGGGTNTATTTCTTCGTACGTGATTTAATATTTTTTCATTATGGCTAACTTAGATATCCATGCTTGATTGAGGGGTGGGGGTGGCATTCCTACACGGAACTACGCCAAATACTTTATTAAAACCAAACAAATAATGCTCACACAAATATGCTGTTATCGGGGTACTAACCCGAAATATTTAGTATCTTAAGCTGACGTCCAAACCAACTGCATTACGAAAGTCAGCGTACAAGGAGTCAGTAAAACTATCGCCAAAATGAAATAATATGCAAAAACTTCACACTGAAACGTGGTGATACGGCAGACTTAACAGCACTGTTCATGCTCGTCACAAGTAAATATTTCAAATAGCAAAATGTTTTAAAAGTCCGTTAGATAATTTTACAGGAAACAACGAGGGTAGGTAAAGTATGTATGTGTAAAGAGCACTGCCTAGCGGCTGCCAGAGGCGAAACTTAAAAAGGACAGGAAATCCCATGTTAAGGAAATTTCCCCTCAGTTAGTTAATTTTAAATATTAGCGTTTCAAACAAAACGTATTATTCACGAATTTTTAAAGAGAATTTCTCTACATCAGAGATGATTCAATAACACGTATAGCCCGTTGCAAAGAATTTTTAAAATTTATGTTTTACAAAGACGATTATACACCCTATTTATATTGAAAATATACGCTCGTAGATTTCTTCTCCTAAAAAAATCCGTTACTAATACGGTTTGTTTGAAATGCCTATGTTTAAAATTAACGCACTGAGGAGAAATTTTGACATCGATTTTGACATCCCTAGTTATAAGTCCATTGTAACTTTCACTTGGAGTGAGTATGNCTGAGGAGAAATTTTGACATCGATTTTGACATCCCTAGTTATAAGTCCATTGTAACTTTCACTTGGAGTGAGTATGCTAAGTGCAGTGCTTTGCAACAAAAATACACAGAAACAGCGGGGAAGGAGGGCAGCTTTTATTTACCAAAAATTTAAGTACCGTTTTATTTAATTAATGAATTTCACTGAGGCGCTCACTGCCCACAAAATCTTTCGGTGACCTACAACAAAATTATTCTGTGAACTTGAGAAGTGCTGAGTTGGAACACGGATAAGATTGTTCTGTTCCTCAGGTAACATAATGAGTTAAAAATGAGAACTTNTGAGAAGTGCTGAGTTGGAACACGGATAAGATTGTTCTGTTCCTCAGGTAACATAATGAGTTAAAAATGAGAACTTGCTGGGCACTACTTCAATACAGGCATTGTAATTTATATTTTATTTCACCTCAATGAAAGGAGTGATTTCCACGTATTCTCAGAAAACCAGAGAACCACCTCCAGTCTGAACTCATCTTGGTTTCACGATGTTTTCATTGAGGACTTCCTGAAGTCTGCATTTAACACGACTCCTAGCACTATTCCGATACAGGCAGAAACGATATTCATTTGACCAGATGGCATTTTTTCTGTCGCGAGACGAATATTTCTTTCTTTTCACCCGCTGTAACCAGATAATTTTTTGATAAGTGAGAAAAGAATTCTTGCGTGCCACTCTGCTCCATATATTCGTGGCATACAGTTTCTTGTAGACTGTTCTATCGGAAACTGGCTGTGATGGACCTGCGTTGACTTCTGGTAGTAGTTGTTGCCTGGAAGAGGTATTTATTCACAAGCAGCGAAACACCGGCAGTCACTGTCCATCAGTGTCAGCTCTTGGCCACAGTTTTGACGAATATTTCCTAGTACTGCTGGTAGGCCCATATGACCGCACACTTCGAAACACCTGTAAAATAAGCAGGTTTATCCACACAATGGCTTCTGTGACATACAAATGCAATTACTACTTTCGTTTATCGTTCACATTTGCTTTGCACCCCATCGAACGAGACATTCATTGAAGCGTACAACTCTTCGCAATCTATGGATATCGTAGCACGACACCCAGCTGTCTATGAATAGCTCGATAATTCCTGTGCAACGTCATCTGTAGAAGTCTGAAAATGCTACAATCTTAAATATTAAATGTAACTAATTTTTCCGAGGAGCTTGCATACGATTCGGGCGATTTACCTAAGCCTGCGGATTGAGAAGTAATGCAATCCCGCCGTGCTACAGCCCATGACGCGAACAATGGACAGCGACATCACCGTTAGGTCCAGGTTCGTTTCCCGGCGGTGACAGCAGGTTGTTTTACAATCACTACTAGTGCTTTAACATGTATAGAAATGGCAATAGAAAATGAGCAATAATAATATACATATTAGACATAACCAATGAAAGAGACCAATAACATAGTGACGATAAGTAAAGCTATAACAGTAATTACTATCGTGTACATAATTTTTTACATGCGATAAGACGGACTTGTAAACGTTATTGCTTTAGGCAGATACACGACCTGCAACACAAACACCGCTATGTTTGAATAGGGAATAAAGCAAAGCAGGGTAACATGTGCCCGGGTGTGGTCTCCCCACCCACACACACAGTTTCAGCATTCGGTGTCGAACATTATAGTGCCTGCCAATCTGTTTCATTTCTTATTCCAGCATTTTTTACCTTCTCTGAAGGCGAGGAATTAATTTACAATGAATAAAAAACCCAAATCAAAGGTTTATATAGTAGAATCCTCCGCTTTACATGTCGCAGCCATATAAGCTTCTTTGGCGACACACTGCGTACTTTTCGTGTCTCGTTGACTTAAATTATTGCTTATTTAACAGGTGCAAAACAAACACTACTAAAGGGGCTATAATTAAAATGTGGTTATGAGATTCAAACAAAACAAAATAATGTCGCTATATTAATGTATTAGACCATAAATAAACCTATATTTTTATCTAACACAACGAACTTGATAACTTCCTTCGCACTTATATCAGTATGACATTTACTTACACCCCATGACGAATTGGGAACATCACTCAACGACCTTAGTTTTAACTTCCATGTAAGGCTGTGGCACTTAATCAGATATAATATACTCTATGCTAGACATTATTTGTGGATTAGGTCCTATCATTGGTTTTTCTACAGCGATTGGATTATTCACATTTTATTCAGCTGTTTGATTTTCAAGTTTATACCTCCCCTAACCCTTACACCCCACCCCCCAGCCTCAGAAAAACTTCCACTGCTTACCAACTTCCTAATGCGAGGCTACCTGCAAGGCCACAAACTCTTCAGAATAAGTGAACATAGAATATTGTCCCGAATGCGGACTGGTCCCTCTAATATTTAGCATATCTGCAACCCACATCGTAACATATTAGGGGTAGGGACGTAGCTTTCGAACTTGCTTAGCTAAGTTTACATAAGTTCTTCCATTCGTTCTATCCCCTTCCTTTACTGCAAGAGGCTTTTAGTTACTAGATGACATATCATTCTACCTTTTAACATTTACCTTATCCTAGGCGGGGAGGGGTACCTATAACATAAATAAATTATGTTAACTATTCACTTCAAAGTTAATTCCAATTTATTGCTTATGACTTTAATATAAGAGAACAATTATAAATCTCTCTCTGGATCAAAACATTAATTAAATAGATTAAGTACAATTCAAATCAAAGGATCAGTTTCTCATTACATTACTTGGCAAACCTTATGTAAACATTACACTATTAATTAAACCGGTTAAATTTTGCTTTTTAGGGTATATTTTAATATACTTGACTTCCTGAAGTTTACTATATGAAACGTCGTTGGTGAACAAGCGAACACACATGTAATCCGGATAAGCGTTGTTCTCTCTCAGAGCTAATGTATTATCTTATCGCATTGAGTGAGCGGGCGGTCTGTGTAGCTAAAAAGCAGTTGGCCAGAGCATCACACACACACACACACTCACCTAGAGGCGTGGACTGCACAGTGCTCTAAAACACAGGAGTGAGCAGCACAGTAGTCATCATCACACTCGCGAGNCACCTAGAGGCGTGGACTGCACAGTGCTCTAAAACACAGGAGTGAGCAGCACAGTAGTCATCATCACACTCGCGAGAATTGCTTCACTGACAAACCTTTAGCGTCAGTTTACCAATGTTTAATGGAAAAGGATTAATATTTAATGTAACACTTCGAAATCTTACTAATATTATAAATGCGAAAGTCTGTCTGTGTGTGTATGTGTGTATNTAATATTTAATGTAACACTTCGAAATCTTACTAATATTATAAATGCGAAAGTCTGTCTGTGTGTGTATGTGTGTAAGTTTGTTACCACTCAGCCGCATAACGGCTGAACGGATTTTGATGAAATTTGGTATATAGGTACTTTAGGTCCTGGAATAGGACATAGGATACTTTTTTTTCTCGTAAAATTGTACGATTCCTGAGGAATAACAACAAAACGTAATTCTGCAATGGCTGGGAACGTGACCGAAATATTTTTTCCTCTGGTGTTAGAAATTATCAGGCCACCCAAGGACCTCTGGAATGGCTTAACGACTGCTATCAACCGATAACAACAAGAACCTAATATTTAACGTGCCCTCCGAAGCCCGGAAGCGCTCAGATGCTATGCCACTAAACGGTCACCCATCCAAATGTGTGCCGCTGGGACCGTTGCTTAACTTTGGTGATCGATTAAGATCGCTCAGCCAAGCGCAAAAAGTAGTACCTAGGTATACGTATTTCTAAAGCTAAAACTTTATGAAACTCATGTTTTGATTTTCATACATAAAATGTGGTAACTACGCAATAGTTGCACAGATACACTCCAAAAACTTTACCCTACTGCTTGGCTATCGGGTAAAAAACATTTATTTTCTTTTGGGTTGCCGTAATCAGTTAAAAACCTAGACCGTCATATTATAATTTTATAATTCTGTTTTCACATAAATTAATTGTCTTTTCCCAATTTATTTATTAGTGTATCACTGTAAAACTCAATTGTACCCGGGCGAAGCCAGGCAAGTTCACTAGTTGATCCATAAATGATTTTTTAGCACGTGTAGGTGTATTTTACAGGCGAATGTGAAATTAAATTCTGTGTTTGCTCTGTTAACCTATTCAGACGCAGTGTACACAATTGTTCTCATAATGCAAAGGACTTTATTTTGGCCAGTAGTGTTCGCTCTGAAGCTCAATGCCCAATGAACTTCCCTACGAGTAACTGTTTCAGAAATCATGCTGTTGGTATGGGTTATTAATCATTCAATTTACTTTTTGCCAAAAAACGAATTGTAGAGTTTGTTGTTTGTGGTAACGACAGAAGTGCTGTGTCTACTTAAGTACAGCACAAATAAAAATTTTTCTTGTTTCCAACACATGAAACCATAGATTAGATAAGGCCTGAAAGAGCCAACGTGTGGATTCGCGGGCATTGCGAAAAAATTAAGAACTTGTATCGCGTAGTCATAATGGATACGGTCTAAAGTGAAATCTCTGTGCTCAGCTCCCAGACGCGGGCGTGCTCTGGAGTGTGGCGTGCGGTGCTACGCGACTCTCGAGCGTCTTGCAGACCACAACGTGAGCACATCGTAGGTCGCTTCTGCTCGTGATCAGCTTCACGCAGCTGCGGCAGCTGAGGGTGAGTAATCATCGGCGAGTGTAAAATAAAGAGAGTCGCATCGCGAGAGAACACAGGCCAAACGTCCAGTGTCAAACTTTAGTTTTACGGCTGAGAAACACAAAGGAGACTGAGAAATATGAAGTTGGTAAGGGTAATTACGTCAGATTTCTTTTCCCTTAAAGAGCTCTCTCATTTTTCCGGTATCTTTCATCAAGATCCCCGCCCTCGGTTGAGAAAAGAAGTGTAAAAAAAAAAATAGTACTTGGCGGACTCCGCGTCTTACAAATTTTCTCTCATAAAAATTAAGAAAAAAATACACGCCTTAAAACTTCGATTTCATTTTTCCCCTTAGTCCCCTTTGAGAATTTCTTTCTTCTGCCCTCTCGCTCGTCGCTCCCGAGATATTATTAATTTACACCTCGTTCTCTCCGTCTCTTTCATCGCCAACCATTTTCTCTTGTTCGCTCAGCCTTTCCGACGTCTTTTCTCCCGCGCTCGGTATTTTTCTCGGCGCCATTATTTTGCCCTCCGCTAAACCGTCATCTGCTGAAGGATCTGACAACCCTGTCAGACACAGCTTAATTGAAGGAGATTTTCAAATTAAGTTCGCCGGGATGGAAGCTGCCAAAAGTCGGAGGGGCCCGGTGGCCGCGGCGCCGCCTTTAACGAGGCTCGGCGTCGCCGACGCGTCACTGCGCGTAATTACACACTTGTCGGGGCGTCGCGACGCCGCGAGGGGACGTCCGGCCGACGTCGTCGTGCAAGGACGTCCCCGCCGCGGTCTTACAGTCCCTTCACCTCTAGCCTGTACGCCATGATAGATGTTACGTGCAAGCTCGGGCGGAAACCTCTACTCGAGTCTGCATGCAAGTAGTCGTAGAGGGTTTTGTGGAATAACCTATCCAACGATACTTGCTGCCGCATAAAATACGACAAATGCATATTTTTTAATGATTTTACTGCTGAAACTGTGGTTCAGGAACAATCTTCACTCACGACTACAGCATTATGCATTTATTCACAGGGGTTTGTTGTTGTAACAGGAACTTTTGTGTTAAATAAACATGAGATGAATGTTTACCTTAATTTTAACACAGTTAATCGGTAAACATCTTCGGATCTTTTTATTTACTATTTGTTCGAGTTTAATAGTTTTACTCCTTTTCTCAGAACAAAATAAACAAAATTACTCGCCAATTTCTCTCTGATTGACTGAAATTTCAACAATGTAGTAAACGTTCTATCGAACATTGCACATAACCAATTATGAAAACGTCCTTTAAATCGAAAGCTTCAATAAAACCATTCATACAAGACGCCATGCAGGCTTGCATGGAATCGTCCAAGAAATCTTCATTTGTGGCATACGCGCTGTATTTGAAACTTTTCTGAAACCCTGCTAGTGTTCGCTTTCGCGGTATTACTCCGCCTCATGCAAATAAATTTAAGCGTGCATAACACTATGGAGTTTTACTTGGACAATACCATGCAAGCCTGCACGGCCGCTTGTATGGATGATTCCATGGAAGATTTGGCCGATTTATTGGCGTTTTTATGGACGTTTTCGTATTGGCTGTGTGGAATGTTCGATAGGAAGTTTTCCTAAAAGGTCGAAATTTTAGCCAATCAGAGAGAGAGAGTGGTAGAGTCATTTTGTTTATTTGGTGTTGAGAAAGGGCATAAAATTATTAAACGCAAATAAACAGTAAATAAAAAACCACGCAAATGTCTACTGAATCTATTGTTTGAAAATTAAGCTAAACATTCGTGTCTATTTAGCATAAAAACTCTAGTTATAACAACAAAACTCTGTGCATAAACAAATAATAACGCTGAAGTAGCAAGTGAAGATTGTTTCTGAACTACAGTTGCAGAAGTAAAATTATAAAGAATGGACTCGTCTTTACTTGTGCGGCAACAAGTATCATTGGACAGGTTATTCCAAAGAATCCTCCATAACTACTTGCATGCCGGCTCGGGTAACAGGGCTCATGGAAGCTTCTGCCCGAGCATGTACGGAAAATTTTATCGAGGCATACAGGCCTTACCTTAGTCTAGAAAATAACATGAAAGAGAAAATGCACCACATGTGTGTGCACTCAGTTCATAGGCTGTTCATGATAAACTGAGCACTCTCGAGAAACCTGCTTAAGATCTACTAGTCGGCACGTTGTGTATTCCTCAACCTTATGTAAAATTATCATTTCCATGGACCTGACCGCTTTAATCAGACGTCGGTCGAGTGAAACTGTGAAATAATTAAAAAAGTACATATTTTTACAAATTTGCTTATCATTACGTTTATATGCATTAAAAAAAACAGGAAACGTAAGAAATAATTTCAGCTTTCACAAATGTTTACCTTACACTTTTAATTCGACGTTAAGACGTAGAACTACTTTCCCTCCATCATTACCAACCTCACTGGTCGCGTGCCACTAAGTGCGCTCGTTCAAATATATATAGTTAGAGGTAGTGATATTTTTCAGAGGTTGATTTCAAAAGTGCTTCACTTTACCGTGAACACATATTTCATAATATTTAGCATGCTAACAACTTCTTGCTAGGCATCTGTGATTGCCGTATATATTATTAGTTGTGTTTAAAATTTGCAGGCACTTTAATGTTTATTTCAATTGCTTGTTGTTTGACTTCATTTTCAATGTCTTATCGCCATCTGTTAGAATATAGCATTATTTTTTATATTGTGTCAAGTGTATTCATTATAAGATTCTGTCTTGTATAGAACAACTGGTGAAGCTGAAGGGAGCTGCCAGCCCTTACCGGCGCACATGTGTTCCAGACAGCGAGGAAGACACTCACCCCTCCACCCCTCAACAAGCTCCCGACCACCTGTCGTGGAGAAAGAATTTTGTTTTACAAATCATAACCAAAGAAATATAACCGGGGTCCCTAATTCATTACAAAAGTACAGTGGGTGAAGAGTTTTAAGCGGCTCTTAACAGCTAGGTCTTGAGAACTGATGAGGGTGATTGAGGTGAGTATGGAGCAGCGCCGGAATGAAAGGGAGGGGGAAACGGGAGATCCCCGAGAAAACTCGCCAATTAGCGGCATCGTCAGTCCAAGGAATTAACCAGGTTCCCCTTGGTGGGAGGCGAGCGGGCTCACTGCTCAGCCACCTTGGCCCCTTATAGAAGCATAATCAGTGTTATAATATAATCGGGTACATGTGTATTGCAAAATAAATTGAACGACAATAAATGTGTGCGGAGTATTGGCAGGCCCACGCAACATTCCTGGAGCACCAAACAACTAAGTAACACATGGAGAGTAGCATCGCCCTCCTGGAGGGGGGTGACGCGATGCTCCCGCGTCAAAGAGGGGTCAGATGTATTTCGTCGGCTGCATAGAGAGTACTTACGTAAAAGCCACTGCGAACTGAGGCCCAGGCCTCCAAGAAGAGAGGGAGGTTATGTGATTACGGCCGGTGTTAAGTCAACTAAATATTCGTTGCGACAATACGGTGTACGTGGGCGCGGTACATAACCGAGAAGCGGACCGTGGAAATTTAGCAATTTATCAGTCAAGATTTTACTATTAAGCATACCCGGTCGTGATGCGTGGGTTTGTTAGCACAGGCGATACGGGATAATTAAACTACTGTATATTTATTGACTGTTGTGGCTAGCCGAGGCATAACCAACCTACCTAGATGATATATATTAATATAATTAATAAGCTATATCACTGATAGCGAGGCGTGCGCAGTGTGCCACGACTGAAAGGGACATCGCACATAACCAACGCTCATATTTTCTCTCTGTTTTATTAATATTAATTACAACTAAAATATTACATTCAATGGACGAAATATAAGTAAAAGTTGAATTTAAACAAGAATAAGACACTTTTATGTTAATGGAAGTATAAAACGCTTGTGATATATGATATATATACGCTGTTAGAAATATCTGCAGATTTACAGAAACTTTTACACAGATATAGAGTCAATTTATGGAAAGGCACTCCGTAATGACGATTGACGGAAATAAGTTTCATAAATATAAATACGGAAGCTCTTCGTATTCTTATGGATTCGATTTTAGACACGAACAATGCAGACGATACCTGAAGAATGTAAAATCTCATCTTCACAATACTACTTCATGTAAAATGGTAATAGGAGGGTGGTGAATCACTCATGGAGTGGTAATTAGTTGATTCTTGTTCAAATTCTGCTACAAGAGAAAACCTTCTGTATACACAGCAAAACACGTACATAACGAAAATATAACAAATTTCTTCGTAACCTCGTTGTATAAACCACACATATAGCAAGCGCTCTAACACGACTTGAAACTAAGGCAGGCGCGTTCGTCACTTTCATGTAAAATCCATATTTATGAAATACTTCGCGTAAAGGGGAGTGGTTCAAGTTATTTATTGTTAATTTTTTGATTGGTGTTAAAATCCTGCAATGAAATACATTACAAAAATATTACTCATTTTCTTATCGCTGTTTTTATACCTTAAATTCAAAAAATCGCAGATAATTGAGTAGAAATCAAGAGGTACATGCATCATTATATAAAAATCCCTTATTTTCAACACTATTTCTTGTAAAAGTGTGGTAGATGAGTGATAATGTTTTAGAATTTCCAAATTTTTTCCGAGTTCAAATCCCGTTACATGACTAAATTTTTAATTATTTCATAATCTTTTTATACACAGTAAATCACCCACATAACGAAAGTAAAACCTTTTTTTGTTACACGTTTTCATAAATAGCAGATTAAAAAAACTTGCAAGTTTGTGGACACGTTCCGTGAATTCACGGAGATTTATGTAACATTTACGGAAAGAATTTTATTGGAGAAAAAAAAAGCGAAGAGACCGTGATTTAACGCAGATGTCTGAATAATTTGTTACCAGTATTTTCCGTAATTTCCCGGACATTTTTTCAAACAGTGTAGGATACAACCGAACACTTCATACTAGGCGTGATTTTTCAAAGGTCCGATTGGAGAAGTGTGCAGATATTACGAATATACAATACAAAAATTTTCAGACTTCCCACCAGAAACACATCCGACAACTATACACATAAAATCTGACCCCATGGAAATGATAATGGAAAACTGTTACTGACAAAACCGGTTTTAAATAGCATATGTTGCGTGTAAAAGTAAGTACTACCTATCAGTCAGCATTCTCCCTGAAACTACACAACAAAATATAAGTTGCAACTATAGTCATAATTCAGTGTGATTTCAGTTTTTTTTTTATTAAAAGTGACTTTGAAACAAGCGACACCAAACCACACTGGAAAAACAGATAGTCTACACCTCTGGGCAAACGTTACTTTCACTAAAGCACTTGCTGACTAACTTGTCTAACTTTCTGCGACCGCTGGGTTAGATCATTAGAGAAAACGTACCTGCAATCGTGGCAAGTGGCAAACTACTAACACCGTGTTTAATATTTCAGTTTATTTTCGAAGTGTGACATACTTGATGTATGACGTCCCGTTCTATACCCGTGTAGGATAATACTCGCGACCCCATATCCGCGCGTTGTGCCGGTTCACCTTACCATTTGTATGGAACGTCGCTTCATCGCTAAAAACCAGCTTATACATGAAGGAATAGTCTACCTCGTTCTTGAAACATCAGGCCGTCCCCTTCATATTGGCGTGTCGAATGCAAACTCGCTACCTCCTCACCATCTCAAACCGAGAGTTACGAACGCCATTCAAACCGTAACACCGGGTTTGCTGACAAGAGCGTGGAACGAGTTTGATTATCGCATAGATGTCGTTCGGGCTGCTCATGGTGGTCACATTGAACATTTATGAATGTATGGTAAATAAACTTCACGGTTCCACGGTTCGTTTGATTGGTCAATCAAGGTTGAAGGTGTTTTGGTTTTTATATTATAGACCTTCAAAGTAGGGGTATTCTTTTATACTCGTCCTGTATATGCGCCAATTAACATGATCATTTCTGTCGCTCTGTAACCATTTACAATAATTTATTGTGTTTACAGTTCTGTACTTTCATTTACTATTTTCGATAATGATACCTGCGAAGATTTACAAAACTCTCCAGAACACTTGGATGCAGACAGAGAAGCACCGCTCTCTGGAACAGAGTATGTTATTGCTAGAACAGCACTGCTCAGAATGTTTCCTAGCGCTCCTCACGAAGTTTCAGCAAGGAATAGTTTTCCTGTAATTCTTGTAATTGCGGTGATTGATTGAGTGAATCATTATTTTGGACATATGTACTTCCAGAATATTATTTACATGGAAAGTAAGGGCACATGAACACACAGAAAAAAGTTAAAAACACAACATAAATAAAACCAGCCAACTAACAAAAATTGGCATGTTTTCATGTTTGCATTTTTTGTCCTTGCGTTCTTAGATATTTTCTCGATATTAAATTACATACAACCTAGATATGGAAATTCTCATCGCCTAAATAACAGTTAAAGGAAATGTTTACGTTATAAAGAATGATTTTTATCGATTTATCCTTCTCAGCTGTATTAAAAATATGCTGGTTATGTGTTTGAAATATATCTAGTGTGAAACCCAGTTGCTGTGTTTGATTTTTTTTTTTCGCCAAAGAGAATGCCATTTTGTGTATCTGTGTTTGCTTATTGGAAACACTGACTTCTGAGTTGTGTAGCTTCAGTTTCAAGAACGGGAGATACTTACGCATCATTTTAAGGTCTTCCATAAACTAGCTGTTTACGTCTTCTAATTATCAGTGTTGTGATGCCAGTGCCGTACTGTCGGCGCAAATACTTTTGGACTTAAGTAGTGAGAACATCATTTGTACGGACGTTGAATGGTAGAGGTGGCAGGCCGTTTTGATTGAAGGTGTATGGCTCTCCTTGTGCACTGTTATTCTGTGGTTACATAAAGTATATTCTGGATAAGAGTGCTGGTATTTTAGCGCGGGAATACCTGCTCATGTATATACATGATCTCCTTTTATAAATTGTAATATGTACCAATGACAGATCAACAAGCAATTTGTGGTTTTAAAGCTTCCTAGTAAACTGATTTACTGTAGGATGTAAGTTCGAAAATCTGATTGTCGGTAGGGATTTCCGTGAAGCTAACTTTTTTTCCGAGAGGTTGCATTATTGAGGTCAATATAAGTTCTGTGATATATTAGGTGTTCCGCAGATTTGTAGGTCTATTTATTTCTAAGTTGATTAATGGGTAATTTTTTTAAGCGTGGCTGTTATCTTAAAATTTACACCTGATAATGAAATATTTTTCAAATGTGTAAAATATATTTTTTTAGTAATACTGATTAGTTTTTTCTAGAATTCTGGAAACACAATATCGGGTCCACGCACTTTTCTAACTTTATTCAAACCTTGAAGAAAGCCTCGAGTCATTCTCACTTTACAAGGATTGTTCAGGGCGTTGATACGGTCTTTTTACCTTCTCTGACGAATACTTTATAGTTTTCAGTTATTTGCTCTATGAAATTATTGATTTATTTGGGGTTTATATTTACCATTATTTTCTGGAAAGGCAAGTAACATCACCAAGTCGCCTGAAAAGGCTTCACCCCTTTCTAATAGAATTGACAAAATGTAATCCCTTAGCAGCATNACTTTCATTTACTATTTTCGATAATGATACCTGCGAAGATTTACAAAACTCTCCAGAACACTTGGATGCAGACAGAGAAGCACCGCTCTCTGGAACAGAGTATGTTATTGCTAGAACAGCACTGCTCAGAATGTTTCCTAGCGCTCCTCACGAAGTTTCAGCAAGGAATAGTTTTCCTGTAATTCTTGTAATTGCGGTGATTGATTGAGTGAATCATTATTTTGGACATATGTACTTCCAGAATATTATTTACATGGAAAGTAAGGGCACATGAACACACAGAAAAAAGTTAAAAACACAACATAAATAAAACCAGCCAACTAACAAAAATTGGCATGTTTTCATGTTTGCATTTTTTGTCCTTGCGTTCTTAGATATTTTCTCGATATTAAATTACATACAACCTAGATATGGAAATTCTCATCGCCTAAATAACAGTTAAAGGAAATGTTTACGTTATAAAGAATGATTTTTATCGATTTATCCTTCTCAGCTGTATTAAAAATATGCTGGTTATGTGTTTGAAATATATCTAGTGTGAAACCCAGTTGCTGTGTTTGATTTTTTTTTTTCGCCAAAGAGAATGCCATTTTGTGTATCTGTGTTTGCTTATTGGAAACACTGACTTCTGAGTTGTGTAGCTTCAGTTTCAAGAACGGGAGATACTTACGCATCATTTTAAGGTCTTCCATAAACTAGCTGTTTACGTCTTCTAATTATCAGTGTTGTGATGCCAGTGCCGTACTGTCGGCGCAAATACTTTTGGACTTAAGTAGTGAGAACATCATTTGTACGGACGTTGAATGGTAGAGGTGGCAGGCCGTTTTGATTGAAGGTGTATGGCTCTCCTTGTGCACTGTTATTCTGTGGTTACATAAAGTATATTCTGGATAAGAGTGCTGGTATTTTAGCGCGGGAATACCTGCTCATGTATATACATGATCTCCTTTTATAAATTGTAATATGTACCAATGACAGATCAACAAGCAATTTGTGGTTTTAAAGCTTCCTAGTAAACTGATTTACTGTAGGATGTAAGTTCGAAAATCTGATTGTCGGTAGGGATTTCCGTGAAGCTAACTTTTTTTCCGAGAGGTTGCATTATTGAGGACAATATAAGTTCTGTGATATATTAGGTGTTCCGCAGATTTGTAGGTCTATTTATTTCTAAGTTGATTAATGGGTAATTTTTTTAAGCGTGGCTGTTATCTTAAAATTTACACCTGATAATGAAATATTTTTCAAATGTGTAAAATCTATTTTTTTAGTAATACTGATTAGTTTTTTCTAGAATTCTGGAAACACAATATCGGGTCCACGCACTTTTCTAACTTTATTCAAACCTTGAAGAAAGCCTCGAGTCATTCTCACTTTACAAGGATTGTTCAGGGCGTTGATACGGTCTTTTTACCTTCTCTGACGAATACTTTATAGTTTTCAGTTATTTGCTCTATGAAATTATTGATTTATTTGGGGTTTATATTTACCATTATTTTCTGGAAAGGCAAGTAACATCACCAAGTCGCCTGAAAAGGCTTCACCCCTTTCTAATAGAATTGACAAAATGTAATCCCTTAGCAGCATCCATCCATTTCTGCACCCTGGGGGAGTATGAGGATTCAGTTTTTTGGTTTACTGTATGAGCATCACATGTGTCTTCAAATTTCTGCTGAAATTATTCAGTATCTCTCAACCATCCTTAGGCGTATCCAATAGCCTATCTTGGTTCTAGGGGACCCTCTGCTTTCCGGATTGGCACCACCAAGAGATCCCATGGCAGTCGTGCAGAATGGGTAATCTCCTGGTCGTTCCCCATGCCTTGTTTTCGAAAGGGGCATCCAGCTCTCACGCTGTGCTTGCATCACAGGCAACTGTGGCGGTACTGGCATGGTGGTGGAGAGTTGGACTACTTGAACTCTCAGAGCATTTGGGATTGAAGGCCCAATTTCAAAAGGTATGGTAAAGAACAAAACTATGTGATGGAGCTACAGCTAACCGTACGTTACGGTCCATTGGGAGTTGGGGAATTTGTGCCCTGAAAAACCTGCTTGTGTCATTGAAACTTACGGATGTTGCACCATGTGCTGACAGACATTAGCCCCCGAATGGCGCTTAGACTTTCTCTGAACTCTTTAAGAGTCACGCTTGGTGACATGATAGCGAACTGTTAAATGCGGAATTTTGTTCGACTCAATGACACTGCGGTGATACTGAGTGGTCACATTTATCATAATAGTAAGAGTCAGGTAAAATCACGTATAAACCAGGATACATACAAATTTAGCCAATTGTGGCTTATGAACAGTTGGCCCACAGAAAACTCCGGAAGTCTGACGGACAAGAGGGATTCAGGATCCTTGGGGTTTCCGTTGTTTCGACCATTCTTGGGTCATGCTGGAGGTCAGGCGGAATATTACTGATCCAACCTCTTCGCCACTCGAGCGTGACGATTTTGCGTGCACTAATATCGCCCTTAGTAGTATTAAAATGTTTTTCTTTATTGTACGAACATAATCCAATTATAAGACTAAAAAACACCACCCGGTTGCTTTTTTTAAACTGTAAGTATTTGTTCAGCAAACTTCTTAAACTGTAATGTAAGTTTTTAACGCGTGTATAGTACGGAAAATTAGAAATATTTTAGGCTGCAAATACAAAACTGCTGCAATACAAGCATGGGCACATTAATACGCACGATGGTTACATTTTTCAGTAATCTGTAATGTTGTGAGCGGAGCCGTGACTAAGCAGGCGTAGACTCGTTGACCGACTCTCTGGCATGGCGAATCATCAGAGCTCTAATGCGACTGCACCCTTTGTATGGCTGATTCATTATTTGAGCCAGTTTGTAAGCACTGCATAAAGTTTCTTGATTCTACCAACTACGTATCCACCCGCTATGTTTGAAATTTATTGCCATTATCATCTAACATTATACACATAAATGCGTTCTTTGCCTGCTTTTTTCTTAACTGAAGTGTGAGACCAAGATCTTATCACCAAACAGTGTTAAATAGTTAGCAGAGTTTAGTATGAAATGTGGTCGCGTAAGGATTTGTTTTAAAACTAATTGTAGTCTATCATCGTAGCAGCCTTATACTGCAAAATAGTTGTGTTTTGAGGTGTTTTTAATTATTAGTAATCGCCAACTCTTTAACATATGTTGTTTATACCGTTATTGCCATATAACTCGTCTTGGAAAGAATCACATGTAAAATATTTTTTCTTTTGCAGAATGCAAAATCTTTCTACAGATAATCGAAAGGAAATACTTTTATACATAGAAATGAAATATTTTTCTAACTGTGCATTACTGAAAAAGTATATGTTTAACTGAAATACCATTACTTCAAAAATAAGCCTTCGGAAATTTAGCTAAAAGTTATCCACATTATAGTATATTCATGGTTTCTTCACATTCTTGAATTAAACCTTTGAAACGTATTTCCATGCATGCCGTGTTTGATTGCTTCCTAGATATGTCATATATCAAATGCGTTTCAAATAAACATAACATTTTTTGGGTAAATTTACTATTTAATTATTTTGATTATATACATTATAATGTTTCGTTTATAAATAATATCAATAATTACAGGGAGAAAATAGGTGTGTTGGTAATGCCTGGTAAGAAAAAATTCTCATGCAAAATATTATAAAATTGAGTGCGCACGAATGTTCTGCGTTGTCCCTTTAGAGTAATTATTAATACTAGCTTAAGCTTTGCTTGCGTGAGGCAAGGGAATGGTCTGAATGTACAACTTTAGCAGGTTTTCAGAAAAGTTGAAAGTATATGTGATTGCATTATACTTCTTATTATATATACCAGCCTAGTTATACCAGCCTTTCCTTTTCCATACGCATTAAATTCATTTTGAATATGAAATAAATATTTCTCTTTATAGGCAGTAGGCCTATATAAGTGGAAGTTACATTTAATAAAAAAAGTCCATTAATGTTAAAATAAGTTGCCTATAAACCGATTGTGATATATAGTTTATTTTGAAAATAACGAAACGTGTTTTAAAGGCGGTGATTTTCAAGGTGTGGTTAAACAGTGAGAAGATACCGTGAATAGCCTATGTCCTCATATATGAGCTGAGAAGGCTATATAAATATGCATGCGATCATCATGTGACACTGTCAGATAGATATATATATATATATATATATATATATATATCACATATAGTATACTAATACCGTCTGTAAAATTGAAAAAAATATTACCAGAAATAAGTTTTGAACATTACACTATAAATATGAAGATTAAGCATAAAACTGTTTCCATAATTCTCTACCAAAATTGCTGAGATAGTGACATCCAACGATTTGACGAAACGCCGATCGGACGTCACAAAAATTACTAACATCTGCGTCAGGGCCACGTATCATACTGTTACTGTTACAATTTCTCAAACCATTAGGTTTAGCCAAGTTCGCTAAAGGATAAAGGTCTAGCTAGATTTATTTGAAAGAGTTAATTATCATTTCCTAATTTATTTACAATAATTACTAAGAAAATGCTTTCGTCTTAATAACTGAAATTAATTTATATCCCTTGCTATTTACACTTAATAAATTCAATCAGTACAATATAATATAACCTCAAAGAAATAAATTTAGTTAAATACCTAAAATCCATCCAAATAAACAGTGTATCAAAACCTATTGAATTACTTTATAAATAACATGCCCATGTTACACAGTTACCATATTTACAATAAAATCACTATAACGTGTTCATTCAGTCCACCTCAGTTTAGTCTAGGTCCTACTATTCCACAATGTTCTGGAGTTCTCCGAGCGCCCTCATGCGCAGTAGACTTCACTCGTCTGGTTTCACTCCCTCTCGTCCTGTGACACCACAAAACCTCGTCCGCCGTCGTCCCGCAATCTCCCGTCGTCGTCCGTCCCCTTCACTGATGTCCCTCACCGCACCAGACCGTGAGCAGGTTTGCCTGGGGGGAGGGGAGGGTCCAGGTGGGACACTCCCCCACAGAGCCGAGTTTGCGCATAGTGCCCGCGCCCGTGCGGCAGTCAGCTTGTAACACTGCCCCTTCCTTAGGTCTGTTCGTCTCTAACATACTCTCCAACATCTAGACATTCTTACAGCGCTAGTCAATCGATGTGGACAACCACAGGCTTCGCCCGAGAGCACTGTCTACAAATGTGGTATACCAATTCATTGATATGTTTTGGAGTCCTGTATGGGCCTTTCCAACATTTCTGTAGCTTCGGGTAATATCCTTTCTGCCTTGAAAAGTCTCTTGAAGCATTCTCTGGTCATACTGTGTTTTTATTGTCTCTATTAATTTTAAGGTGCCTCCGGGCAAATTCATGAATGTTTACTATCTTTTGACATAGTGTAATGGCATATTCTTGGGTGGCTGCTTCTTCTTCCATTGGACGTCTGAACAGTAGGTCACCAGAGAGGAGGAGCGGTCTCCCAAACAGCATCCTAGAAGATCTTACCTTTGTAAACTCGTGGACTGCCAAACGATATGCCAGGAGAGATAAGGTATCTCGTAGTTCCAATCTTTCTGGTTGTTGTCCACGAAGGTAGCCAGATACTGTTACAGTGTACGATTTAGCCTCTAGACCATCCCATCCGGCTGAGCGTGCAATGCTGTGGTATGAATTTTCTTCATCCCTAAAAACTTTGTTACATCTCGGAAAAGAGTTACTTCAAAATTTCATCCTTGATCAGAATGAAGCTCAAGTGACACTCCAAAGCTGGAGAAAACATGCTCTACAAGTGCATCATCTACCATGTCAACCTACAGGTGTGGCACTCTTATAAACTCTGGCCACTTTATGAAATAGTCTTGTGATACCAGAAAGTACCGATTCCCCGGGCCCTCTCAGTGACTGCTAGTGGTCCGAGAATGTCCACTGCCATCCTCTCAAATGGGGCCTGAAATTTTATTTCTGAAGGTAACCTAGTCCCTTAACCCTCGGACCCTTCCTCGTGGTACAGGTATAACACACAGTGCACCACTTCTCAACATTCTCCGGACAATTAAGCATATAAAATGTCATTCTAACTCTGTTGAGGGTCTTATTTAACCTAAGTGACCACCTGCTGCTGTGTTGTGCAGTTCTCTTGGCACTTTTGGGATTCAGCACTCCGGTAGGATCAATTGTAAGTGACTTTGTTTCCCATCATTACTTTCCCAGTTCTTGTAAAGCACACCATTCTAGAGAACAAGGGACTTACACTGTGCCCAGTATGCCTTGCATGAGATGCCTATGCTGGAAATCTCCTCAAATCTTGTTCGACACCATGCTTCTTTCCTCTCCAATATTGGATGCAAAGTAAGGTCACTTAACTGATTATTTCTAATGACCTTATCGTCCAATGTAGGTGACACATCGCAAGATACAGTTAGGTGACACATCGCAAGATACAGTACCTTAAATGGTTGTCCTTGCTTTTTTATGATACACCACCCTTTTCTCCTGGCGTTCACAGTGACGACAGAATTGTTCCCATTGTATCCTGGGAAGTGCATCCGCATTGCCGTGAAGTCGTCGCGACCTTTGATGTATTTAAAAGTCATATTCTTGTAAGTTCTGTACCCACCAGGCTATTTGACCTTCGGTGTTCTTTAAAATTAGTAGCCACCACAATGAAGCATG
>NQII01004469.1:0-12845 GCA_002778355.1 Clitarchus hookeri
AGTCAGATGTAAACACTGGCGCTACTTTCGCCGAACTGTCAGAAAACGGCCTTCTTATACCGTATGGACTATAGCAGGCGAACAGCAGCCTCTGAAGAGCTGGTAGATTGCCCAGCATATATCTGGGCGGCAGTTCACATCGACCAATCCACAGGCCACTCCGATGGAAATACACAGACCCGCCAACACGTCCCCACATCTCGCCCTCGACATAAATCCAACGGCTCCTCTGACAATGGCGACCCCAAACCATTCAACATATCGAAATTTGAATCATCCCAATCAATATTTAAAGTGAGTTTAGGTCAACCCTCAAACGCTTCCATTAAGTCACTTGAAGACATGGTTAAAAATCCGTACAAGCACCACAGACGAACACAAAATACAGTGGTCGGAACACTGGTTTGACACTTACAAAGTTTTTCAGCTATACCTGTGTTGAGAGGTGAACCTGTTTTAGTTCCATGCGGCAATATATTTCTTTACCTCGGACTGCCACCCGTAGTACAGCAGCACAATAAATCCGAGGTGATCCCAATCGTTAAGTTATACGACCGACTCCACCCTCTCAGAAATTAGGTCAGACTTAGCAGAGCGGCGCCAAACAGGTCCATTTCAAAGATTTCAAATGCTTTATACTTAGGTTACTTATCCACCAATCGTGAGTTTATGTGAATCCCTTCTTTTTAACTAACGAACTATTAAATCCCTGGTTAATAATTTTTTTCAATTAAATACTCATGTGGCGAACTTACTTCATAAGCATAAAAACAGAATCTGACTGGCTCACCAATATATTATTCGAGGTACTAGAGGATACGAATGTTTCACAGAAATAAACTTCAATATCTCATACAAACCATTAACATTATTATTTTTTTCAAAAACACCTTTTAGTTTCGACACACGAAAAAAATCGTCAACCTAAAATTTATGTTTCCGCTCATCATAAGCCTTGAGGTTGATATATACAGATTTTAACAAACTGTTGTCTTTCACGTTAATAAGTGTTGTTTTGATCGTTCTGTGATACCTTGAAATACAGAATTTCAATAATCAAGCAGAATATTTACCCAAGTGTGATGTCCATTCGACGTGAAATATTGATATAATAACTGCTTCAACGTTCTGTTAAATCGTTCCACTACCGAAGCCTTCTTTTCAGAGTACGTAACGTAATGATTAATTCCATACCGCAACATTAATTGTTTGTAATGAACATTAACAAATTCAGCTCCAGTAGCGGTATGCGAATTTTGTGGAACTCTCTCCTTTAACACAGTTTCCATCCATTGCAGAGCTCACTTGTACCCCAGTCTTATTCTTTACTTGTATTCCCCAAGCGAATTTGGAATGCACGTCTATAACAGTCAAAATATACTTAAAGCCACTATTATGTTTCGAGAGTAATGAAATGTAACACATATCAGCTTGAAAAAGATCATTCATTCCAAACGTAATAACGTTTCTTCTGGGAAAATTAACTCTGGCCAGTTCATGCAACTCCGTAGCGAGTTTAGTTGCGAGTTTACTAACTTTCATCTTTACTTTAATAAATATATCCGCCTTCTGTTAATTCTTAAACAATCAATACTATTTCGTTCTTGTGCGAAATATTACCAGAGTTTTAAGACGCAAAAAGAAATCTCAATCTATCCACTAATTCGTTAGGATTATCCCAGTACACATGTGGAAGTCTATCACCTACGTCTTCTTTATATAAACCACTTCGAACAATATTACTTAATAAATTTAATTTATGGTTATCCGCATTTTTAATAACACCTAAAGATGAATCGATATTGCGAAAATGAGCGTTTGCGCTTATCACAAGTCGTTGATAATTTTCCAAATCAGCATCCGAATACACATTTGTTATCTTTTCAATAATAATTCAAACATACCTTGGTTCGTGTCCGTCACATAATCACATATTTCTATTTTATATCCTGGTAAAAAATTACGTAATTACCGAATCCACTAACAACCAAACATTTCCGTGTCAATGTACACCATATGTCATATCGCGAAAAGGTGAAGCACTGTTTAAAGCTAAATATTTACGAGTCAATTTAGAAAATTTACTACTTACTTGTTTCTTCGCAGGTATATCAGCATTTTTTTTCCGTTGGAATATCATGTGGTGTACTAATCGCTGCATGTATGGTATCCAATCTGGATGTAACTGGTTTTAATATGTCTTCTTTTAAAACATTCCGTTCCATTCGAGAGCCTTTTGCTACCAATTACATCATCTTCACCGCCTTTATAACATTATGTAATTCCGAAGTAGATTCAGACATTGTATATTAATCCTTCATGTATATATATCGTATTTATAGACAGCAAACCATTATCAAAGCGTTGGTTTTCTAGCCGTAACATTACTTTTACTACTCTGTGCATTTTATAACCTATCAACGTTTTTAAGACACCATCTATTTTACTTGCAATCTGTGTTCTCAAGTCATTAAGAACAACAATTATTCCACTTTTCGCAACCCCACATTACGTTTGTAACTCTGTGTTAATAACTAATAACGTAGTTTTGCTACTAATTTCATCACTTATAAAACTTTTTAAGTCTTCCATTGTCTCTTTAAGTTGTGATTTAATAATCGTGTTAACCATTTCGTTAAAGTCACTCGTTAATCGATCGAATTGGTTGTGTAATCTAGTTTCGATATTTTGCATTTCATCTAACATGTTCACTATAATCTTTGAAATTAAAGGCGTATTATTACAAACATTATAACATCACTTCAGATAACTTCACTATTTTATCGTGTTTATCCACCGTTTGTGTTTTCAATACGTCTAACATCATAGTGTTGAAACTTCCAACAAATTGTTTATTTACCGCATCGTCATCTTTCACTGGCCCGCCGACATTACGGAATATATGAACATTCAAATCATAATTTCCATCGCGAGTTCTGGTTAAACACGTACTGTAATGGGAGCGTCTTATACCGCTATGTCTGAATTTTGAAATACTTATTCTTCGTCAAGAATGATCAAAATGTGAAAACCACAACGGCAACGTCCTTTATGTATCGGAAGCGTAGTTACAATTACCATGAAACCGTATATGTGTCTCAAACAATATAAACGTTTTTATTGAAACTTGGTAGACAACACGTCACCTATAATGTGATTATTGGAAATATGGTGTATATTTAAAGTATCCAACTTGAAAACTATTAAAATGTTTGCATTATCGCTGAAGTTATGTTTGGGGATTTTAGCATAACTTTGCGATACATAAAAATAGTCTAAATTAGAATATCTGTCGAAACTGAAATACTTTTGTATTTTCCTTTGCATTTCGCTCCATACATCGTCATTAATAAACACCGTATTTGGTAATAATTTATTCAAGGGAATTATTTAATCTTTGTAAGTGAACAAGAAATATTTCATTTCTTCGATTAAGGACAGAATAGTCACTAACCGCTTATATTTTCCTGTTGCAATTTTTATCGAAACAAATATACATTTTCAAACCTAAGTCAATTTGAATGTTCAAAAAGCGACATTATCACACACGTTTTACCGCAATAGAAGACTGTGAAGAGTAATATGGAAGAGAAAAGGTGGATTCCTGGCAGGAATACGAATATCTGCTCTAAACGCACTCGGCTTGCCTTTGAGCGGGGCTTTAGCCATCAGCCAGGCAATCACACAAAGAAATAACAACATGGGTGGAAAAGGAATGTTTCGTCGTCCTTACAAAGTGAGTCAAGGATCTTTGAAAAAAAAACCTAAGGCGAGGGAAAAAATGCAGACGATCCTGAACAGTCTTCCAGCCAACACGCTCCCAGACAAAGACTTCCGTGTGTATGCCAAACAACTTAAAATACCATACTTCCGAGGTGTGCACATGAGAGACGATTTACCACAAAAACCAAACTTACTTTCAGGAATGCACGATTGTTAATTTAGATTCTAAACAAAATTATGGGGCCTGCTCGGTTGCAATAATTAAAAACGGACGCCATTCTATCTACTATGTCAGTTACGGAGACCTACGTCCTCCATTAGAAATACGTAACTATTTGCAAGATACACAAATCATGTACATTTGTGAAACCGAACAATTACAAGAGACTATAACTGTGGACATTAATGTTTACGGTTCCTGTATACAAATAATATACGCACTCCTTAAAACCGTCAGTAGTGTAGTAAAATGTCAATCACAAGTATCTCAAGCGGAAACTCATCCCAACTGCATTAGGTCTGTTTCCCAGCCTTGAACTTAGATTGTGAATGGCTAATGAGTTTAATTGAATTCGTACCATACAACACTATACAAAATATAGGTACGCATAATGAAATATTCGCACTCAACCTTGATCATACTCATTAATCAATATCGAAAGTTTGAAGGGTAACTTTGAGGGCGCGCAGCGCCCCCTTCACCCTTAAGGGTTAGAGTGCTGGAACAAAGTTTGTCCACGCCTTTGAACCTCCCTCTTTCGGCCCCCCTCACAACCCCCTCCCCCTTACTCTTCACCTCCCTCCTGGGAGGAGATGCGGAGACCGGAGGGGTGTTTTTTCAAAAATTTTCGCCTCTGGGAGCCGCCATTTTCGATTCATTTCGTCAGGATTTGAGGGAGGGCTGTCTCTTTGGACACTCCCTCGGTTCACAGTTAGTTAGGCCCTTTTGAATAAATATCGGTAACATGAAAGTGTACCATAATATGTACCATAACTATGGTACAAAATCACTTGGTCCATATTTCGCGTACCATAATTATAATACATTGAACCATAACTTCTGTATTTTTTACGATAATTTTTAAATTCGCAACATAATGGACTCTGCACCGCCCAACTTTACCTTTTATGCCTGAAATGAACATGGTTGATCAGTACAAGTGTTAGATCTACATCATAAATATCGGGATTTCATACGATAATTTCGGAATTCATTCGGCAATAGATTCTACACTTACCAAGCTTATCGCAGGCCGTATATATGATATGGGTTTCAGGTTGGACGCATGTATATGCTTCACCGTTCTAGAGTAAGAAAACGGGTTATGCAGGCCACCTAGGCAAACAATAAATACAATTACACTCTGTCAAAAAAAAAAAGGGAGCATTTCAAATTGCACCCGTTTACCTGCCTCACCCAAGGATTGTCAACCCGTGGATTCTGCGGGCCGACCCCTGGTCATATTAATCAAGAACGAAAGTTTGAGGGGTGTTTTTGAAAGGGCACAGCGCCCCTCCCTTAAGGGATAGAAGGCTGGAACAACATTTGTGCACACCTTTGAACCTTCCTCTTTCGAACCCCCCCACATAAAACCCCCCTACTCCCCCCTCAGGGAGGAGATGCGGGGACAAGGGGGGTATGTTTTTGAACTTGGGTTAAGGCTGGATGTCGCATTTATCCGCCGATTTCGCCGTGATTTGAGGGAGGATTGTCTCTTTGGACCTTTCCTCGGCCGTTGGGTCAGTTATGCCATTTGGAAAAATGTCGTGTGCGTTGGGGGGAGGGGGAATTTGGTTTTTCGGCTATTGAAGCCACAGTTTTTGGCCGATTTCGATGGGATTTGTGGGAAGGCGGTTGTATTTGGACGCTTCTTCGGCCGCTGGGTCAGTTATGCCCATTTCAAAGAATATCGTGATCGAAGGAGAGTGGTGGGGGGAGGGGGAGTTATGTTTTTCAGTGTTTGAAGCCACAGTTTTCGGCCGATTTCGGCGGGTTTAGAGGGAGGGCTGTTGTCTTTCGACCCTCCCTCTTACTGTGGGTCAGTTATGCCCTTTTGGAGAAATATCGGTATCCCTGTGTCGAGGGGGAGGGGGAGTTAGGTTTTTTGGGCCTTGAAGCACGAGTTTTCGCCGGATTTCGCTGGAACTATAGTACGAAGTCAGATGGTCCATATTTTGCGTACCATATTTATGGTACAGTGTACCATAACTTTGGTATTTTGTACGATAATTCAAAAATTCGTACCATAATGGACTTAATGCCACTAAAGCCCCCTAGGAATACATTAANATTCAAATTACACCCGTTTACCTGCCTAACCCAAGAACAGTGAACCCGCGGATTCCGCGGGCCGTTTACCTGGTCATACTCATTAATCAAGAACGGAAGTTTGAAGGGTGACATTGGAAGCACGCAGCGCCCCCTCCCTATTAAGGGGTAGAGTGCTGGAAGAAAGTTTGTGCACATCTTCGAACCTTCCTTTTTGGATCCCCCCACACCCTCAGCAGCAGCTACCTCAGATCATAGTGCTTTACCACAACTGTGACATCTGCAGCCACTTCTTCGGACATGAGGTGCTAACTGAGGAGGTACTGAATGGTGTCCAAGTGTTTCTATTATGGCTTTGCATTGATAGTGTGGTTCCTGTTGCTACAAAAAGTGTGTGCTTTTATGATTGCAGGTCATAAGCGCGAGGGCGATTCTCTGTCCAAGAAACGAAGATGTAGATGAAATAAACGCTACCATGGTGTCCCGCCTTTGTGGAGAGAGCAGTAGATTCCTCAGCCAATACCAGCTGGAGGACAGCGAAGGCGATTCCATGAGTATCCGGGTAGAGTTTCTCAACTCACTGACTGTGTCATCTTTACCACCACATTCACTCACTCTCGCAGTTGGCTGCTGCATAGTGTTAATAATAAACCTCGACACCAAGCACGGACTCTGTAATGGGACTAGGTTGTTTGTGGTCAACAGGTCCGATTATGTCATTTATGCAATGATCATCACAGGGTTTTACAAGGGCGACAGGGCCTATATTCCCAGAACTAAACTGTTGTCTTCCCCGGATGACTTTCCTTTCTCTTTCAGTCGCAGACAGTTTCCTGTCTGCTTGGTATTTGCCATGACGATAAATAAAAGTCAAGGTCAGACATTCGACCACATAGGGATTTACCTTCCAAATCCAGTGTTCAGACAAGGACAGCTGTATGTCGCACTGTCCCATGCTAAGAGCTTCGACTCCGTCTCGGTGCTGGCCAAACCATCATCAGGCATCGTCCTGCAAAAACATCACCAAAACAAAACATTCACTCTGAAAGTGGTGTACCCGGAAATTCTGGGCTAACCTCTGCTAAAATAAACCACCTTTTCCTTCTTATAAAAAAAACCTCTCCCATCATTAAAAAAACACTTATTCTTAAGAAAAACACCTTTCCTTCAGGTTTTTCAAAAACATCTGTCCGCCTGCTCCAGGAAAATTAACAAGTGCATTTCTGCTCCTCAACAACGAATGCTTTGACCTCCTCTGTGGCACACGATTTGCCGAAGACTTGACTTCGATTAAGTCGGTTGACTCTTCTGTGTGCTGGCCAACGACATGTGGAAGGGTCCTTGCCACTGCACCTTCATTTTCTACAGTAGGTGCTTACATATACCTTTCCCCATTCCCGCGACAGAACACACTCTCTTCTTTCACGACATACCCAAAGTATTAAATGTTCACATTCCCACAAACGAAAACACATTACATCACTTCATTCATCACCCATTGTGCAGCCTGCATCACTGTATGTTAGCATGGTTCACATGCAGTGATGTTGCCGGTCCCAAGCCCTGATAAATGCAGAGGGAAGGTGAAGCTAACACGCTATGAGATGCGACGTTAGCACATCAAGGAGGTGTGGCAATGGTTTTAGCTCACCATAAGATGAGTTCAGACGTGGTTCCTGCTCATCTCAAAGTCCCTTAGCCGTAAGGCTATACAATTATCATACAAAGGGGTCAGTCTTTAAACCGGCTCGGACCAAAAAGACCCTAACAAATAATATTACCGAAAATGTTTTGTGGTTCTTTCCTGTGTCTGTAAGTTCAGTGTTGGGACGCGAGGCATCTACAGACGACTCATACTCCGAGGCTGGCGTGTAGTACTCACCAGGCCAGTTACCATGCTGTCACCTGTTGAGACTCACACCTGCTTTAGGATGGGAACATATGTAATGCTGTGGAAGGTCATTGCATGCTTTCAAACACACAAATAAATCCTACCACGAGGTGAAGTTATACGTGGTTCCTACTCACATATGGAGGTAAACCCTCCATAAGGTGAACTCAGATGTGGTTCCTGCTTACCTTCACCCTTCATTTAGGTATGGGTGCATGTAGACAGATGTGGTGCCTGTTCTCAATCGTAACATGTAGGCGACTTTGAGTGCAAGTCGTAAACCAGAGTGTGAGCTGGCACACTTTGGAGGGCCGACTAAAATTCTTTTCCTCAATAAGGTGTAGTAAGAAGTGCTTCATTATCACATAATGTCTTCTCCAAGGTACTACCAAAGGCATTCATTTCCCAAAATTTTTTCTTTGTAACGAGACACAAAGAAGTAACCACGGCCGTTTTAGCCCACTGGGAAATGATTAATACCATCTTCCTCAAAGAATGTAGGCAGATGTGGTTCCTGTGCTACGTCGAGAAGCGAACCAGGAGTAGCAGTCGTGGAGAGAAGTCACAGCAACCAGGGCCTTCTCAAAGGCCGCCCGAAGCACCAGACTTCAGCCTGCCGGANGAAGCACCAGACCTCAGCCTGCCGACCACAGACCAGAACTACAAGACTAGATAAGTATCAAGTCGTCACCCAAAGATACAACTCCGATGCCTAGTGCCACCCGCAAGACGCCGACTACAGTTAGCACGAGTACATTAATTATGGTACCACTTTGGAATTGTTTCTGTATTTTTTTATTTCGTGACAATATAACCAACCAGTAAATTTAAACACCGAATGACTACCTTATTGCTTACCCTCAACCTTCAAGGCACCTTATAGTCTGTGCCTGGTAAAAAAAAATTCAGATCCTATGAAACACTCTGTATACCACAGGTGGGGAAAAGAATCATAGTTAATCGCGTTGTCTAAATAATTGTCACTGTAGTCTATCAAAACGGTAAACTTATTAACTTTAGAAACAAAGAGGTAACCGTATGTCTTCATCTGAAAAAAAGTGAATAGAAAGTACTGTAAACAGAGGTGCCATCTTTGTAACGCAAAAAAAAAAAGGGGATTGTTTACCGTACTCAATATGTCCATCCCGTTCACAAGACAAAACCTATAAAAAGACGCAAAAGACAACGTAGTGTGCTCAGTTCAATAAGAAAGACTATATGGTTAACACGGAGCAACGAATTGTTTTGAAGTGAATAGGGATATAAAGTGAATAAAAATGGAAGGTGTGCTTAATGTCGAGCAGCCCAAAAGTAATGAAAACTCTAAAACCAATACAGCGATACATGTCTACGAACCCTTTCAAGCGGGGCCTCATACGTTTAATTCAGAAATACGAATTCCTATAAAAATCACGGCATACACACTTTGCCTTCGAAATCTGCTTTGCGGTACAGAATTACAATAAAAAAGGCAGATGATGGGACTAACCCAGTAAGTACGGGAATAGTTCAACGTCGTAACGGTATACTTCAGCTAATAAATGGACTCGTATACTTACTAAACGGTGTGAAAATCGACGAGACTCAAGATGTTGAAATTGCATCTACAATAAAGAATTACCTCTCGTAAAAACAAACGACATAAACGCATACACTATGTATGGGTGGAACCACGCTGATAATCATAAGCTGCTTTTAACCCCGATGGGAAATACGAAGTTGTCGTACCACTGAGAATGGTATTGACGGTTTCGCCGAAGATTATAAACACGTTATCGTAAATGCTAAACCAGTATTGGTTTTTCTATTTAGCAATACACACATGAACGCAGTATGCGACAATGGTAATGAAGAGGAAGGTGTTACTTTCTATTTAAATAGCATCAAATGGTTGATGCAGCATATTTAAATTAACACTCGTAAATTAATGAAATGTCTTACATATATTGAAAAAGGAAAAACCTTGATATTGTATTCAGCTCCTGGAGTCTGGAAACGCTCCCATCATTTACACCACCCGACAAAGTTTCTGAAATAAAAAACCGTGATACCTCATTATACAGAAGGAGAATAAAACAATACCAAATTTTAAGGTCAACAATATCAAAACCAAACAACCTACAACCTTGGATGACCAATCAAATTAACAGTGTAACTGTGAAGTTTGTTTATAATTTCTTGTAAAATGTTCAATGAGACCACCACGAGTGGCCCGAACGACATCTACGCGATAATTAAACTCGTTACACACTCATGTCAGCATGTCTGATGTTACGGTTTGGATGACGTCCGTAATTCTCGTTTTGAGGTCGTTAATGTTAGCTGGCAATGGTGGACGAAACACTTGATCGTTCATGTACCCTCATAGATAAAATCGCACGGGGTAGGATCCAGGCTTCTTGGGGGCCAGTGATGAAGAGCCTGGTCACCAGCTGCACTTCGACCAATCCAGCGATGCGGCAACGTCTCGTTCCGGTATTCGCGAACAGCTAGGTGCCAATGGGGTGACGCACCATCCTGCTGGAAAATTAATTCCCCCACCGCCTCTTCTAACTGAAGAAACAACAGCTATGTAAGCATGTCCAAATAAGGGGTTCCAGTAAATGTGGGCTCGTGAAAAAAGAAAGGGCCGAAAACAGTGTATTTGGATACAGCGCAAAACACGTTCACTTTGGGGGAAGCGCGTTCGTGTTCGGTGGTTTCATGTGGATCCTTCTGACCCCATATCCGCACGTTGTGCGTTGTGCGTGGTATGGAACGATGCTTCATAGCTAAACACCAGCTTGGACATGAAGGCATCGTCTACCTCTTTCTGGGCAAGAACGAATGCGCAGAAATGACGTCTCAGTTCTTTATCCCTTTCGGTAAGAGCCTGTACAAGCTGTAACCTGTATGGTTTGTACAGCAATGGCTTTCGCAACACTGTCCATACCGTCGATTGAAGGATTTGCATTTCCCGGCTAGCTAGTCGAGTTTATTTTCTCAGGCAGCGAACGAACGCCTTTTTGTATCCTTTGCACATTCTCTTCGGACACACGCGGCCGCCCGAAACTTGTACCTTTGCATTGGCACCCTGTGACACGGAACTGACGAAAACAACGTTCGATACTCCACCTATCGGGAGGACGATGTCCGTATTTGTGACGGAATTCACGTTGAATAGTCGTAACTGATTCACATTTAGCAAACTGAAAAACACAGAATGCTTTATCGTGTTCCGTAGCCATTAACACCAGACATGCTGACAAGAGCGTGGAACGAGTTTGATTATCGCGTAGACGTCGTTCAGGCCGCTCAAGTTGGTCACATTGAACATTTATGAATGTATGGCAAACATACTTCATGGTACCACGATTCATTTGATTGGTCAATCAAGGTTGTAGGTTATTTGGTTTTGATATTATATACCTCCAAAATTGGGGTATTCTTTTATACACAATCTGTATATTTCTGAACCTACCGCCAAATTAACTTAAGAGCGGATTGTTTTTTCATTCGATCATTGCAATGTTAAAAATATGAAACTATTTTTTAACAGTCAAGCTTACACGTTAACGGACTTTATTTAACACGCATATCGCGAATGGCGAGTATCTAATTTGCTACAATTTTTACAGAAATTTCCAAGAGACATATTATTCAAAAGACAGTGGACCTATGTAAGATCCCGAAACATTTAAAAGTAAAGCTCCTTTGTTAGTGTTTGATTTTGATAAACAAAATTACTATTTAAATAACAGTGTCATTGATTCGCGTATTGAAATAACTGGGAACGTGAACATTCCCCAAATACCCAAGCTTACGCTTTAATCATTCACGATAGAGTAGTATCTTATAATGTTCACGATAACATAGTCAAAGTATTAACGTAATTATGTTTCAGTGTACGACGTAGTGTCATCTAGTATACATGTTCTGTAATATTCAAGGTTTCCAAGCCCCGAAAATATTTATTATTTAGAAAATGGCTATCACAGTCAAACATAATCATACCACTGTGTTCACATTCAAACAACCTTTTGAATGTAAATGTTTAAGTGGTTTTCAAAAAATATGCATGGATTGGTGTGGGAGAGTGGATGTATTGAGTTCGGCGACTTACCCTCTATTTGCAACAAATATCTCAAATACGAGGAGAGTGTGGAGTCGTAACATAATAGATATACAGAAAATGTTTAAGTGTCCGTAATTCAAAAAGTTACGTGAAATGTCCGGATATATATTACCTTTGATTTCTGCAGGTGAAAATTAGAAATTAATGCTTAAATGATCGTTACTGACGGAGTGTGGTGAGGAGAGGGATATCACGATCAAGGTACAAATACACTGCAAATCGCAGTATAATATCAGTACAGTGTAGGACGCGATGGAGAAACTTAATCCTGAATACGAGTGTGCGAATGTTCTTCCGGGATATAAAAAAAGTAAGTTTTCGGGTTAATGACAATACTCGTCTACAAATTCATATATGTAATGGAGAAGAACATTGGAGTTTTTCGGTAATTAGTCCAGAATACACGTATGAAGAAGTCAGCGCATGTAACGGGTGCGAGTGTGCAGTGTTTAATTTACTTTCAGACACAATATAGCTATGTTGTTTAAATGAATTAGAGAATGAGGTTATAGGTAAACTGATCTCAAAAAGTATGTTACAGAGGGACTATTGCACCATACCTGTTTTCTGGACGGAAAAATAAAAAAAAAATAGAATATATTAGGGAAATTCCCAGTTATTCTAACCCTGTGGTATGTGGATAGGTAGAGTTTACGAAAATAAATAGAATGATTTTAGTTTTAAATTTGAAAAATTCAATGTGGCCACCATTCTATACATACAATGGTTATTTGCATCAGAGCTTGATACAATCCTGTATAAGCATGGTGTGCGTGTACAAACCCAGAAACTGAGTACGAGGTGTTGCAAATATAATATAGACGAGTATACACTGAAGAACCAAAAAA
>NQII01004469.1:12929-64974 GCA_002778355.1 Clitarchus hookeri
CGAGCACGCAGAAGTGCCACAAAATGACGTGGCATGGACTCGACTAATGTATGAAGGTATACAGGAGGCAATTCACACCATGAATCCTGCAGGGCAGTCCACAAATCCAATCTGCTACAATTTGAAAAATGGTTGCACGTCTGTTACGTTTAATGATTCTTGTCATCAGTCGTCGTTTGTCCCGTTCTGTCACGATCTTTTTCCGGCTGTAGCGATGTCGAAGATGTAATGTTTTACCGGGTTCCCGATATTCACGGTACACTCGTGAAATGGTCATACTCTAACATATAAATGTTATCGTTACCTCGGAGATTCTATGTCCCATCTCCCATGCTCCGACTATAACACCACGTTCAAACTCACTTAAATCTTGATAACCTGCCATTGTAGCAGCAGTAACCGATCTGGCTGCCAACCGCATTGCGTTACTCTGATGGTTCCATACCTCGGTTATTTGCATACGCACGCCTATACCAGTTTTTTTGGCTCCTCAGTGTATTTGAAACCATACGATGGTGGCTTGCAGACAAAAGTGGGCAATAATATTGAACATTGGGGTATACCTTCGATTCATATCAAGGCGTTAGGTTTGGTGAAGGAATAGAATGCATCAACATCGCGTGTGCTGTGCGGTACCTTAGACCCGACAGCGATTTGCCGTGTTCACTAAAATACTTAATTATAGCAAGCTTTAACGAAGAGATTGTGGAAGTAAGTGGAAACGGAAAAATCATCCACGAACTTACGCGCCCCGACTCTGGGATCAACATCCTTTGAAAGGAATTGTGCGACGGGTATATTGACACATTTATTTTCTAACAAGCAAATCTCTCATTTCCGCCTATGTGTAATATTTGGAAATTTGTAGTTGGCAACTCTCATCTCGATTAATTTCGCTTCCTGCATTAAGTTTATTCCGAATGTCAAGTATTCTCTCCTTGAACATGGTTTGCATTCTGTAAGATATCAATAACCTCTTTCATTTTACACACTTAAGGAAATGTGTGAGGACAATATTAATTTTTCATGTGCATATGGATGTACACATTTCGCAGTACAGACCATCAATGTAGATACTTCTCACACAAATCTACCTAATGTCATTGCGGACAAGGAGACCTGTATTAATGTGAACTGTGCAAGAGATGAATGCTTCCTCTACCCCGTAGAAACAAGTTGGTTTCCTGCCAAAAACAGTCTTCACTAAGTATCACAGGTCAATTTTTGTTCACGAGCATTGCCTCCAGTGGTTTTCAAGAGTGGAGAAACTGACAAACCATAGTGATTTATGCCGACAACATAACGCTGTTTAATGTACTTTCCCAACTAAGGAAAATAAGTACATTTAGTTTAATTATTTTACCAAACAGAAAAGAATGGGTTTTATTTTACACTGCAATACTGAAGCTTTTTTGAAACCCATGTCCGCTTGCATGCCCCAAAATGATGACAGTGGCACAACCACCATCAATAAAAATGTTCCATATGCTTTTAGCATTTTGCGTGTGTGTGCTTACGATCACACTTTAACCCAGTACCACGAGTTTGAGGGTTATTATTGTATGTATAAGATGGTTGACAAATTAAGTTAGCAAAATGGGTTGCAGACATTTACAGCACGATGGTTCTAATGAAACTATTGACAACAGCTTACAGAGATAGACTTACGGCTCAAAAAAGTTTTCATATTTGCAAAGTCATTGTGATCGACCGTTATCATTTGACGGGCGCAATCACAGGCCGCGCACATATTAATGTAACTTACGCTTCAGATTGAAAAAGAATCAACTTGCTGTTTCATAATCAGCGGAATTATGATTCCCACTTTTTAATGAATCCGTTTGCTCCCCGACACATCACGCAGCCTGATAGAAGCGTGGTAATAGAAAATCTGGGAGCGATAAAGGTGATTGTAACCACATTGAAAAATTATAAGTGCATCACAATACACATTCCCAATGCGAAAAACTCGCAGGGAGGTACGCGAGTTGTGCAATTGCGTTTCATTGACTCGTTTAATTTCATGGACGTGCTAATGGAAGCATTGGCATACTATTTGTCTTCTGCACAGATGGCAATCACCGGGTCACAGTTTCCAGACAACACACAATCAGAACTGGCACAAAGAAAGGGAGTATTTCCTTATGACTTTGATAAGTCTATTGACAGTCTGAACTGCACGTCACTCCTACCAAAGAACGCATTTCATAATGTAATGAAAGGCGAGGGCATAAGCGTGGAGGAATTCGCTCATGCTCAATCCACTTGGATTGCGTTCCACGGTAAAATTTAATGGAGTACACAATGCAGTACTTACTTGTCGACACGTGTTGTTTGGCAGACATTTTAGAGAACTTTAGGATGGTATGTTTGGCAGAATACGGTCTGGACCCCGCATTGTACGTCACGTCTCCTTCCCTCCCTTGGGACGCAAGGCACCAAGAAGGAACGGGCAAGTTAACAATATTTACATGGGTGATAAGTACGACCCCAGTGTAGCAGATAAATATATTTGGTATTTCGTCATCAGTGGATTGTACAGCCACACGATGAAATACAAGTTATCTATTGGTAGTTTCAACTGGGTTCAGACAAACGAATTTCCAATGTGGGATTTCGCCAACATAGATAATGCCGGGGATGCTATTTTTTTTTTTCGCGGAAGTTGATTTGTCTTTTCTGGTTAAATGTCACGATGTCCTATCTGATCTGCCTCTTGCTACAGTCAGTGCCATACGGCCAAATGGCAAGACTGAAAAAATACTTTTGAACACTCGTGTCGCGGAGAAATTATGTTGTACTAGAGAAAACACTGGAGCACTATTTGATGTCTAGAGCCAAACTCGACTCTGTTCACCGCGTTCTGCGCTTTGAGCAAAATGTATGCGTGTCTCCGTACATTAATTTCTATATTCATAAACGTGCTCAGGCAGTGAATGCATTCGGGAAATGGTTTTTAAAGTGTATTTATGGAAATACAATATGTTGCAAAACGTCCGCCGGGAATGGGACATCAGAGTTGTATCGAGGTATGATACGATATATGGGGCAACAGAACTGATTGGCTCTCTGACATTCAAGGCAAGGCAGATAATCGATGAGAATTTCGTCTTGATTGAAATGAACACGCTATCTGTTACATTTAACAGGCCTTTGTATACCGGTGTTTCTGTTCTGGATTTGTCAAATTGGTTTTAATACTACTTTCATTATAATTACTAGCAGAAAAAATATTCATCAGCCAGCCTTGCACCTTCTTTATTGTGATACCTATAGTCTCTTCTATCAAGTCGACTGTCAGAATGTCTACGAGGCTATTTTCACCAGATTTGGCTACTCGGTTTGACACTACCAATTATGCGCCTAATAATCCGCAAAAGTTCCCCCTAGTGGACAAAGGCATTGCAGGAGTTATGAAGGATCAATATTCTAGCCGCATAATCTTACACTTTGTGGGTTTATGTCCTAAACTTTAAACATACACTATTTTTAATGACCGGTGCGCGTAAAGCTAAGGGTGTATAAGATAACCGGTTGCAGTCTCTCCTGTACGAGAATTATTTGGATTACCTTCTGCGAATTTCACGGGTTATGGGAACCCAATACCATTTCCGCTCGTAAGTCCACGATATCTTCACAGAACGTATTTTCCAGGTTGCTTTGCCAAGTGACAACTACAAGCGCTACATCCAGTCTGATAATGTGACGACTTTACTTTGGGACCAGTACAAAATTTCACCGTAAATGAACCGGCTGAGCAATGTCGTCTCCTAGTATCCATAAAGTACAGTCTGCCATCCACAACATGAGCTAAACATCCGTCTGCTACTTCACGTCAACTAAACTTCTGCCTGCTACTCCACATCAGCTGTCTGCGCAATACGCGGGGTCGTGTACGAAACTCAAGCTAACCGCCACCTACTTGCTGCAAGAGAAACTCCATGAATGAGTCCGTCATGGTGCGAATCCAGTTTACTGACTTGCCACATGTCTGCCTGCGCGAGATGAGTTACCTCATCGTTTTTCATCCAGTCCAACGCGCAAGAGTATTCTACTACTTGCCACCATAGTGTTCATGCAACGCACCATGTGTAAAGCGGTTTAAATAAGTGTTTGGTGTGAAATACAAGGAAGACTTATTTGTGTACAAAGCAAGTATTGCAGTGAAAAGGAAAACTAAGTGTTAACAAGATGTTGTGTATATAGTATGAAGAAGTATAAAAGTGAAAAGGAAAACTTCCTGTGTTACAAGGAAGTGTTAAAGAGATTTTTGTGTTTATAGTGTGTATGTAAGAGGGTTATAGTAAATATTTATTTAAAGCTATTTCTAATTGTTATTATCTACCCTTTATTCAAATTGTATATCTGTCAATAAATTTTGCTGACACACGTAGATTGTTAAGCAGTTAGGTGATAAAACCGTATCTGACATATACACCTATTGGTATTAAAGAATGGTAGTGAACATAGGTAATGGAAATGGTGAAAATATATTTGGTTACACGTAGCTTGTTAAACAGTTAGCGAGAAAAGCGTAACTGACATATACACATAAAGAATGGTAGTGAACATACGTAATACAGATGGTGAAAATAATTTTTAGAAAGTGGATACACGTAGATTGTTAAACAGTTACGCGAAAAAAAAGCGTATAAAATATATACACACACATTATAAAGAACAAAAAGAGTTAGATAAACTAAATCAAAAAAGGGCAATATACTTAACAGGGCAGTACACGTAGATTGATAAACAGTTGCGCGAAAAAAACGTGTTTGACATATACACAATAAAGGGAACAAAAAAAAGTGCTAAAAATAATAAAAGTACAACTTTGCTTTTACCTGTGTTGATTTAAATATATATATATATAGTTTTACCGATTATGTGAGGAATATATGGTTAATTCAGTAATGGAAGGTATTTTATTCAACCTGCATTGTAAATTATATGTTTAGCACAAACCTTTGTGATGTATCGTAGCATTGGAATGGCTTGGGTAGGGATCCGAGACATTTACTTTCTGCAGCAGCGTGATGTGTCCTGTGTCAGGGCGGGTGAACTAATGACACACAGCGCTCCGTGCGGTGGTGGAGAGAGTTACGTTCAGTTCGCCCTTGGAGGCAGAGGCGGTCGGAGTCCTTGCAGGCATACGTTCGGCTCCCTTACATATGCACATGTTTTCACTTTGATGTGAATACGATTATAATAAAAAATTTTTATGGGTCTCGGCTTTAAATAATATACGTCTGATGAGATGTTCCAAATTCTGTCTCACCTATTTCTGAACAGTCTACGTTAACCCTGTTATAATAATCTTAGGTCTACAGTATAATTATATTTTGTTCCGTGCCTTGCATGGTCATGAACAGCCTTTCTGTAGGTAATGTTTTTGACCAGTCTGATAATTTATGATTCACTGTTTTTAATGAAATGGCCCGACGGAAAACATTCTTGTAACTTCCAATGTGTAAGTGACTTTCAGGGATTTTTAAGTAATCGCTTGATAGTAAATTCGTTATTATGTCAGATTACCGTCAAATGTGTGTGAACGTTACTTGCAGACGTATTTAATAGTGTTTTTCAATGATGTCCAATCCAACGTTGTGCAACTATAGCTTGATGACACGTTATCATATTCAACAATCTTGCGATATGGTTCTATTTACAGTGTCACTGCGCAATAATCACATCAGGTGGTTCGACCGATGACTGGGATGACTATCGCGATGACACATGATAATCTTTGCTTGCGTGAGTAACTGTCGGGTGAATCACTGCACATGGCATTAATACCGGGTACGCCGCCTACTCCAGATAGTTGGACCAAGTGTGATTACGGAACAATGAACTGCCTTGCGGCGACGTTCCTGCTAACAACTGCGGCGGCACTCGCGGCAGCAAGGAACCTAACGATTCCCGATGGCTTCCTGTTCGGAGCTGCCACCGCCGCATATCAAGTAGAGGGCGCATGGAATACCAGCGGTAAATTGCATCCATTAGAATGTGTATTTTGGTTCCTATATATTTTATTCCGTAGATTTGCATTAAACGGACAACTTAAATTAAATGTCCACTCCATTTACTGTAGGAAAATTTGAAAAAAAAAAAAAAAAAAAAAAAAATAAAAAAAAAAATTCATTAAAAATTATGAAAGTATAAAAGTGGCTTTCTATGTTACGATATAGAGATGAATTTATTTTCTTTGAAAATTATTTAATGCAAAAAAATCTGAATTTTATCGTTTTGAGGCAGTCCCTGAAAATTTGTGAGATAATGGTTTTTTTTAATTAACAAAAAATTTACTTGTGTATGACAATAGCTCTACAGTTGTTTCAATTGAAAAGATAAGGTGGTTACAAATAGAAAAGAAGGGGACGTTGACATAGTAGCTATTACATAGAAAATACATAACTGGTTTCGCAGGAAACTCTATCGTCTCTAATGCCTATCATATGATATAATTAACTTTAACGTAAATCTATATAAAATTATAAATTCAAAAACACTTGGTAAATATGATAAATAATAAAAAAGTTGTAACATCCCTAAAGGAATATGAATTATAAATTAAAATCTCTGCTAGGTTTCTATAGAGTAGATACCCTATTCGGAAAACTATTACTATGTTAAGTTAACATTTATTATGTTCTCAATAGTAGTAGGATGGCCATATTATTAGCAATTTTGACAAATATACTACTTTTCTTACGGTCCGGACTATATAACTGACTATACATGTTCAAAATTGAACAATATTAAAACACTTATGATACTGAACAGCAAATATCTGTATTTGTCACAACTAATGTTCCAAATGAATTTTCGACACAGTAGTTGTAAAAGAAACTTTAACAAAAATTATAAATTAGACACAGGTATTTAAGAATATGTGTTTCAAATTAAGGTTTCAGTTAAACCTAGTATTAAAAAGGGAGTATTTTAATTTGTAACAATCTTGTATAAGCTTTTTACATTTAATTTGGTTATTCCATTAGTTGTCATTAACGTATGGATATTCTGTCATACCAAAAATATATATAAAATAATTTCTGTACCGCTGATAAAATAGAGTATCACATTCAAAAATGTAAAATAAAAAAAAATTAATTAAAACCTTTTTTACCATACTTTAAGGAAAATGCGAAGAGATCATATATATTTATTTTTTTTGAGAAAACGAGTTTTGAACACAAATTAGTTAACTACGCCAGATAGCTAAATTTGATATAAAATTAAATATTCAACTTACGAAGAAAAATTTTGAAGGAAAAGAGGAGGAAAAGAATGACAAAACTGTCTGTATATTTTATGCGATATTCACTTTGAAATACTTTTATAACTTGAAACCGTAAAATGTTTATAGGATAATTATGGGTGTTTGATACCTAATCTTGAATACATACAATTAATTGAGAATTTCCTCTGATCAATAAATAACGTAGAATTTTGGCCAGATTTGTTTACTGAAATTATTTGGCTTATGTCCTATTAATTTAATATAATATATATAATGTATATAAATTGTACCGACAAACTTCGACAGGTTAATTACGAAAAAAGAAGGTGAAAATCTGTGCTCAACCTACTGTATGTATAAAGGGAATACTAGGGGCGGCACATATCTTTGAATTATAACCTGAAGCATGAGTGCATTACAAATACTGAAGATGGACCACTGAGTGTCTGAATAAAGTGAAACGTTAGTGGTGACATGCGAATTAATAATCAATATTTTATATCCCAAGTATGCCACGGCGTCGTGGACATTAGGTTGACATAAGGGCAGTAACCGTCTTTATTTTCAAGGCATAATTTTATGACAGTGACAGACAGGTGTTGTGATGTTTACAGATCTCTGTCCCGTTTCACATTATCTAAGCACACAAGATTCCATCTTAAAAAGTTTCTCCAATATTTGTAATAAATTGGTGCTTCAAGTCCAATTCAAAGATGTACTGCCTTTATGATTCACTTTAGACACTAGGTCGTATACATTTTTTCACCTTCCTTTTTGGTGATTGACCAGCAGCCGAAGTATGTAGGTCTATTTTAAACTAAATATGTATCAAAGAACCAAGCGTACGTCTGCACCCTTGATAGTGTACTTAAAATATCGTTATTTTCGTAAACACTTCTGAAAAAATTGGTTTCCAATAGCTAAGTAATTTAAATTAATTATACAAAAAATTATTTTAAGAGAAAAAAAATTTGTCTGCTCTATATTATTTTTAAAATGTTTTCTTAGGCAGATTATAAGATAAACTAATTGTCATCTGAATTTTTTTTTTTCAGACAAAGCTATTTATTTATGACACAGTTTGCGTTATTTTTATAAACTCGCCAGAAAGGCCAGTTATTATATATATGATATATATTATTTATGACATATTTGCCGAAAGTAATTTATCAAAATGCCTATTGATTTAAAGATATCTGTCAAATTTATTTTTGGGGGATTTTGGTGTATTTTAAAAGTTAATTCCAAACATCCAAAAATTTTGAAAAATTTAACTACACAAATATTTAGTACTATATTTGTGAACATAGGCGTACATTAATTCAACGAGAATAAATACAGTCATAATTAAACAAGTTTTATAAAGTGTTCAGCTGCCCATGCTGTTAAAATGTTTGTACATCTTCAGAAATTAAGATTTTATTTATATAACACACAATGATTTTAGTGGCAAATGATTTCAAATATGTTTAATAAAGTTGGCTCTGATATCAGTAAACATCAGATCCCATCATTGTCTACTTTGTATTACCAGTTTATTTTATTTACGCAGGATCATACCAGTCTTGCCTTTGGGACTTTGTTGAGTTTGGTACCGACAGACTTCACTGATGGCTGTTTATCTCATGTGGTTCCTATTAGCGTTCCAGGCAAACGCCGGCGTATCTTAGTTATATTCATCTTTAAATATCCTACCAATTATATCAACCTCAATGTGAACTTTGGAGAATGATGGGACTATATTTATCTGAAATATGATTCTTATTAAGAGGGTGTCCGCTGAAGATATGAGCATTTTACGGTCGTTACGTGTTATCATTATTTCGGTCATCAATATAGGTATATATATGTCAGCGTAGCAAAGAAGCATAACGTTATCTTTATTAATTCTCCATTTTCCACAAAATAACATCGTAAAGACTAACTGTGCTATTGCTTATACGTAGAGGCGATGTGGCTTCTGATAGGCGAGCATGTGTCACCCTTAGCACTCCGGTTTTAGGCCTCGAACACCCAAAAAGCTCCATCCATACGACTGGCTTAGTTTCTGTAAGTTTATTAATATTTTTGTACTACATATATTTTTGCAATAAAAATACACGATAGTGGCTGACTGAAGAATTGTTACTGTTAAAACACAGGTAAGGGAGAGAGCATATGGGACAGCTTGTACCATGCATATGGGATGAATGAGACAGGTGATGTAGCCGCAGACTCTTATCACTTGTACAAGGAGGATGTGAAGGCTGCGAAGGACATCGGGGTACGTTCCACTTTATTTTTATTTGTTCATTAACAAATATAAACATATATGGTTGGTGGTTACATGAGAACTTTAAAATTCCAGATTAGTTTCTTTTTTCAGTTCACAGTTCATCCTTCAATAAGCGCACAATTATATTACGTTACTGTTAATTTGACGACTGGTTTTCGTGCGTCATTCTAGTATAATTTTGAAAGTGATAACATTTTGCAAATTCATACAAAAATGAATATTAACATAAAAGAAAAATATTTAATGTGCAAGGAATTTTTAAAAGTTGCATTTTAATAAGGTATTAAGTCATGAGACCACTTTATATACTTATCTGGAAACATCACAGTTAGTACTTCAGTACGTTTTTTATAATAATGTATCCAGTTATGTGCAGAGAATGTTTAATTTATTCACGAGTAGCCTGTAGTTGTACAGGTATGTGTATCAGGATCCCAACACCACAGCCGCCAGAATATCATATTAATTTAAATTGCATTTAATTTCGTTTTAAAAATGTTTTATTTTAAATAGTGACTGTATGGCAAAAAAAAATATTTTCATTTAAAAAGAGTGATAAACTTAAATGATAAATATTATTCAACCGTTGCTTATCAACGAAAATATTACTGATAATTAATTTTTAGATATAAACATAAACATTTAATTATAAATAATATTTTCATACACGGGCATTAACGAATATAACACGCAGATGCGAGATCTAGAAATTTGCATGTTCGTGTTTAATTAAGGCATTTTTCAAAAATATCACTTTATTTTGAGTGAAGATATTTGGACGAGATGACGATGGAGCATCTCCGGAATGCAAGGGTGGGGGAAATAGGAGATCTCCGAGAAAGTCTGCTGACCAGCAGTATCGTCCGGCACGATTTCCACATACAGAAAACCGGGAATGATGCCGCCTGGAATCGAGCCCGGCTTGCCTAGGTGGGAGATGAGTACTCTGACCACTACACCACCGTGGCCCCCCATTGATTTAAAATTTTACAGGTGGTCTCGTGAGTTTTTTTCACAGAATCCGGAGTATTATCAACCAAAAATAAATGACTGACAAAATACAAGAGCAACTAAATTAAATCTCAACAAATCGCTCTCATATGTATTAACAGCAATTAAAAAAATGTTGATGTCTGCGTAACTGTATGGTTTTATTACGACTTTGACTGCTCAACGTTGCGATCAAAATTTGCTACTTGATGGATCTTAGACTACCAAAAAGTACTAAAAATTACAAAACCTCTTAAAACTAAAGTGCATTATTCTTTCGTTATTTATATATATAATAGTAATTTGATTCCTATTCTAAAAGTAATATATTTTGATTTAATCACAAAAATTTTCGCAATAACGTATTTCAGTACTTTTATAATCCTGTTGCATTTTCACGTCTGGATAATAATGGAGTTATCAGAAAACAGACACCATAATTACAGTAGAGATTGTTCACAAAACTGTTTTCTTCAGATGTATTACATTCCAACTTATTGTAAGGCAAATATGTATATAACGAAAAAAAAAATGTGTTCAATGAAAGTGTGAAATTTGTTTACAGCTCAATTACTACCGGTTTTCCATCTCTTGGCCAAGGGTATTACCAAAGGGCGATTTATCTCATATCAACCAGGATGGCATCGACTACTACAACAATCTAATCAACGAGTTGAAGAAAAACAACATAGAACCTGTTGTAAGGACTCTTAATTATTCATACATTGAAAATGACAAAATCGTCTTTCTCAGAAATATTTATTTGGCCGCTAAATCATTGTAACTATCTAAACAAACCAAATTGAATTATTTCTTTACCTTGAATGACAATCTCTGTAGAAGATTGATTTTCTGGCGATAAAACCTCAGATTTCTATAAGTTTTGGCTTCCGCTGTATGAACTATTTAAATCAAAGAAGAATGATTTCTATGGTTCATATTTTAATAGGAGCAGTAGAAAATGTGGAAAAAGAAATTTATTCTTGCTGCTTATTTTTACTCGTTAGTATGGCCAGTTCAAGTTGGTGACTCAAATTAACAAAATGTGAAAGAGATTGTAATCAATTGTGGACTTATTGTTGCTCATTAGACGTAAAGAACTTTTATTTTCTATGGACTCACGTATGTTAAAAAATATGGTAAATTTCGTTCTTAGTTATTTAACATCAGTAATTTCCATGAATTTTGTAGGAAACATAACTACTTAAATAATATTCTACAACAAAATTTTAGACAAACCAGAACAATGATAACCCCCAAAACTTATTAATATTTGAGTTTTGGTTCCTACTTATCGTTTATAGTTTGGTCGTCATTTAATTGAAGATTTATTGTGGTTTCAAATTAACATACACATCTTTACTTTTAAGTCGTGTAATGTTTTGACGTAACCTTGAATATTTTGTAATGTTTTGACGTAATGGTTCATGTATTAACTGGTTTTCAGGTTACAATCTACCACTGGGATCTTCCAAATCATCTTCAGTCTCTTGGAGGTTTGGTAAATGACGTAATAATCGATTACTATGAAGACTACGCTCGGTTGCTGTTCACACATTTTGGAGACAGGGTAAGTGGTTATCATAAAATTCCTACAAAGCATGTTTATTTCAAAGTAAAGAAAGTATATCGTGGAGGTCAAAAGAGGCCATCCAAGTTTACTGAGAAGCACGTGAGCAGAATGCGTTTAAATATTTCTTAAAATAAGAATGGTGCATTCGCAGTTACGGAAAGTCGACAACCAGAAACCAGCAAAACTGCATAATTTCCCCTCTCACTTGTTGAAAACTACACTTTCACAAAACGTGAAGAAACTTCGCTGAGATTAAAGGGAATAAAAATAGTAAAAAAATAATATAGCAAGAAATTTGTCATGAGAGAAACACACCGTAATGATGCATTTCATATTTTAAAAAAATGGTAATATTACAATTTTTTTAAAAATTAACACAATTAAATGTATGGTTATTAATTCATTAATATATTAATAATATTTTTTTTTGGCCGATCAACATAAATTGGAAATATCTTGATATGAATATGGACAATACCTCGTAGCTAGGTGCAAAGTAACTATTTAAATAATCTTTTACCTTTAGGTAGTTTAACATACATTCATATCCATTAACTCTTAGGTTACATCGAGAACTTCAAATTATAGATAATTCAGAATTAGTTATGTACAACTGTTCACGAAAACACATAAGAAATAAATGTCATTACAGTCTTCCAGTAGTAAAGTTGTTTGAACCAAGTTATGACAGCTTATCTCTTCAATGGTGTTGATAATAATAAACATCTGGCCACCACGAAGGACGCACCTTAAGCATTTCACATTGGAGGAATGTGTAGAGCAGGGTAGGACAATAAAGTGATTAGTATGGACCTGCGAAATTCCCGTTATTATTGGGCATCAGGCTAAACTACAGTAGGGAGCTGATGAGAAGTCAAGACCGCGTGGCGGGGTGGTGGTCGGGGTCGCAAACCCTCTCTTGCTATCCCACCGCGTCGTATATAGCCCGCTTTCGCAGTAACGGGTCACACTCACTACTACTCATCCCAAAAGAAACAGGTCTCTGGAAGTCAGTCACGAGTTAGTGTGGGTTGCGTGCGTATCAGGACGGTCGGTATATTATAGCGCAGTCTGGGAAGAAAGGGAAAACTATACACAGCTAAGCGAGGGAGGTGATCTGACATGTGATAAAAAAAATGTGACGAAGAAGGTACTGATGGTCAAATAAAGCATTTATTATCTCAATCAAATCTGCGTGCATCAGAATACACTGGAATTTCTATGAGAAGTGTTTCCAGAATTCGCAAAGAAGGTGCCGATGCATGTAACAGTTCGCTGTCAACACCAGGCCAACACCGAAAGCTTCCGCATGACAGAAATGTGCGCTGTCACTCATTTGATAGGATATTAATCAGAGACGTCATTCATGATTTTTACTTAGTACAGAAACAAGTACCAACATGTCCTAAGCTTTTTCGTTGCTTTGAGAGAAAAAAATTATTTTCCATGGGGTGTTCACACTCTCAGGCGGATGCTGAAACAAATGGGGGTTAAAGGGAAACGGTGTAACAGTTCTCGAAAACTATTAGTGGAAAGACAGCACATTGTCCACTGGCGTTGTAAATACTTAAAATGAATTCTCCACTATAGAATGGAGGGGCTCCCCATAATTTACATTGATGAAACCTGGGTTGATAGCAACATCATATTTAATAAATGTTGGCAAAGTGATACTGAATGTGGTGTGTTAACCAACAGCAGTTCTTCGAACAGTTTAATTGTTNATTGTCCACTGGCGTTGTAAATACTTAAAATGAATTCTCCACTATAGAATGGAGGGGCTCCCCATAATTTACATTTATGAAACCTGAGTTGATAGCAACATCAAATTTAATAAATGTTGGCAAAGTGATACTGAATGTGGTGTGTTAACCAACAGCAGTTCTTCGAACAGTTTAATTGTTGTTCATGCAGGTGCTAAAACTGGATTCATTGAAAATGCACTGCTAATTTTTCCAGCTGGCAGAGCTACGGAGGACTACCATGGGCAGATGAATTCTGCAAACTTCGAAAAGTGGATACATAATCAGTTATTGCCAAACCTACCAGAAAAGTCTGTTGTTATTATGGACAATGCGCCTTACCACTCAGTGCAAGAAAATAAACCCCATCGAAGTATGCAGTAAAAAAGGAAATGGAGTCATTGTTGACCAATAACAACAAGCTCTTTACTCAAGAAATGCGAAAAACAGAGTTTTTCGACTTAATTGCGAAGAACAGAAAGCCTGAAAAGTATTTCGCATTGACCAACTTTTAAAACTGCATGGACACGATTTTCTTAGACATCCTCCTTATATGTGAGAACTTAATCCCATTGAACTAGCGGGGTCTAAAACAAAGAGACTAGTGCGGGAAAAGAACATTACTGCTAGCTTGTCGGTAGCAAAGCTAATGGAAATCACGACGGAAGGAATATCTTCCGTCGCTGAAGAAAGCTGGCAAGGATATTGTTCGCATGTCCAAAATATAGAAGCAGACTACTGGGAAAAGGACTGTCGTGAGGAAGACGCAATAGACAGTTTTGTGATATGCCTAGGCCGTGACTCTAGTGGCTCGAGTTATTCATCTGACGACGAATTTTCCTCTTCCGAATCGGAAGTAGCGCTGCCACTTCCCGAAAGTGAATAAATAATCACCGAACAACAACATCCACTGTTTGAGGTAAGCGGTAAGAGTATATCCTTTCAGAGTATTTTAAAGTTATGTATTCCTGATCTTAACTGTTTTCACCCTAAATTTAGGCCATCAAAATTGTTTCCAGGTCACTATGGTTGTTTCGCTGGTATTGAAGTTAAACAATTGAAGTTAAAACAGTTTATAAATGTTGTTTTTGGCCATATTGAAAGTCTTTAAATTAGTATTGGTAATAGGAAAAATGTCTTGAAACTTGTATTTACAGTGAAATGTGATTAATTTTCGTACGGGAACAGATTGCGAATATGTACAATAAAAAGCTTGCTTTAAAAATGTGTACTTCAAACACAATGTAAAACATTTCGCGCACCAGGCAAACGGGCAACTAAAATGGCGAATTTAAAGGTTACTGTTAAAATAAATAATATAGGCCAATACCATAACATTATAGAGTATATTTGTATGCGTGTAATATGAAAGGAACATCTCCCTGCAAACTGGTAGTTTTAGTACTGGTAGTTCAGGTCAGAGGCGACGGTGGCGACATTGCCGCCCACCGGGCCCACCAGCCCGCTCACCCACCCTGCCCGAATTTCAGAGCCTCGCCTTCTCGTGAGCAATGGGTAGTACGTACGCAGTTCTGAGTGTACCAGAGCCGGCGCCGTTTATCCATAGGCTGCTGCACAGAAGTAAATTCACTCCCTTTCTGAGTGAATTGCACGTGATTGGGGCACACAAGTGTACATTCATTGGCACAGAGTTACCAAGGACGTGTCAATTCAAGCATGGTCCAATAAGAATAATTTAGCAAAGTTACGTATGTTTTGAGTTTAAAATGTCCTCAAATAATAACACGAATTTCGCAGGTCTTCAGTGAATATATAATCAGGCGAGTAGCACGGCATATGTGCCAATGGCGACACGGAGAAGTTGTATAAGGGCCTAGGTGCAGGTCGGGGAGCTGCTTAGCGGTAGTGGCATTGTTTCCCCGCCATATGTGTACACAAATGGAGCGAGCAAGCCGCGTCGAAGAGCACGACACCAAACGAACACGGTTCTGTGTTTGGCCGCGGGAGAACTGCGGCTTATTAGGAATGTGGATTATCTTACCGGGGAAATGATTCTCGCGTTGGACGAAATGCAACCACAGCAAAGCAGCCGTGGGGTCGGTATGTGAAGGAGAGACAGTGTGGATGACGTGCAGTGAGTCAAAGGACCCGCCGCACCAACGAGCGCGAGGACAGGCATCAGGTGCGCATGGCGATTACGAACCGCACAACCATATGAAACACCCTCGATCAGGATTAAAGGCATGTGACACATCAATCTACGTCCATACACAGCAACAGGCTATCATGTACAGGCACCCTTTACTGCGGCAGCCACTGACTGATCACCACACGCACCTGCGGCTGCAATGGCACGTGGAACGACGGGCCTGGACAGACGAATGACATGCCGTAGACTTCTTCGGCGAATACCACTTCCGACTGCAGCACCTCAATGATCGCATCCGTATCTGGTGGCACCGTGGGGCACGCCTGGCTGAGTAATGCATTATGCATCTTCATAACGGCCCAGCACCTGGAGTTATGAAATGCTGTGCCATCAGATTTCAGTCCCACTCCGACATAGTCCACGTCGATGGTATGACGACCAGCCACCTTTACATCACATATGTATTGGAATCTGCTGTCTGCGCTATCTCCAGGACCAGCCTAAGTCCAATAGGACAACGAGCAACTGCATGTGGCACACATCGTCCGACGGTTCCTGCATGATTACCATGTCACACTGCTTCCTTGGCGTGCACGTTAAGCAGATCCCTCACCCATCGAAAATGCGTGGTCTATGGTCGGACGACGACTGGCATAGGACACTGGCGGCCACAACGGATGAAAATTGGGCATGCATTGAAGTAGCGTGGGTGGAAAGTAGAGGAAGCACATACGTTCTGGAATGCTAGGGAGTTTTTAGTGGTCTAAGTGCCATTTTAATATCCTGTAAACGTAGAGAGGAATACAAAGTGGAGGCACCTTATTACCTGAGAAACTGATCATCCACCTACCCTCTTCCTCTGGGAGGTGTATTGGATGATTGATTCTCCCACCTCTTATGAGGTGTGCCGTGATTTTCTGTTGCCTGTGGAGTACCCTTTCAGTGGACAAAGCGCCCAAACGACATTTGCGGGACTTCGAAATTTTTCGAAGAAGTCTGGAGGGCGAGAGGCTAGCTAGGGGCGAGGTAAATAGGCGTAGGGTTGGGCCAGGAGGGTTGAGGAGTCGGTTAGTCCTTGGTTCCAGACCCGTTGAGGCTAATTAGGTGTATTTGCATAATGAGTAATTTTGTAATGAGAAATTGCATAACAAGTAATAGTGTAATAAACAATTACGATTACCGAGAGTAAGTACACAGAGACAAAGTGTATGTACCAAGAGAGTACACACTTAGTTCACATGTTTACCTATCGGCTGCCGAAACCCTTCTAACGAGGTCAGTGAGGCGCTCCTCGGTTGGGGTTCTGTCAAAAGATAAGTAATTGCGTAATGAGTTCATGCATAACGAGTAATTACGTAATAAGTAATTTCGTAATGATAAATTGCGTAATAAGTTATTGTAAAATTAATAATTGGATAATGAATAAGTAAATGTACCGAGATTAATTTCGTGTGCCGAGACTAAGTACACCTACCGAGAGTAATTACATAGTAATTACACACTAAGTACACATCCTACCCCGACCACTGCTCACACAACTGAGCTGTCAATCGCTAATATGATTTTGATATGCATTCACCATCATGGATTGTGTAATATAGGTAAGGGCGACGAGTGCATGCCTGCAGGGAGCCCGACCACCTCCAGCTCCAAGGGCGGACTCAAGGTAACTCTCTCCATCGCCGCATAGAGCGCTAGGCACGTCCGTTAACCGACAGATTTTAGGGATGAAAAATGTCGCGGGGGATAACCTCCATCTTGGTTCGTGTTATTATATAAAGCAAAAATATATTTTATGAAATTTTTTGTATATTTTTAATCTTCAACCAAATCGTATCGGCCCGTGTGATGCCATCTGCTTTGGCAAAGGTCGGTGACAATAGAGGTTGAAAGTGCCTAAACATATATAACATTAACATTTTCGTGTGCATCGACGAGCGGCCAGATGGACAACTTAAGGATCGCGCTACGCTTATCGCACTTGCTTTGGCAAAAGTCATTGACAATAGAAGCTATGTTTAAATTATCTTAGCATATAAAACAGTAATATTATCGTGCGCGTCGACGAGTGACTCAACGAACGACTTAAGGATCGCACTCTGCATGTCGTACTACCTGAGGCCCACGGCCAGCAGCTGGGGTGAGGTATCGACCCACAAAGGAAGGCAACCCTTCGAAGGTTCATTCATCTTTAATGAAGGCTCCCGCATTGGGGGGAGTGTAACGTTCCATGATGTCTCCATCCCGCTAAGAGGTGACATCGGTGTCTTCTGAGACAAGAGCCCACGCAGTTGGACCAGAGGCAGGCGGGAACTTGGTGAGAAGCATCTTCTGGAGAGTGGGCAGCTGGGTAGAACAGAGATGGCCTGACATCCATATAGCCAGACAAGTAAACCCGATGTAAACAAACAAACATGGCGACATGACTCCACATCCCGCCCTCGACTCAGAAACAGCGGTTCTTTCTCCGTCAAAGGCGACGCCACACCATTCAAAGAATCAAAATCTAAATCGTCTAATGCAATCTTCAAATTGAGAGGTGGTAAACCCTCTCACTTGTAGGTATTAATAAAATTTCATCAATCACCACAGACGAATACAAATACAGTGATGGGAGCAATGGTTTATCCCTTATATAACTTCTGAAGCTAAAACAGTGTTGACAGGCGATGGCGCTACCCTTAGAACAGCCTCACAGAAAATCCGAGGTGATCACATCACAACCGGTATGTTATACGATGCAACTCCACCCTCTCAGAAAGTAGGTCAGCCCGAACAGGCATATAGTGTGGAGGTCTGTTTCACAGATTTTAAACGCATAATACATCGGTTACTTACGCATCAACCACGAGCTTAGGTATACCTTTTCTACCTATCCAATAATAAATTTTTTTCCCACAAAATTAATTTTTTTTATGAAATACTCATGCGGCGAACTTACATTCTGAATTTCATAATCATAAAATCCGCTTCTGACTAGTTCAGCAAAGTACGATTTGAGGTAATATACTCGAGGATACGAGTGTTTCACAGAAATAAACATATATTTCATAAGACCAATTAACTTTATATTTTTTCTCAAATACATCTTTAAGTTTCGAAACACGAACATAATCGCCAACTTTAAAATTCCGTTTCCGCTCATCATTAAACCTTGAGATTAATTAAACGATATTTTAACCAAATTGATGTATTCCACGTTAATATGTGCTGTTTTGATCTTCCTGTGATACCTTAAATTATAGAAAGTCATTAATTCTGGCAGAATATTTACCCAAGTGTGAGTTCCATTCGATGTGAAATACATATACAGTAACTATTTTAAATTTCTGCTAAAACGCTCCAATACCGAAGCATTCTTTTCATAATACGAACGTTATGATTAATCATGTACTGCAACATTAAATTCTTGAAATTTACATTAAAATATTCCGTTTTTTTTACCGGTATGCGAATTATTTTGAACCCCCTCTTCTAATACCAAATCCATCGCAGTGCTAACATGTAGCCCAAATTTATTGTTTACTGGTATTCCCCAAGCGAATTTGTATTAAACGTCTACCACAGTCAAAATATACTTAAAACCACTATCATGTTTCGAGAGTAATTACATGTTACACAAATCAGTTTAAAAAAGACTATTCATTCTCTACATAATAACATTTATTCTGGGAAAATTATCTCTTGCTGGCGCATGCAATTCTTTAGCGAATTTACTGACTCTCATCCTTACATAAATAAATATATCCACCTTCAGTTAATTTTGAAATAATCTATGCTATTTCGTTTGTGTGTGGATTATTACCAGAGAGTTTAGAAGTAATAATATCTCTTAATCCATCCATTAATTCATTAGGATTGTCCCAACACACACGTGAAAGTCTGTGACCTACCTTTTCTTTATATAAACCATTTACAACGATATCACTTAATAAACTCAATTTTGGGTTACCCGCATTTTTAATACTCACACAAGATGAATCAGTATCGAAAAAATTTCTGTTTGTGAGTATAACAAGTCGTTGATAATTTTCTAAACCAGCATTCGAATACTCATTTCGTATTTTTTTAAATAATAATTAAAATATACCTTGGTTCACTTCCGTCTCATAGTCACGTATTTGTATTTTATATCCTGGTAAAAATTAATTTCCGATTCTTCTAAGAACCAAACATTTCCGTGTCGATATACACCATATCTCGAATCGCGAAAAGGTGAAACACTGTTTAAGCTTAATATTTATGAGTCAATTTAGAAAGTTTACCAATTACCTGTTTCTTCTTCGAAGGTGTATCCGCATTATTTTAAGTTGGAATATCATTTCGTGTACTAATCGCTGCATGTATTGTGTCCAACTTTGATATAACTTGTTTAAATATGTCTTCATTTAAAACATCCCGTTCCATTAGAGCGCGTTTTGTTACCAAATACTTCCCCTTCACCACCGTCATAACATTATGTAATTCCAAAGTAGACTCACACAATGTGTATTGATCCTTCGCGTACATATCAGACATTTATTATAGGCTACATAATTATATTCAATGCATTGGTTTTCTAGCCAGAATATTACATTGGCTACTCTCTGCCTTTTATACTCCATAAATTTTATTTACGAGAATATTAATTGTACTTGCAATTCGTGTTCTCAAGTCATTATGAACAACAATTATTCGAGTTTTCACATCTTCACATAGCGTTTGTAACTCTGTGTTAGTAACTAAAGACCTAGTTTTTCTACTAATTTCACTACTTATAAATAGTGTTAAATCTTCTATTGTGCCTGTAAGTTGTGATTTAATAATTGTCTTAACCATTACGTTAGTTTCACTCGTTTATCGATCTAAATGTGTGAATATTCTAGTTTCTATATTCTGTATACCATCTAACGTGTTCACTATAATCTTCGAACTTAAAGTCATATTTTTATAAACATTATCAATCCCTTCAGATAACTCTACTATCTTATCATGTACACTGAAGAGCAAAAAAAAAACTGGTACACCTGCCTAATATCGTGTAGGGCCACCGCGAGCACACAGAAGTGCCGCAAGATGATGTGGCATGGACTCGACTAATGTATGAAGGTATGCAGGAGGCAGTTCACACCATGAATCCTGCAGGGCAGTTCACAAATCCATAGGAGTGCGAGGCAGTGGAGATCTCTTCTGAACAGCACGTTGCAAGGCATCCCAGATATGCTCAATAATGTTCATGCCTGGTGATTTACGTGGCCAACGGAAGTGTCTTAAGTCAGAAGAATGTTCCTGGAGCCACTCGGTAGCAACTCTTGACGTGTGGGGTGTCGCATTGTCCTGCTGGAATTGTCCACGTCCGTCGGAATGCACAATGGACATGAATGGGTGTAGGTGATTCAACAGGATGTTTAGGTATCTCTTACCTGTCACAGTCGTATCTAGAAATATCAGGGGTCCCATTTCATGACAACTGCATATGCACCATACCATAACAGAGCCCCCATCAGCTTTAACAGTCCCCTGTTGAAATATAGGGTTTATGGATTCGTGAGGATGTCTCCATATACGTACACGTCCATCCACCTGATACAATTGGAAACGAGACTAGTCAGACCAGGCAACGTGTTTCCAGTCATCAACAGTTAAATTGGCGGTGTTGGCGGCCGCAGGCGAGGCGTAAAGCTTCGTATCGTGCAGTCAACAAAGGTACACGAGTGGGCCATCGGCTCCAAAAGCCCACATCAATGTTGGTCCGTTGAATAGTTTGCATGCTGGTACTTGTTGATGCCCCAGCGTGGAAATCTGCACCAATTTGAGAAAGGGTTGCACGTCTGTCACGTTTAATGATTCTCGCCAGTCGTCGTTTGTCCCGTTCGTTCATGATCTTTTTCTGGCCGCAGCGATGTCGAAAATTTGATGTTTTACCGGATTTCCAATATTCACGGTACACTCGTGAAATGGTCGTACGCGAAAATGCAAATTTTATCGCTACCTCGGAGATGCTATGTCCCATCTCTCGTGCGCCGACTATAACACCACGTTTAAACTCACTTAAATCTTGATAACCTGCCACTGTAGCCAGATGCTTGTTGTCTTATATAGGCTCTGCCGACCGCATCACGTTACTCTGATTGGTTCCATACCTCTGTTATTTGCATACGCACGCCTATACCAGTTTTTTTGGCCCTCCAGTGTATATCAGCCGTTTGCGCTTTCAAGTCTAACATCATGGTGTTTAATCTTTTATCAAATCGTTTATTTACCACATCGTTATCTTTCACTGGCTCGCCGATATTACGTAATATATGAACAATCAAATCACAATTTCCATCGCCAGTTCTGGTTAAACACCTGCTGTAATGGGAGCGTCTTATACCGCTGTCTAGCAAGTACTTGTTTATCTGTCGTAAGATAGCTCTCATACCGTCAACATCTGTTCGTCATGCAGTGACAGAAAATGGCATATTTTCATCCCAGCAGCCCGTATGTTACCATTACTTCGGGTAAATCGACTGTTGAGTATACGCATTGGAGCAATGTTTCGCTCAGGCAGTTTTCTGAAAGTTGCGAATCCATTTTTCCCTTCACAATGTGCATTTTTCATTATAGAATGAAAATACGCATAATGAAATTTATCGTTCTCACATAAACAAATGTCCTGTACATTAAATGACACCGAGTACCTCGCTACATGCAAGTGTCGACGAAGTCTACACCCACTTCTTGGAAACGTACCAAGACCTGGTTCAAAATATAGTGTTGCATGCTCCAGAATGCAGTTAAGACTTATATGAAACCTATAATGAAAAACCAAAACTGTCTCGAAGGAAAAGCAAACATTGCGAGACGTCAACATCTCAGGCACAAGAAATTCAAGGGATTATAAACCAGTGTATTTAAACAATATTTACTGAAATGGTAAACAGTCTGTATGCTATCGAGAGTACAGAGAGAAGAGTAGAGTGTGTATTGTTAGTCAAATATGCATGTCAAAAGTGTAATGTCAAAGTGCAACAGATACGTGTGTTGTATATGTTTTTTTAATATAAAATTAGAAATAGACTGAAACATTAATTATTTTTTATGACTTAACGTCTCCATCCCCATGCATGCTATTGAAAAGTGTGATTTTAACAAACACATAAATATGTATAATAAAATTAGTAACTTGTTGTTATATTTGAAAATAATAAACAGTTCGTAATCCAATGTAATGTTTCACACTTATCGTTAACATACGAAACTAGTAACATATTGCTGCATTCCAATCTGAATGGGAAGTAAACTTATCATAAAGTAACTGGATGCTACATTCCATACGCGTGGGAAACAATTGTACGTCCTATCCTTCTTGTCTGTAAATACACCTTCTCCTTTCATAACGGGACATCGATCGTTGGGTAGTGATCTTCATTTCTCCCAAAATACACCTTTGTAACCTCCTCGCGTGAACAAAAAATGAAGTTCTTTTAGAGCCCCAAATTTCTTCTAAAACTGTGGCGCTACCTTAACTCCTTGCCACGTGAACTCAGAGTTTTTTTCTAAACTGTAGGCCGGTGTTTTGTCTCAACGGTGGCGGACTTCCCGATGGAGTAAACACATATTTTTTTTTCTAAACCGTGCATTCCGTCGCTCGCATCCCCCGAGTTATTTTTTGTAACCCTCACTCAGCTGTTAAGTCCGGGTTTTTTTAAATCAAATATTTTTGAGTCAAGCTTCGTCCGCGTTAATTTGACGGGACTGCTGTCGCCCAGCCTGCAGCACCTGGCTTCACTGCAGATTGCAAAATGGCGGACGAGGATAGAGATTCGGGAGTCAGGTCCTCAAGTGAATATCGTTTCGAGGATGGTGGTGCCGAATATAAACCTAGTGATGACGCAATGATCAGAAAGTGATTCTGGTTAATTATATATGTGAGATAATGGGTGTTTTGGATCAGAGAAGAACGTAATCATGAATTATGATGAACCTACGACAGCAGCTCCTAGACGAGGTGCTCCGGTGCACTAACGTAAGCCCTCCACATCAATGCAAGAACATCGTGGGCGGTCTGAATCACCGTCACGAATTTGTGGAGTGGAAACACCATCTCGTGGACGAAGGAGACGGAGGAGTTCAGAACACTGGAAATGCTGTATTCGCAAACATTTCAAAACTACATGTAAGGCTACTGTGTAACTTTAACACTTTCGTTAGTATGAGCATAAAAATAACGTACGTGTGTTTAAATCTGGTCGGTCCTTAAGATTGTTTGCATGTACATGTAGGTTTGTAAGTTCCCCGAAAGGAGTACGTTCTTAAATCAACATTTTAAGTTTTTAATACACAGCTGCCACCTATGATGTTTCAATGAAACTATTTTGTGTTGTTTCGTATGCATCCCGAGAGATTTCGTGGCATGGTAGAAAAAGTAAAGAGCAGAAAAAAGGAATTAATGAAAATATTATCAGTAANCATCCCGAGAGATTTCGTGGCATGGTAGAAAAAGTAAAGAGCAGAAAAAAGGAATTAATGAAAATATTATCAGTAAGAGAGGGAATGTTTTTTTTTAATCTTTTTCGTTTTTACAGAAGGCGTATGATGAAGCTAGAGAGACACCAACCAGCTTTTGGCCAATTAAAAAGGCAAAATATGATAATGTTAGGTTTTTTGCTGGAACATATTCCTCTGCCAGAAGGTACTATATTGTATGACTGAATTTTGTATGGAAGTGACGTGGAAGATGATGTAGCAGAAATTGACTGATGTGTTATTAAAACGGAGATCATTTAATGTGTCTGTGATATATTTTTTACTGTTGTACAGTGAAAAGTAATAATTAAAGGTCAGAAGTGTAGCTAAAGAAACACCAGACAGGTTTAAATCCATTACGAAGGCATAATCTGGTGATTTTAAGTTTTAGGTGTAACATATTACTATTCCAGAGAGAATTACGTTATACGACTCAATATTGTGTGGAAGTGATGTGGAAGATGTAGTAGTGGAAATATAATTAAGAGTTATTTAAAGGTCAAATAATGTGTCTGTGATGGATTTTTTTTATTGTAGCAAAGTGACAAACCCTAACAATTATGAGTCATAATTTGTTAAGTCATGTGACTTAACAACGATTGAGCTGTTTTGTGTTAACAGTGGTTAAGTAGTGAGTTGACAATTTTTCGCCTTACGTGCTGCATGACACAAACATGTTCATACACCTCACNTAACAGTGGTTAAGTAGTGAGTTGACAATTTTTCGCCTTACGTGCTGCATGACACAAACATGTTCATACACCTCAATACCAACGTACAACATAAAAGTCGTATATTGATGTCAATATTTTGGTATTTCAAAAACAGTTTTGACAATTTTAACTAGCTCTCCTCTCCTGTAAAATTAAGAAACGGTGTCTTGGCAATTTTCGATTTTGAGTGACTGAAATATTTGTTTGACTCTACGTAAATTAAACAGTTTCGGTTAACAATCAAATTGGAAGCTCAACCGACATCACTTGTTCCCGAGCAACCTAAGCTATAAAGTGGCGACTGAATGATTAGGAATGTTTATACACCTACAATACTAATACTAGACTTGGTGTGCAAATAAATATTTCAAGTTTACCAGCTTAACTTTTTGTTTGCTTCTGAATCAATTTATTAGGATATTTATACCTTTATTAAGCATCAACAAATGCACTAATAATCACTGCTACTATACTAATTGTCAGAAAAATACAAATAAACTCTCAAGCTGCATTTTAAAACGAAGGCAATTAAATTAGTGGCAAACCAAATATATACAGTTGATTCTACTAAAAACGTTGTTGACAGTATAATTTCGTTTGGCTTAACACAGAGGTTTTCTTATTTAAAACGTGTATTTTGGTAGGTAAAAAAATTGTTTTGACGGTTTTAAGGTTTTTTTACCAAACAAAATAAATAGTTGTGATATTAATATATNCAAAATTAATAGTTGTGATATTAATATATTTTTTTGTCCGTATACAAACAAATATTTTGATTGCTTTTCTCTCAGCGTGTATTGTTGCTTGTTGTTAACTAAATACTTTTAAAGGCTCTACTGAGCTTCTTCTTCTAACCCGTTGTTTATTCTCCTGCTTCGTATTACTATGACAATAATATAAGTTAATCAAGTGACGGTTTGCAATTTTTAAAACAAAGGCAGTATCCTTTCTGAAATTGTGTACTGATATGTGTAGATTATATGTTAATTATATTCAGATATTACGTATAATATAATACTTGCACACATGTATACTTTTAGAACTGCCAATCTAAATNATGTTAATTATATTCAGATATTACGTATAATATAATACTTGCACACATGTATACTTTTAGAACTGCCAATCTAAATGATTATAAATATGCAGGTCAATGTTGAATTGAGTTTAGAGATTTGGGCATCTCTTAACGACGCATTGAGACCCAATTAAAATGAAATGAGGTGAGAATGGAGCAGCGCCGGAATGCAAAGGCGGGGAAACGGGATATCCCCAAGAAAACACGTCGACTAGCGGCATCGTCCTTCACATTTTCCACTTGCGAATATCTGGGACAGATCCGGCCGGGGATTGAACCCGGTTAGCCTTACTGGGAGACGAGAAGTCTAACCCTCAGCCACCGCGGCCCCTTATGTTAATGTTTGTCAAAATATGCGCAGCTAAAAATTTTTTTTTTAATTTTTTACATTTAAATATTTTAGTCCACTACTCACCATCTGTGACAAGACCAGACCAGTGAAACGCATATTGTTTACCACATTTGTTTTTAGGTGAAGTAGTGGATTACTTTCAACGAGCCCGCTGTATTCGTGAAGGGATACAGTGGCACATTTCCCCCGGCAGTGACNTGAAGTAGTGGATTACTTTCAACGAGCCCGCTGTATTCGTGAAGGGATACAGTGGCACATTTCCCCCGGCAGTGACGGCTCCTGGTGTAGGGAACTACCTTGCTGCGCACAATGTACTGAAGGCCCATGCAAGAGTCTACCACGTTTACAACGACCACTTCAGGAGTCAACAGAAAGGTAAGAAACAGTTTATGCTATGCCCCAATCCCTAAGAAAGTAACATGTATTTCAGTAAGCAGAGGCTCATACAATACCCACTGAATGCCGCTAATTAAAAATAATTAGACATGGCTGTGCTAATGCGAATTAAATTAAGGATTTCTTCAAATTGGCTATGTCCAACGAATCACAGAAACAAAACCAGACTGAGGGCAATAGAAGTTGAAACTTTGGGTCCGGTCCAAATCTCAGGTTTCGTATTTTCAAATGATTTGATTGAAAGCATAATTATATGGTACAATTTGACATAAATATTGCAAGTGATATCCGTCCCTAGTGTATTGGCTTCTCTTTCACTTCAAAATTGTATGCTTAAGCAGCAATTAAAATTTCGTTTATGAATAATGCCACTTTCCATTGCGCACCTCGTTTAAAAATGAAAGGCGCATTTTAAAATTAATTTTATAGATGTTTTAAGCCACATAAATAAATTTTCGAAAGGAAAAAAAAATTATGTAATGACATTTACTTAAAAATAAATAAAAGCTTGTTTTATTAGTTTTAATTTATCTGGTTACATAAGACTATAATAAAATCGAATATACTAATAGCTTTAAGCATGTTATAATGCAATATCATAATGAGACTCTACGAGACCTGCGTTGTGCTAACAATAAAACCATATAAATATATAACGATGAAAATTTTTTTTTAGGTTTGCCTTGTAATGGTGTACATAATAATGTAGTCACTCAAAGAAATTATTTGGAAATTTACCATACCAAAGTATGCGCTTACTGAAAAAAACGGAAATGGAAATTTTTTCCCCTTATACATTTATTGCAGCGTTCCCATAGTTGCTCGGGAAACAGTCAAATGCGCAGGGAAGTTCCTAACTTTGTATAGTTNCGGGACATCGATCGTTGGGTAGTGATCTTCATTTCTCCCAAAATACACCTTTGTAACCTCCTCGCGTGAACAAAACATGAAGTTCTTTTAGAGCCCCAAATTTCTTCTAAAACTGTGGCGCTACCTTACCTCCTTGCCACGTGAACTCAGAGTTTTTTTCTAAACTGTAGGCCGGTGTTTTGTCTCAACGGTGGCGGACTTCCCGATGGAGTAAACACATTTTTTTTTCTAAACCGTGCATACCGTCGCTCGCATCCCCCCGAGTTATTTTTTGTAACCCTCACTCAGCTGTTAAGTCCGGGTTTTTTTAAATCAAATATTTTTGAGGCAAGCTTCGTCCGCGTTAATTTGACGGCACTGCTGTCGCCCAGCCTGCAGCACCTGGCTTCACTGCAGATTGCAAAATGGCGGACGAGGATAGTGATTCGGGAGTCAGGTCCTCAAGTGAATATCGTTTCGAGGATGGTGGTGCCGAATATAAACCTAGTGATGACGCAATGATCAGAAAGTGATTCTGGTTAATTATATATGTGAGATAATGGGTGTTTTGGATCAGAGAAGAACGTATTCATGAATTATGATGAACCTACGACAGCAGCTCCTAGACGAGGTGCTCCGGTGCACTAACGTAAGCCCTCCGCATCAATGCAAGAACATCGTGGGCGGTCTGAATCACCGTCATGAATTTGTGGAGTGGAAACACCATCTCGTGGACGAAAGNGTAAGCCCTCCGCATCAATGCAAGAACATCGTGGGCGGTCTGAATCACCGTCATGAATTTGTGGAGTGGAAACACCATCTCGTGGACGAAAGAGACGGAGGAGTTCAGAACACTGGAAATGCTGTATTCGCAAACATTTCAAAACTACATGTAAGGCTACTGTGTAACTTTAACACTTTCGTTAGTATGAGCATAAAAATAACGTACGTGTGTTTAAATCTGGTCGGTCCTTAAGATTGTTTGCATGTACATGTAGGTTTGTAAGTTCCCCGAAAGGAGTACGTTCTTAAATCAACATTTTAAGTTTTTAATACACAGCTGCCACCTATGATGTTTCAATGAAACTATTTTGTGTTGTTTCGTATACATCCCGAGAGATTTCGTGGCATGGTAGAAAAAGTAAAGAGCAGAAAAAAGGAATTAATGAAAATATTATCAGTAAGAGAGGGAATGTTTTTTTTTAATCTTTTTCGTTTTTACAGAAGGCGTATGATGAAGCTAGAGAGACACCAACCAGCTTTTGGCCAATTAAAAAGGCAAAATATGATAATGTTAGGTTTTTTGCTGGAACATATTCCTCTGCCAGAAGGTACTATATTGTATGACTGAATTTTGTATGGAAGTGACGTGGAAGATGATGTAGCAGAAATTGACTGATGTGTTATTAAAACGGAGATCATTTAATGTGTCTGTGATATATTTTTTACTGTTGTACAGTGAAAAGTAATAATTAAAGGTCAGAAGTGTAGCTAAAGAAACACCAGACAGGTTTAAATCCATTACGAAGGCATAATCTGGTGATTTTAAGTTTTAGGTGTAACATATTACTATTCCAGAGAGAATTACGTTATACGACTCAATATTGTGTGGAAGTGATGTGGAAGATGTAGTAGTGGAAATATAATTAAGAGTTATTTAAAGGTCAAATAATGTGTCTGTGATGGATTTTTTTTATTGTAGCAAAGTGACAAACCCTAACAATTATGAGTCATAATTTGTTAAGTCATGTGACTTAACAACGATTGAGCTGTTTTGTGTTAACAGTGGTTAAGTAGTGAGTTGACAATTTTTCGCCTTACGTGCTGCATGACACAAACATGTTCATACACCTCACTACCAACGTACAACATAAAAGTCGTATATTGATGTCAATATTTTGGTATTTCAAAAACAGTTTTGACAATTTTAACTAGCTCTCCTCTCCTGTAAAATTAAGAAACGGTGTCTTGGCAACTTTCGATTTTGAGTGACTCAAATATTTGTTTGACTCTACGTAAATTAAACAGTTTCGGTTAACAATCAAATTGGAAGCTCAACCGACATCACTTGTGCCCGAGCAACCTTAGCTATAAAGTGGCGACTGAATGATTAGGAATGTTTATACACCTACAATTCTAATACTAGACTTGGTGTGCAAATAAATATTTCAAGTTTACCAGCTTAACTTTTTGTTTGCTTCTGAATCAATTTATTAGGATATTTATACCTTTATTAAGCATCAACAAATGCACTAATAATCACTGCTACTATACTAATTGTCAGAAAAATACAAATAAACTCTCAAGCTGCATTTTAAAACGAAGGCAATTAAATTAGTGGCAAACCAAATATATACAGTTGATTCTACTAAAAACGTTGTTGACAGTATAATTTCGTTTGGCTTAACACAGAGGTTTTCTTATTTAAAACGTGTATTTTGGTAGGTAAAAAAATTGTTTTGACGGTTTTAAGGTTTTTTTACCAAACAAAATAAATAGTTGTGATATTAATATATTTTTTTGTCCGTATACAAACAAATATTTTGATTGCTTTTCTCTCAGCGTGTATTGTTGCTTGTTGTTAACTAAATACTTTTAAAGGTTCTACTGAGCTTCTTCTTCTAACCCGTTGTTTATTCTCCTGCTTCGTATTACTATGACAATAATATAAGTTAATCAAGTGACGCTTTGCAATTTTTAAAACAAAGGCAGTATCCTTTCTGAAATTGTGTACTGATATGTGTAGATTATATGTTAATTATATTCAGATATTACGTATAATATAATACTTGCACACATGTATACTTTTAGAACTGCCAATCTAAATGATTATAAATATGCAGGTCAATGTTGAATTGAGTTTAGAGATTTGGGCATCTCTTAACGACGCATTGAGACCCAATTAAAATGAAATGAGGTGAGAATGGAGCAGCGCCGGAATGCAAAGGCGGGGAAACGGGATATCCCCAAGAAAACCCGTCGACTAGCGGCATCGTCCTTCACATTTTCCACTTGCGAATATCTGGGACAGATCCGGCCGGGGATTGAACCCGGTTAGCCTTACTGGGAGACGAGAAGTCTAACCCTCAGCCACCGCGGCCCCTTATGTTAATGTTTGTCAAAATATGCGCAGCTAAAAATTTTTTTTTTAATTTTTTACATTTAAATATTTTAGTCCACTACTCACCATCTGTGACAAGACCAGACCAGTGAAACGCATATTGTTTACCACATTTGTTTTTAGGTGAAGTGGTGGATTACTTTCAACGAGCCCGCTGTATTCGTGAAGGGATACAGTGGCACATTTCCCCCGGCAGTGATGGCTCCTGGTGTAGGGAACTACCTTGCTGCGCACAATGTACTGAAGGCCCATGCAAGAGTCTACCACGTTTACAACGACCACTTCAGGAGTCAACAGAAAGGTAAGAAACAGTTTATGCTATGCCCCAATCCCTAAGAAAGTAACATGTATCTCAGTAAGCAGAGGCTCATACAATACCCACTGAATGCCGCTAATTAAAAATAATTAGAAAATGGCTGTGCTAATGAGAATTAAATTAAGAATTTCTTCAAATTGGCTATGGCNATTGGCTATGTCCAACGAATCACAGAAACAAAACCAGACTGAGGGCAATAGAAGTTGAAACTTTGGGTCCGGTCCAAATCTCAGGTTTCGTATTTTCAAATGATTTGATTGAAAGCATAATTATATGGTACAATTTGACATAAATATTGCAAGTGATATCCGTCCCTAGTGTATTGGCTTCTCTTTCACTTCAAAATTGTATGCTTAAGCAGCAATTAAAATTTCGTTTCTGAATAATGCCACTTTCCATTGCGCACCTCGTTTAAAAATGAAAGGCGCATTTTAAAATTAATTTTATAGATGTTTTAAGCCACATAAATAAATTTTCGAAAGGAAAAAAAAATTATGTAATGACATTTACTTAAAAATAAATAAAAGCTTGTTTTATTAGTTTTAATTTATCTGGTTACATAAGACTATAATAAAATCGAATATACTAATAGCTTTAAGCATGTTATAATGCAATATCATAATGAGACTCTACGAGACCTGCGTTGTGCTAACAATAAAACCATATAAATATGAAAAAAATTTTTTAGGTTTGCCTTGTAATGGTGTACATAATAATGTAGTCACTCAAAGAAATTATTTGGAAATTTACCATACCAAAGTATGCGCTTACTGAAAAAAACGTAAATGGCAATTTTTTCCCCTTTTACATTTATTGCAGCGTTCCCATAGTTGCTCGGGAAACAGTCAAATGCGCAGGGAAGTTCCTAACTTTGTATAGTTNTACATTTATTGCAGCGTTCCCATAGTTGCTCGGGAAACAGTCAAATGCGCAGGGAAGTTCCTAACTTTGTATAGTTGCGACGCTTAAGTTCCTTTAGCTGCAGTTTTAATTGTAGTTTTATTTATATACAGTGTATAGGATAAAAGCTTCCATTATAGTTCATGAAGATTACCAGACATATTTGAACAGTGTAAGATATCTGTGCCGAACCTCTATTCCGCTTTTAAATTCAACAATTTTGAAGTTCCCTGGTGGAAATAATGTTAAGTCGATGAGTGATCCGGGCTTTCCATTGCGTACTGCAAAATACGTCGTGCATTTAAAGATTTTATTTTTAAAATTTCTTATTTCCAGGAAAAATTACAAAGTGTGAGCATTTTCAAGTGTTTGAGAAAAAAATTTCTTACATAAGAGCAAAAAAAAGTAAAATGGTTGATGTGCAATATAAGGAACAGTTCGCCTATCAAAGTTAATGAACTAAACATGGTCATGATCATAACGAGCTTTACAGAAACACGTTTGTATTTTCTGCAGCTGGCCCACGAATAACTTGAGATATAAAAAATACATTGTCTGTAAAGGTAAGGTTTCTCTTTCTTACGACGTACTGCAAAAATAAAAGAAACATTGATAACTTATTTTAAATCAACCAAACGTAGACAAACTTCAATACCGACATAAGAAAATAAATTTTATTTTTCAGGGAAAATCGGCATTACACTCAGCTTTGCCTATTCTGAACCGAAGACTGATTCTAATGCTGATATTGATGCGACGGAGAGGTACCGACAATTCAATGTAAGTTACGTATTGTTTCCTAATTTAATTAGAAACATTTATACAAAAAAAAATCCTTGCCGTAAATGCGTATAAATTAATGGAATAATTTTATGTCATAGAATCTATTAGTATGCAATTAGAAAAATTCTTTAAGAGTAGGTGTGATTTCCAACTTGTTGGCTGCCGTAAAGGTCAATATATTCACATTAGAAAAGAAATTATGAAATATTATTTTTAAGTCCACAGTATCACTATATCAACGTAAATGTATTAGTCACAATGTTTCTGTAAATGTCAACATTTATGTGTGGTTGAGAGATGTTCTACGAGTTGAATGAATGTAACAGACTTGTGAAAAAAACATAGACCTAGTTTATTACCTCACACTTACAGGTGTACTGAAAGAAAAAAAAACAGCCTTGACGTGTTGAATTGCTATGTGTTTTTGGTATGAGTTTAGATAAAAAAAAAATAAGTGGATATGAGTAGTTAAGCAGTGAAGGTATTGGCTTACAGCTGGGCTGGTTTGCCCACCCTATCTACAGCAAGGAGGGAGACTACCCGGCAATCATGAAGGAGAGGATCGCCAAGAGGAGCAAGGAGGAAGGACTTGCCAGATCCCGACTGCCAGAATTCGGCGAGTACTGGGTCAACTACATCAGAGGTAATAACACTTCAACCAATGTAACTAATTTCTTTATAACCTGCATGAATGGGGTTAAAATGTAACAAAATTTTGTTTCGCTCAGATTTGATTTAGTTTCGGTAGTGTACCTACATGTAAGCTACATGTAGACAAAAATGAGAAATAAGTATGTATTTTATTCGCACTATTTATAACTGGAAAATATGATTTTTTAATTACGTTATACAAATATGAAAGGTGTTATTAATTTTTAATGCATTTTGCGCAACAGCTGAACATTAAGTTCTAGGTTATTCGTAAAAATCACTCAGGTGAAATTAAAACACCCAATTAAAAAATATCATCTCAAAGTAAAAATACAATAACTTTGTTCCTCTTATGTATACGAGTGAAATTAACTTTCTCTCAAATCTTTATTTCGACTGTTTAGTCCACAGCACCATTAGTAAGGCTCGGCTTCACCCCTTTTGTAGAAATACTTCGTTTTCACGTCATAATTTACGATTTATAGTTATTACTGGCAATGTTCAAGTATAAAAAATTTTCATTTTACAAGTTGTTTTATATTTTTGAGCGTAATTTTGTGTNTTATTACTGGCAATGTTCAAGTATAAAAAATTTTCATTTTACAAGTTGTTTTATATTTTTGAGCGTAATTTTGTGTATTTACTTGTTGTAAAAAGTCGAAAACATATTTATAATTCGTTATTAAGTTACTGCCCTTCTGCAAGCAGGAAATAGTACACAGAGAAAATTACATACAAGCGTATGGAACATTTAGTAAATTGTAGATTTTCTATCTTTGAAATTGAATTTATGACACGAAAACGAAGAATTTATGCAAAATGGGTGAAGCAGGGTCTTAAATATATAAGCTTAACCGAAGTTACTGGCACTCCAAAAACTCGAATATATTTATAAATAAAATAGTCGCGTTACAAGGAATATCCTAACGCAGGCTGTGGTTAATAAAAACGAGATCTAATCGTAATAACGCGGTAAAGGTCACACAATAAAAAATCCTTTCAATGTTATGTGTATGGCAAAGAGAGCCATTTCTTTGAGAACATGCCATAAACTTTAGAGAAGGACACACATATCGTTCAGAAGCAGAAAGTATAGGTCGATAATACTGATATGAGTTCGCAGTTGTGTTAAAAATAAAAATTATGAAGTTTGAGATTTACAATGTAGCAGTGTTTTCATGTAATTCAACTTTTGAAATTTTTCTTCATCTAAACTGTAAAAGCAAAATTATAAATCTATACTAATACCGTTCAATGGTGCTTTGCTGTACTACATGCTACAAATCTTTTTAAAATCTGCGCTTATCAGGACTAATATAATTTTGCTCAGATATTACGTAGTGTGTTACGTAGCTGGTAGGCCGAATAATTATGTAACCTATTTTAACATATGAAATCACATTACTATAACTAAAGAAGGCCTCAAACCTTGCCTCTAACTGGCGTTATGTTGGAAATGGATTTGAAACCTCACCAAAAAGCTGTGAACACATTTAGGAGACGATATTTATTTCCAAACTACAGGATGAGTATAAAAGAATAGCCCAAATTTAAAGGTCTATAATATCAAAACGAAACAACCTATAACCTTCATTGACGAATCAAATGAAATGTGCAACCGTGAAGTTTATTAACCATACATTCATAAATGTTCAATGTGACCAACATGAGCGAACTGAACGACATTTATGCGATAGTCAAATTCGTTCCACGNACATTTATGCGATAGTCAAATTCGTTCCACGCTCTTGTCAGCATGTCCGTTGTTACGGTTTGGATGGCGTCCGTAACTCTAGGTTTGAGGTGGTGAGGGGGAAGCAAGCTCGCATTCAACTCGCCAATGTAAAGGGGACGGTCGGATGTTACCTTTATGTGCACAGAACGAGGTAGACGATGCCTTCACGACTAAGCTTGTTTTTAGCAATGAAGCGATGTTCCATACAAATGGTAAGGTGAACCAGCACAACGTTCGGATATGGGGTCAGGAGCGACCACATGAAACCACCGAACACGAGCGAGTTTCTCCCAAAGTGAACGTGTTTTGCGCTGTATCCAAAGACACTGTTTTCGGCCCTGTCTTTTTTAACAAGCCCACTGTTTCTGGAATCCTTTAATTGGACATGCTTACATAGTTGTTGTTTCCACAGTTATAAGAGGCGGAGGGGGACTTCATTTTCGAGCAGGATGGTGCGCCACCCCATTGGCACCTAGCTGTTCGCGGATACTTGAACGAGACGTTGCCGCAACGCTGGATTGGTCGAGGAGCAGCTGGTGACCAGGCCCTTCACACTGCCCCCTAAGAAGCCCGGATCTTACCCCATGCGTTTTTTTATTGTGGGGGTATATAAAGGATCCACCATTGCCTGCTAACTTTGATGACCTCAAAACGAGAATTACACACGCTATCGAAACCGTAACACCGGACATGCTTACAAGAGTGTGGAATGAGTTTGATTATCACGTAGATGTCATTCCGGCCACTCGTGGTGGTCACATTGAACATTTATGAAGATATGGTAAACAAACTTCACAGTGCCACGGTTCATTTGATTGGTCAACCAAGGTTGTTGGTTGTTTGGTTTTGATATTATAGACCTTCAAAGTTGGGGTATTCTTTTATACTCATCCTGTATATTCCAAAAGATAAGTAGACTCTTGAAATCACCTTCCTCTCTGTGTATTTCATGTTATATGTGCCTGTGTGTGTGTCCCTTAAAATTTTTTTTAATTGTATACCGATTTTCTACACAATTTTTGGTGCACATAAAATGCTCATAAATGACAATGGTCTTTCATACTTTTCGATCATACGCGATGATAATTTTCAAAATGGAGAACATGAAACCGATTTAAACCAACCTTTATGAATTAACGTTCCGCACTGTCGGCATTAAATTCAGAAACTCAAGGACTCATTGGTCTAACGTTTTACAAGATAGTACCTTCTGAATTAAAACAAAATTCTTAGATTATACCTTGGCAACTAAGTGCTAGTTTCCAACAACATTGTGAATACAAGAAGTGCAATGATACGGCAACCGTCCGCACTGTACACTTTGATGCTCAANTAGTTTCCAACAACATTGTGAATACAAGAAGTGCAATGATACGGCAACCGTCCGCACTGTACACTTTGATGCTCAATACTCTATACACAGTCGAACCACATTACTATGACCACCTGTTAGTATCCAGAGTAACTGCCCTTCGCAGCACGGACAGCAGCTAGACGACCAGGCAGTGACTCAGTTAGGTTCTGATAGGTCTCTAAGGGTATCTGGAGCCATGCTCTCTGCAGTGCGTCCCACAAATGTTGAAGGGTGCGTGGCGGAGGAGACAGGCGATATGACGATCGAGGTGATCCTAAAGATGTTTAATTGGATTGAGTTCGGGGCTGTTTGGGGGCCAGGGAAGAACTTTGAAGTCATGATCGTGCTCTCCTAGTCACGTGCGGACAAATTTAGCCGTGTGGCAAGGCGCATTATCGTGCTGGAAAATCCCATCTACCCGAGGAAAGACAATCATCATCTACGGGTGGACATGATCACCGAGGATGGATTCATAACCACATCGATTAAGAGTGCCTTCCACACAGGTGGTGGGACCTAGTGAGTACCACGAGAACATTCTCCAGACCATAACACTGCCCCCGCTGCATTGTGTTAGTTCAGCAATGCATGCAGGGTGTTGGTTCTCCGACGTTTCTCGCCGGACACGCTTTTACATGCAACCGAAACCGTAACTCGTCGGAGAAGGCTACACGTTGCCAATCAGCGGCGATGCAATCGCCATACTGTGGAGCAAATTCTAGTAGTTTTCGCCGATGCACCTGTGTAAGCATGGGTGCAGTTATACTCTGTCTACTGCAGAGCCCCATTTGCAGAAGGGTTTGCTGAACTCTTGCTGTAGACACGTGTCTGGATGCCCCCTGATACATTTGGACGGTGAGCTGTTCCACAGTCGCCTGTTGGTTGGTCTTCATGCACCATCGTAGTTGACATTCACCTCGGACATCAGTGGCGCGTGGAGCTGCGCAGTTTCCACGACGGTTATTACCAATGATGCCATTCGTCCACTCACGATACAACTTTACCACAGAGGTACGCGAACAGTTCACAAACGTAGCTGATTCTAAATTCTGCCCCCCTTGGCCCGAAAGCTGATGATCATCCGTTTTTTGCAAATCGGTTAAATAGCTTTCCTTAAACATAACAGCAGGAAATGCACTGTGTACAGTCAGGTTGTCAGTTGCAGTATTTACCCGCTTTACCAGCCCACGTCACGGGCCATACGTCATGGGCTATGCGCGGTAGATGGCACTTAAGGAAGGTGGTAATAATAATGTGATTCGACCGTGTATTCTCACTGTTTTTAAGTGATTCGTAAACCGTGCTACTTCTGTACTTGAAGAATGGTTCATATCGTTATTGCTGGACACAAAGTTTATAAGACACAGGTTGCCACGGTGACTGGGCGGTTAGACTGCTCGCCTCCCACAAGACGAACTGGATTCAACTCCCGGTCGGTTCGCTTCGGATTTTCGCAAGTGGGAATCGTTCCGGATTATGCGGCAGGTCAGCGGCTCTTCTCGGGGATATCCGGTTTCCCACGCACCTTCATTCCGGGACTGCTCCTTACTCACCTCACTTCACCCTCACCGGCTCGTAAGACCTCAATGTTAAGAGCCACCCAAATCTCTCCACTCATACACCGTTTCTTATGACGAAACCGATGCTGTATCGACTTTTGAGTAGAGCACTTATTTGTAACACCTTTTAACGTTAGTTGATTTGGGTTTTAAAGTGTTAGTAAGAGTCTGAGATACAGAATCGGTTCTCATGACTTACTAGCAAGACACTGAGCGTAAGAATGTTTAATGTCTTTAGATATTTCACCAACTGACAGCGAAATCTTTAAAACGTGGATATTAAAACAGTTGTGATATAATTTGGAATAGTCTATAATATTGCAATTCACCCGAAACTTGAATTTTATTTGTGCGCAGGTGCCTATGATTTCTACGGTATGAACTTCTACTCGTCGTTCTACATAAGCGAGGCCAACAAAACAACTTCGAAATTAGCGGATGACGATTCGCCTGACATGGGGCCCGTGGTGGTCGAGCAAGACCCGAATTGGCCTGTTGGATGCAATAGCGAGATGAGGGTACGTACTGAGGTCGAATTGTTACTCTTCAAACAAACAAACTCCGTTCGTCATGTGGCCATGTCAAGGTTGAAATCATTCATGATAAAGGCTGTTCACGGAAAGTAAGCGCTTTTTAAATGAACATTTGGTTTTATTTTAACAGACACACTGACTGGCATGTGCCCTGTAAAGTAGATATTGAATGAGAGAAAGTATAACTATGTTTTATCGTCAAATTAAAAGTGCAAGGTAAATATTTGAGAATACGGAGATTATAAGTTTTATTTATTTTGTATTTTTATTGCATTTAGGTGTGAAAATTAGCAAAATCGTAAACTACGTAATTATTTTTATAATAAATTCACATTTCTACTTGACCGACGCAATCTAAATTTTACCTATAGCGGAAGTATACGGAATGTGTACCCAAACTTAAGCAAGGCTTTTACAAATGCTTACTTTGCCGTGAAAAGCCTTTTTTATCAAGTTAACCAATATTCCGTAGCAGTTTTCGTTTCAAAAGAAATATCAATTTCAGTCAGCACGGCAGATCACACACTCAGAAAAACATTATATATATAAAATAAGTTCAAGCTTATACTTATTATAGGAAATTATTCATATGTGTATATCAGTAAGAACGTATAAAAATTTTGGTCCACGTTACCATATTAAATTGGGTGGCTTGCAACGCATTACAAAATCCCCGCCCCTCTTACAATTAACTAAAATATGGGAACGGTAGATATGCGAGGTAAAGAGTAATATTTCTCATTTGTATTTAATCTTTAACATTGATGTGGTAAAATTCTTAAAAATCTACCTATTACAGTGGGAGAGCGGAAGAGCTGCCACAACATTTTATAAATAGTTAAAACTACGCTTATTTTATTATTTTCTCATTGGCGAATACCAGGAAAAGAATTAGTGAATAGTTAATGTTGAGGACCACAATGATGATAACACAGGTATCAGTACTAACATAACTGCTTCTGTGATTTCTCATCTACATAAAAAAATTTAACGAATTGAAAATGGTAGGGTTTTGTTACAATGGCGATTATGAGATACGCGAAATACCTGTATATGTGAACTGTAAACAATTTCACAGTAAAGGAAATATATTTTCAACTAGATTAGGAAAAATTCTTTTGTGGCAAATAAGCGGTGGCATTGGAGTACTTCGAGATTGCTCAGAATTCCATTAAACCTGTGCGTCAAGTAAAAATAAGCTGGACCCAAAGTCCTAATATCAGTTCATAGCTTGTTCGCAGTTCACAAAACATTTCTGAAATACTGTTTTTTACTTTATTTGTGGCCGTTATGTAACTTTTCACTTCTGTATTAATTGTAATATGGCCCTGAACCCAATGATTTGTACAATTTTGAACAATTGTACTTTACAAATCTGTAAAGTTCTTGAAATCGTACACACTGTATTATTACACCAGTTTTAATTCTGATGGCAACTTTCATCTGAAACTACACCTACACGTATGTGACTTAACCAGGAATTAAAAATCAGAACCTTTGCACTTCACACAACTTCATCTGTGCAGTGCGTAAAAATTTAGTTGCGTCGTTAGGCGGTAATTTACAGCATCTGTTGGCACGAAGCTGTGAAACTGTGTCAAAGTCTTGTTTATCGCAGTAACTGTGACATGTCAGCGCTTATGATGACAGGTGTTTCCAAGTTTGCCTCTGCTATTTGTGTTAACAATGTGTCTGTTTTTCAAAATATGTTTCCCTTTTTGTTTATTTTTACTTTAGTGATAAACTAAATCGCTATTTTCCAAAGACCATTTATTTTTTNAATATGTTTCCCTTTTTGTTTATTTTTACTTTAGTGATAAACTAAATCGCTATTTTCCAAAGACCATTTATTTTTTAACCAGGCTTTTATCTAACAGTTGCCTTGTAAATTTCCGTACAAATAATTATCTCCATAACCAATTTTTGTATTTTTAAAGGAACATAGTTAGTATAAGTATTTTTCAGTAACATTACAAGCGAATAAATACATTTTATATCAAGGATCAGCACTGTCAAAATATTTTTTTGTCATTCCTCGCTGTACTGGAATTTCTTCCGAACACTGATTATGTCAAAATCACCGACTTTAAGTGTTTTAGGTTTTTTTAGTATCAGCAAATATTATTGTTGTTTCACCTGGATGTAATGTTATTCTCAGTATCTCACTCTTAGCAGTGCAATAAAATAATAATGAAATATTCTGCACATCGCGAGAAACATGACCACTTGTACAAAAGTCCATCCTAATTATAGAAGCTGTAATAAAATATTGTTCTTCAAAAATATGTAAATTAAAACATTTTACGAAGCGATATACATTTTATTTACAGTACACACCATTTGGATTGAGGAAGATACTGAAATGGGTGTCAGACAACTACAACAACGTCCCCATTCTCATTACGGAAAATGGTTGGTGCGATACTGGTGAAATGAATGACACCATGAGAATTCGATACCTTGTGGTGAGTTTTTGTAACCCAGTGGCTTGTTAGTATAGGTTATTTGTGATTAACAAACAAAAACACATAGAAAGTTTCATGTAAAATCATTCCAATGGTTCTAATTACATAAACACAAAAATTCACTATTCTGGAACAATCACAGTTAGTAAATTTGTTCACTTTCCTATCAAGGAAAATACAAGAGCCTTTACCAATTTATCTTTTCAAGTAATATTTTTTCCCAATTCGTTATTTGTTAAATGATTTTTTTTCTAACTGCATTTCCCAGTTAATCATTCCAGTATACTTTTTCTCTAAAAACACTCTTTTATTATTCATTTCTATCAAAAAATGTAGTCAATATGACATTCTTAACAATTATTACTAACTTATTATTAATTTATGAATCTGTGATTTCAATTCCCACTGGTATTCATGTTTGCGATATATTTATGTAATTTTTTACTTTTACGTATCTAAATGAAGTGTGTTAGAACAACACACTTAATTTAGCAAACTGAAAGGGAGGGTTATTCAGACATAATAANTTTACAGTACACACCATTTGGATTGAGGAAGATACTGAAATGGGTGTCAGACAACTACAACAACGTCCCCATTCTCATTACGGAAAATGGTTGGTGCGATACTGGTGAAATGAATGACACCATGAGAATTCGATACCTTGTGGTGAGTTTTTGTAACCCAGTGGCTTGTTAGTATAGGTTATTTGTGATTAACAAACAAAAACACATAGAAAGTTTCATGTAAAATCATTCCAATGGTTCTAATTACATAAACACAAAAATTNGATTAACAAACAAAAACACATAGAAAGTTTCATGTAAAATCATTCCAATGGTTCTAATTACATAAACACAAAAATTCACTATTCTGGAACAATCACAGTTAGTAAATTTGTTCACTTTCCTATCAAAGAAAATACAAGAGCCTTTACCAATTTATCTTTTCAAGTAATATTTTTTCCCAATTCGTTATTTGTTAAATGATTTTTTTTCTAACTGCATTTCCCAGTTAATCATTCCAGTATACTTTTTCTCTAAAAAACCCTCTTTTCTTATTCATTTCTACCAAAAAATATTGNTCATTCCAGTATACTTTTTCTCTAAAAAACCCTCTTTTCTTATTCATTTCTACCAAAAAATATTGTCAATATGACATTCTTAACAATTATTACTAACTTATTATTAATTTATGAATCTGTGATTTCAATTCCCACTGGTATTCATATTTGCGATATATTTATGTAATTTTTTACTTTTGCGTATCTAAATGAAGTGTGTTAGAACAACACACTTAATTTAGCAAACTGAAAGGGAGGGTTATTCAGACATAATAACGTTCAATGTTCAAACGAGGTGGCAGAAATAAATTGGTTATATATATATATATATATAGGTTGACTTTGAACAACAAAGACCAACTATGGCTGCATATTCCTTACGAAAAAATATTTCGAAAACACATATTTGACCTATGGTAGAAAATTTTTCATAACGGCACTACTATACATCAAGGCGAAGCTAAAACACGAGTTTATTCTAGAGATTACAAAAAAATAATTAGGAATGGAGCAACGACGTTCAGGATAATGTGCAGTTGAAAGAATATCTGAAACCACTGCAAAACCCGTTGCAACGTTGTAACATGTGATTATTTTTCTTGTGCAATGACGGTAAGTTATTGAAGGTCCAGGTGTTTACACCTACAAGTGGTTGAAGTTTGCTAGCCTGGGAATAGTANTCATAACGGCACTACTATACATCAAGGCGAAGCTAAAACACGAGTTTATTCTAGAGATTACAAAAAAATAATTAGAAATGGAGCAACGACATTCAGGATAATGTGCAGTTGAAAGAATATCTGAAACCACTGCAAAGCCCGTTGCAACGTTGTAACCTGTGATTACTTTTTCTTGCGCAATGACGGTAAGTTATTGAAGGTCCAGGTGTTTACACCTACAAGTGGTTGAAGTTTGCTAGCCTGGGAATAGTANGCAATGACGGTAAGTTATTGAAGGTCCAGGTGTTTACACCTACAAGTGGTTGAAGTTTGCTAGCCTGGGAATAGTACACACTCCATACCGATTTAGTCGTTGTAGGTTTCGTTGTCTGAACACACACGTATTAATACGACAGGGACGTTGTAATGTTATGATTGCACTGACGAATGGGGTATGTGATATTCGAATATACTCTGTGAACAGTGACATAAAACTTTGGGCATTGTGGGGCAACTCATAAATTAATATTAAAACCTACATTTGCNATACTCTGTGAACAGTGACATAAAACTTTGGGCATTGTGGGGCAACTCATAAATTAATATTAAAACCTACATTTGCTTCACACAAACCACGCCAGTTTAATTAATTTGGAGAACTGCTGCACTTGATCACAATAAGTGAGTTGAGTATTGCATGCTTAGCAGGTGCAGTCACTTGGTGTTTTAGATCTTTATAAGTGAACTTTCGAAAGTGGAGTTTAGAGTGGTATCACAAAACGAAATTTCGCGTCAAATTAAAACTCGCTGATTAATAATCGACACTAAATATATATTTTAAACACGGAATTATTAATACTGCAAGAACAATTTTCCCATATACATGTAAAGATCCATTTTGGTCAAGCAATTTACGGGAAAATACACTCTGAGTGATTACAGGGTCAGTACGAAATTACATATGATTTACGTTTCAAAGAAAGCAACCTTAAGCTACTGGTTTTAACCGTCATCTCTGTCAAATATGTCATTGGTATTTTTTATATTATCATGGGTACCGTTCCAGATGCCCTTGTTTCCCTGTAACAAAATTCTTTTTACATACTGATGTACATATACACACTCGCGTAACTGGTAGAGTACGGAGAGAACAAGGAACAGCAGTTAGGGAATGCTTACGAAGTGACGCTAAGAGGCCATCATTGTAAGAATAACACAAGTGAAAGACTTGATACCGTAGGTAAGACNATGAAAGACTTGATACCATAGGTAAGACTGTGATTGGAAAATACCATCTATCCTTCTGCGCAACATTACAACAACGTATGAAAGAACAGGTGATGGAAAGATACTCGTACTGCCCTGACGACAAAAATATTTTTTTAGCAGACTGTAATAGATAAACTAAATAAAACTTAGTGCTAAATTAAGTTAAGGTGAGCAATATTACGTAATTTAGGTAGCTAATAAGAAAAAATTGTTTGGATATAAGTATTGGATAAATTAAGTTATAGTATATACGGGCACGCTTCTGTGTGTACGACAGAAGCATGTGCAATGCATTTATACAAGAGTGTATATTATTATTGGATATATCATTATTAGACTGGTATTAAATTTATACGTGTTCGACAATAAATTATATTTACCGTGAGAAAAATCGATGATATTAAAATATGTAACTTTTGCAAATCCTACTAATATTATGAATGTGAAAGTTGGNTGGAATGACAACAAAACGTAATTCTGCAACGGCTGGGAATGTGACCAAAATATTTCTTTCCTTTGGTGTCCAAGTTTATCAGGCTTCCTAAGGTCCTCTGAAATGGTTTAACCACTGCTATCAATTGATAACGTCCGGGACCAAATATTTAACATGCCCTTTGAAGCCCGGAATAGCTCAGATGTTATGTCACTAAACGGTCACCCATCCAAATGTGTGCCACTGGGAACGTTGCTTAACTTTGGTGATCGATTAAGATTCCTCAGCCATGCGCATTAAGTAGTACCTACTTGATGAAACTAACGTTTTGGTTTTCATACATCGACGCTGGAAAGCGGAAATATGGTAACTACGCGATAGTTGCACAGGTACTTTCCAAAAACAATACCCTACTTCTTGGCTATCGGGTAAAAGATATTTCCTTCCTTTTGGGTTGCCGTAAACAGTTAAAAACCTAGACCAACATAGTTTAATTTTATAATTCTGTTTTCACATAAATGAATTGTCTTTTCCCAATTTATTTATTAGTGTATCACTGTAAAACTCAATTGTACCCGGGTGAAGCCAGGCCGGTAAGCTAGTAAGATATAAACTTGTACTTTTTTCCATTGAAATTAAGAAAATATTCTCTGTTGAATTAGCTACGAGCGTTTTTTATATTTGTAGGTTATGGTTAAACCAAATAATTAGAATGGAGCAGAAGAACCTGACTATTTTTTAAATAACGCACAAGCTACGAAGATCACATAATAATTATCCATGTGCTTGTACCAGAATACACCATAATTGTTGATAAAAATAATTCATGATTTACACCAACATTAAATGCAGAAAATTACATATAGAAAATGTCTACCATTCAGGTCCACACACTGCTGGAGTAGGTCGCCTAGAAGTCCCACTATTTCCAGCATGTCTCATTTATGGCAACTACCTTGCGTTGAACCGCTGCCCTTAGTTCCAGTAATCAACGTGGTTTATCGGGGTACAATTTGGGTATAAAATAACTTCATAGGAAGAAGTCACGTGCTGAAAGATCGGGTGAACAGGATGGCTAGGCGATGTCTCAACGTACGAAAGTTACGTGTTCCAGGAAACTCCTCCTTAACGTTCGATAGAAACCCTAACCGTGTCGGCTGTTTCCCCGTCCTGTTGGAACCACATTTCGGCTCGGTTTATGCGCCTTCTGTGATGTTATGGAGCAATGAAGTTCTGCAGTATCGAAGTGTTCCGTTCTTCATTCACCGTTACTGTCTGACCACATTCTTTAAACAACTACGGTCTGATCACCCTGAATGTCGGCACCCCAAATCACTTTGCGACCCGTTGTGTGTGATAATGACACTTTTGACACCATATTCGACTCGTCTCGGACCAATACCGTAATTTCTGTTTATTCAAGATATCCGGCAGGTGGAAATGTGCTTCGTCAGTTATGAGGACTGTGATAAATTCTGCGATTACTCAGCGTTGTTCCAAGTCATGAGGCGACATATCATAAGCAACCGTAATTATTTAGAGGTGAAAATGAAAGTCGGAATACAGTATTTTTCTGAGAGTTCGATTGGATATGTGCAAAGTGGAGGGAGGTCGAAGCGCCGAAGTGTGAGGGCTACGAACGACTCCAGTGTTGTGTAGGCCAAATTATATGCAACTCGCAGAAAGTTATTTTTCGCCAGTACTGTAACTATGCCGAAGATCGGACAACGTATTTTAATTAGGAGTGTGATGCTGCGGCTGCTGCTGAGAGTCACCTACTGAGCATAAACTAGGACGAGATCGGTAGTCTTCGGTTCGACTCAGGGGTTGCTTTGAAGCCCTAGACTCGCGATTGTCGAACGTACCCGAAGGTGCTCGGCAGTTACACCCATTGATACTTCAGAGAATTTGTTTTTTTTTCTGGTACCCATTATGGTTATACATGCATAGGGTATATCAAATCGAAGATCTGCAATTATTATCAGATTAAAAAAAATTATTTTTAATTTTCAATTATTTATTTATTTTTGGTTATGTGCCCAAATTATGCATAGCGTATTGCGGAAACCTGAAAAAGTCTTTCATTTTAATACTTAATTTCCAGTTCCCTCTACTGATTAATACACGTCTTCAGTATCTGTTAATTATTCATGATCTCGTTGGTTTTTTAGGAATAAAAGTAAGCTGCTAGAATTTTTAAAAATATATAACCTCACCAAGCTCATCATGCGAGTAGCAACCACCTAACCAAGTCATGCTATCATCATTGTATGGATCAGCATCTACCAACACTTTTAAGAGTATAGTAATACGTGGTTTACGAACCAATAGTGCAAGGCCCTTGAGATATGGAATGCACGAGGGTGATAAATAGTCTTACCTTTCATACTCTTCTTAGACTTCAATAATTCGATCAATCGCAATCCTCTGCAATCTTCCTCAACAATTCTAAGCAATCCTACACACTAATCATCACCAATCCTCACCAATCTTCCGCACCAATCATCAGCATTCGTCACCAATATTCCGCACCAATCCTGCACAATCCTCATTCTCAATCGTCACCCATCCTCAATAATCCTCTACACCAATCCACACAAAATCTCAACAATCGTCCGCATCAATCCACAACACTCCTCCGCACCAAACCTAAACAATTCTCCCCAAAAATCCGAACCAATCCTCAACCATCATCCGCACCAATCCACAACAATCCTCCACACCAATACACACACCAATCCACACAAATCCACACACCAATCCGCACCAATGGCCAAAAATTTAAACGCCAATCCACATTAATCCCTACCAACTTCCACACCAATACACACGTCAATCCATACACCAATACACACGCCAATCCATACACCAATCCACACCAATACACACACCAATCCACACAAATCCATCATCAAACCACACCAATCCACACTAATCCATACAACCCTGCACAATAGTCCGCACCATTCTCAACCAACCCTCAGCAATACTCACTAACCCTCAACAATCCTTCGCAAATTTCACACATTTTTCGATCAATCCCAATGCCTCGTTCGTTTTTTTCGATCAATCCTTCAGTTCATACTCCCTCCCCCAATCCCATAGGTACTATAAAATTTATATCCACTCACCATCTACAAAATTTGTACATGTTGATTAAATTAACATTTTGTATGCAGTCCACTATATGTGTTTTTGTGACTATAAATTTTCATTGATGTTCTGTATGGAGATAATTGCCTTTATATTCTCATTTTACAAATTACAATTTCAGAAGAAATCAGACCATTGCACCATGCGATACAACCCCTCTCTTTAAGAAATCTATGGATCTAAGATATATCAACTAATCATGATAGGTACGCGAGTTTTTGCAGGTTTATCAAATATGTGAGTCTATGGACGAGTCCTTTCGGGTGTTTGGGAAATAGGTAGTCAGTATTCTCAGAATATTTCGCCATCTTCATGTCGCTTGTTGTTGCAAATGTGGTAAAGGGGGGCGTCAGAGCATCGAGAAATTTGCAATCGTCTTCAGCATCAAAACTATATTAATGTTCATTGTCATTAAAACTGTCTTCATAATCGTCTTCATGTGCTGCTTCATCCTCAATTTTCAAGTATATTTTTATTTGTAGGAGTAGAATGGTCATCATCAGTTTTTATAGCTGACGACCGTTTATTTTGAAGTTCGTCAACTTCAGGCGAAAATCTTTCAAGTGCACATTCCACACAAACCGAATCTATTTTATTAATTCTCGGTTTAGCATTAACTGTCTCATCATTATCGCCTGACGAACCAGTAACCACCGATGCAGCATGGTGTATTGGCGATATCACTTGATGGCTTCCAGTAGACGAACCCTTGCAGATCTCGATGTGTTCCTTCGATGTATCGCCGTGCATAAACTGCATGGTAACAGGGTCGTAATGCTTCATCGCGCGTCTCATGTCGCATGTCTCATGTCACCAAGTATTTTGACCGAAGGTGTAAACTCTGTCGCAGAATCGGCACTGACGAAAATCAAGTAGCAATGATGCAGGTCGCGGCTCCATGATCGTTGAGATCAAGGGCAGGCCTTCGTAGTCGCAATTCATCTTCACTGTATAGCGAGAGAATGCTTCCAAATCGATGTTAACTTGCAAACGTTTGAACAACAACTAAGGTATCAGCATGCATCGCAGCTCTATATATTACAGTTCTTTCCCCCATCACTCGGAAAACGCCGTCCGACATTTTCTAAGATCGAGAGAATTTTAATAATTATAATAGTTTCCTGTTACGAACTCGGGTGATCCCTACACCATTCTTAACTGGTGGATATTGCTTAAACATTTATAATAAAATATAATTTCCCGTATGAACCTCACTGATAAACTTCGTAAACTCGCGTCATTAGTCGAATAGCAAACCTCTTATAGCTTTTGCGACTGTATAATCATTTCTCTGAAGCTCACGTTTCATTTTCATTTTATATTTCCGAAAAATTCTCCCATCACTGGGTAAAAACAGCCGCTTTTTTTTCTAAATCTGATAGAAAATTAAAATTTTCACAATTCAGGTCTAAACTGAGGGCTCCTTGCCAAGCCTGGCCAATGGATAACGCTAGAATGTGTATATTAGGTCCGTATAAGCGCGTAAATTACAAAAGTCATGAACAAAGTTCGTTAAAAATGATTCGAAACTCGTGTCATTAATAAAACTGCTAACCTCTTATTCTTTTCTGACACCTGAATTACTCTAATAAAACTCTCATTTCGCCGTCATTATATATTCTTCCCATAACTGAGTAAAAACGGGGAAAAAAAAATGTCTGATTCCAGTAGAAAAATTATATTTTTATGGGTTCAGGTATCGGACTGGAGGCCCTACAACATGCCTAAACGATGGATATTGCTTAAATTTTTATATCGGGTGTGTATAAGAAACATAATTATTCAGAATATCACGTAGTTAAAAAATATTTAATGCACATGATGTTATTAGAACCTTTAACATCGCATATCATCTATATAGCTTGTCCAACATTTGTCTAACGGCCAACTTTTTGTGTTTCATACACCATACATTTACACATAATTTATTCCAGTTATTTTCTTAAATTGTTACTTAGGTGATTTTTCCATGGAAAGCGAGTAGTGCGCTCATCTTCGTATTGGCACATTGCATCTGGCATGTTGGAGTCGGAGTTGTCTGCCATGACATCACAGACGCTGCTGGCGGTTGCCGGCGGGGCGTCTTCGAATGTCTTTGGCGATCATTTTGTGACGTAAAGGCAGCCATATTTGTTATCATTGTCCCAAAACCAACAAAAGCACACTACTGACTTTCCATGGAAGAACTACCTAAGTGAACCTTCATAAAAAATTGCAGGAATAAATTCAGTATAAATGTATGGTGTATAAAATTTCAAAAGTAGGCTGTTCGACAAATTTTAGACAAAGAAAAAGATCATATATGGTGCTATAGAGTCCACAGTTCGAATACCAACCTGTGCATTGGATCATTTTTAACTACCTTTGTACGTGATGTTCTGACTTATTATGTTCTTATACGCACCCAATATAAATATTTAAGCAATATCCATCGTTTAGGCATGTCGCATGGCCTACAGAACGAAACCCGAAACCATTTAAATATAATTGTTCTATTGGACTGAGAAACATTTTTTTGCCGTTTTTACCTAGTCATGGGAAGAATATATAATTAGATTGAAATGAGAATTTTATTAGATTAATTTAGGGGTCTGAATGGAATAAGAGGTTAGCAGTTTTGTCAATGACACAAGTTTCAAATCATTTTGAATGAAATTTGCACTAAGTTAATTAATGCGCGTATAAGTACCTAATATACACATTTAGGCCGTTTCATGTGGTAAGGCATAAGGGGGGCACTCAGTTCCAGACCCGAAACCATAAAAATTTGAATTTTTTATCGTACTTAGAAAAATAAATCAGCTGTTTTTATACCTAGCGATGAAAGAAAGTTTCAGAAATATATAATGAAGGTGAAACGTGAGTTTTAGAGTGATAATTATATAGTTGCAATGCAATAAGGAGTTCGCTATTCGATTAATGTCGCGAATTTTCAAAACTTATCATGTGAGTTTCGTACGCGAACTTCTGGCTGATTACGTACACCTGATATAAATGTTAAAGCAGTATCGCGAGTTAAGAATAGCGTAAGCATCAGAGGACATATAAAATTTTTGCTATTCTTGCTCAGTGTTTCGGAGGCTGCTTTTGGGATGAATAGTAAATGGCAAATTCAATTTTAGGCAACGGATTTAGGAAACATGGTACGATAAGTGGTTCACAATTCGATTAATGGCCCGAGTTTTGGAAACATTTTTAGCGGTGTTATTAAATCAATTTTCACTGTTTAGTATTCATCCACAATTTATACAAAGTTTTAAGCAATTTCCAAAGGAAATTTATTGCATAGAGACTAAATTTTGAGTCCTGAAAGTTTTAAAAACAATTTTCTTACCGGCTTAGACAAATTTGGGAATTTTGCCCAGTTATAATAAAGGCTAAATGTATGTTTAAGAAGAATAATTCTGACGTCAGGATGAACTACGAGGTTCACAATTTTTTTAACAGTGCAAGTTTTCTAAATTATTAGCGCAGTTCGTGCACTGATTAGTATTCACGTGCAACTCGTACACATTTTCAAGCAATCTATAACTTTTAGGTATGGTGTAGGAACCAGAGTTCGTAACCCGAAACTCTTAAAAAATATTAATTTTATTTCGTTCTTAGAAAAAATCGGACGGCGTTTTCCGAGTGATGGGGGAAAGTACTGTAATATATAGAGCTACGATGCATGCTGATACCTTAGTTGTTGTTCAAACGTTTGGGAGTTAACATCGATTTGGAAGCATTCTCTTGCTATACAGTGAAGATGAATTGCGACTACGAAGGCCAACAATCATGGAGCCACGACCTGCATCATCGCTACTTGATTGTCGTAAGTGCCGATTCTGAGACAGAGTTTTCACCTTCGGTCAAAATGCACGCTGACATGAGACAACCACCTATACGAAGAGTCCTTTACGCGCGATCAAGCATTACGACACTGTTACCATGCAGTTTATGCAAAGCGATACATTGAAGGAACACATCGAGATCTGCAATGGTTCGTCTACTGGAAGCCAGCAAGTGATGTCGCCAACACACCATGCTGCGTCGGTGGTTACTGATTCGTAAGGCGATAATGATGAGACAGTTAATGCTAAACAGAGAATGAATAAAATAGAGTCGGTCTGTAAAGAACGTGAACTTGCATGATTTTTGTGTGAAGTCGACGAACTGTAAAATAAACTGTCGTCGCCTCTACATACTGATTATGACCACGCCACTTCCACAAAGAAAAGTAACATGGATTTGGAGTGGTTAT
>NQII01004469.1:65752-83677 GCA_002778355.1 Clitarchus hookeri
ACCCCAGCAGGCTCCCTGCGCTATTATCAGTTTGACAGATTCATGTCATGCCTAGGACAACCCCGGGCGGGCAGGTATCCGAGAGGATATCCACCTGATTTAGACCCCACCCAGGGCCGGTTCATCCTCCGTCGAAGGACTACACCGTATCCAAAAGGGGGCAGTGAGTTTCACATCTACCTCCAATTGGCAATGCCAATTTCCCGTTTTGGCCTGGTGCACCAGCTGGATTCGAAGGTGCACCAGAAACGGGGTGCTTTCGCGGATAGGGCTGCTGTCCTGGCCTTACATAGACCAGCACCGACACACAACGCCATCTCTCAGTCCAAACCAACCATGTTTGAACAACCAGCCCTGTACCCTATCACTAGGGCCAGCACCACTATCCACCATCAGATGTCTGAGTGACCTCTGCATATGGGTGACGGCAATCAGGCCTCACTCGACTCCCAACTAACTAATATTTAAACCAGTCAGCACGAAACATTTCCGTCCTGGCCCCTGGGAAACCCGGAACCTCTCGGGTAAGGCCAGACCGTGCTACTCCTTCCTTGTACTTTAGGGTGTCGAGGCCGAAACCAAGTCCANCCCCAACTGCCCCAACTAACGAATATTTAAACCCCAGCCAGCACGAAACCATTCCCTCCTGGCCCCTGGGAAAACCCGGAACCTCTCAGGTCCGGCCAGCTCGTGCTCCTCCTTCCTTTTACTTTAGGGTGTCGAAGCCGAAGCCAAGTCCATTGCCATACCAGAGCTCCTTCAATGGTATAGCTCCAGTTTTGGGCCCCCTCGACTGTTAAGGAGTCGACCAGCCCGCCACCAAGCTAGGCTGTTGTGATGGTCCACAATCTACGCTTCGCAATGGAGGCGGATACCCCTTTCAAATTGGACCGGGGCCCTCCCGGGGTTGCCCACGTCTGCTAACCCAAAGACCACCCGCTCGTACCACGCGGAGGTGTGGGTCCCCTTGACCAGTAGAGGCTATATATTCGCATAACTGGCCCATTCCCGCAGCTGAATCGACCGGTCTCGGATACTAGGAACGACCATGGTCCCGAAACCTCAAGCGACCGGTATAGCCCACTTCGGTGGCCAGAGGGTACCCAGTGCAAGTGTTTTACCACAGCACACTGGTCTCTGACTCCGGTGGTGGGCATCAGTGCGGGCTTGAAGGCACAACACTGGAGACAGATACTCCGAGCAACAATTTAAAATGCATTTTCCTAGTTTCAGCATATATACACTACTTGCGCACTTAACCCGTCCAATACCAGTGTCCACAATATATTGCACATGAAGGAATTGCACACAGCAGGAATCAGTACCCAATGCCTTGAAAGTCTTCTCGATGGGTATTCGTATTTGTGAACCAGTAGCATCTCTCGTTTATGAATGACTGATTTTAACGTCTTTGAGTGCACATCACCTTGTTCACTTGTTGCGAAAAGTATACTAGGTACAATTACAGTGCACTCAAATATTACATGATTGCAACACCTTGGCGCAAAAATTAATTCGTAAACGAACGGTTTAATTAAACTGATTTTATCGTGAGGCTCTCTGCTCCATTCTATATTGACACTTGCAAATTATTAACATTAATTGTTAAACGCATTATGGTGCCCACTCTTACATTGTACTTCAAATTACTACCATTTTCAGAACCACTATGCTGCAGTAATGGATGCCATCCACCTCGACAACGTAACAGTTCTTGGACACACTACTTGGTCTCTCATCGACACGTTCGAATGGAATACAATTGCGTAAGTATGCAATTTAAAGTAAATATAAGTGTGGTACTTATTTCCTACTGTATATAGATTTCAGGTATTAATAATGTTTTTAACCTTTTGCCAAATATATGGAATGAACGTAATATATCCTACGTCTGAAGTGATTTGGTTGAATGCGACTATTAAACTTTTCCCATACGCGTAATCTTTTTCAATAATTGCCCATTTAAATAATAAGAATTTACCCCGATTTCCTTATAATTATCAAAAATCACACTTAATGACATAAACATAATTATAACAGTTATTTTCTTCTTGTATTCTGCCAATCGATAAAGAATTCAAATTGTTCCACTAAATCTTTTTTTTTTCTTTCATGAGTAAATATGGCATAAACAAGGTAGCTAATTAATGTTTTTCTTACAGGAATAGATATGGCTTGTACAATGTGAACTTCAGTGATCCACAGAAAACTCGAACCCCGAAAGAGTCTTCAAAAGTCATATCATCCATAATGAAGACCAGGACACTTCCTGAGAAGTATTTGGACAAAGAATAATACAAAATAATAACACGTCTGTATTGAACGTATTATGAGAAGAAAATAAAGCACATTTTAAAAGTAATTTACACCTTAGTATGTAGTAATTATGGGCCAACAGAAGACACCTTAGTCGTAAAAATGTTGTGAGTTTATTTAAGGGTTCTTGAATTTCTTATGCAGTTTTAATCGCACGTTACTCCAAAAGTAATACTAGGACTTAACCGGTCTCGAGAGGTTTTCTTGTGTGGCTCTCCATAAAAATAGAGAATAGAGCGGCCGAAATTCCATAATGTGTTATTACAGTCTGCCGCTTGTTAGACCTTGATCCCGCTTACAGTTTATTCACGTTCAAATGAACGCTTTTGAAAGGCCTCCTGAGATATCCGTATTGTGTCAGTGTGCATCTTTCAACCATATTAAATTGACAGAGTCTGAAACATAACAGCTATTATGCATGGTTTCATAGAGCGACTATGAGATTGTAAAAAACAACATACATATTACCATTACAAAATTGGTTACTCTCACGTGTACAAAATGACAAAGAAGCTATTTTAGTTGCCTCTAATCAAACCATTGCACGACATTGAGGCATACATAACCTATTTAAAGTTCACAGCCAACTTAAATTTATATACGCCTGCTAATATTTATGCTGAAATGTTTTAAACTACGGGGATAGTTTTTAAAGCATCCAATTTCAGAAATTTTAAATAAAAGGTAAAAAAAAATGTGGCTTNTTTTAAACTACGGGGATAGTTTTTAAAGCATCCAATTTCAGAAATTTTAAATAAAAGGTAAAAAAAAATGTGGCTTTTTGAGTAAATTAAATAATTCAGAAAATATAATAATGTCATATGCCGTACGCAGAAATAAATAATTTTCCGGGTAATTTTTGTTGCTGTTTCAATTAATAAATTTCCCAAATATGATACATTATATTTTTAGCTACTAATTTTGTAATTTGCGTTAGATAACCAAATTATACTTTGGATATTCCGTTTACCAAACTAGATATAAAAAACAATAAAACTGATAATGTTTGTATTGCATAATATGTATTCCAGTCAATGAAACCGTTTTGACTGGTCAACAAAATCTACCTGAAAATTAAACACTTTGGTAAAACAAACAGTATGTGCAAACAAAAATNCCGTTTTGACTGGTCAACAAAATCTACCTGAAAATTAAACACTTTGGTAAAACAAACAGTATGTGCAAACAAAAAAAAGTACAATCCAATGTACTGTTAGCTCAAACAGATTTAACTATCACTTATGCGGTACAATAATAAGTGAGTGAGAGAATAGATTTGGGCGGCCCTTAACAGCGAGGTCTTGAGAGCCGACGAGTGTGAAATGAGGTGAGTATAGAGTATTGCCGAAATGAAAGGCAGGGGGATATATGAGATCCCCGATAAAATCCGCCTACCAGCGCCATCGTCCGGCACGATTCCCACATGCGAAAATTCGGGAGCGATCCCGCCGGGAATAGAACCCGGTTCGCCCAGCTGGGAGGTGAATATCCTAACCACTAAACCACCACGGCCCTAATATGCTAAGATATCGACCATTACAGATTTGAATAGTAAAACATATCTAGTTTTTTGCCTTGTGACTATCGCAAGCTTGTCTGGACGCTGCCATACACAAAACTATTATTGAGGCCCTGAGATACAAAACTCGCCTTTTCCACAAATTGTAAATAAAATGAGGTATCACTTGTATCTTGTTCTTTTAGGCGGCACTCTACCCCATTAAATTATATTTAGCTTAGAAACAAATTTTAATTCATCCGTTTATTGAAGAGAAAACATGTATGGGTTCCAGAACGTACCTTATCCACGTCCACTTTGGCAGCAAAACTCGCCCTTTACTCGGTGTCAGTTTGCCANTATGGGTTCCAGAACGTACCTTATCCACGTCCACTTTGGCAGCAAAACTCGCCCTTTACTCGGTGTCAGTTTGCCATTTGAGTTTCCTAAATCAGCCTCATACTATATACTCTACAAGCATGCTCGAGGCAAATTATTTCAAAAACGCCCACAAAAATGTAGTAGATAAACAGAACCAGGCCAACGATCACGTTTTAAGAGCTATTTTTTATGACCGATTTCAATATCAGCTTTAAGTCTCTAGCTACGGATGCATGCTCCGAATATGTTAGGTTAAAATCGGCTATTAGTGTTACAATAGATCGGTATAAACTTAAGGTAATGAATTAATACCAAGTAAAAAAATTTTAAGCAATATAATTTCGTGATATGTTGTGGACAACAAGCGATGATAAGGTTTTCTTTATACTGTCAAGTTGGTGATCATGCTACCTTACTATTCTGANATGTTGTGGACAACAAGCGATGATAAGGTTTTCTTTATACTGTCAAGTTGGTGATCATGCTACCTTACTATTCTGAGCAACTCTGTAAAGGCAACATTACTATTGCTGAGAGTCATTCCATAAATATGTGGAGTATTATAACTGTACATATCTTCACTTCGTCTTAAGAACAGCGCTTGAAATGATACAATTAGGTAGCATATATTGGGTGTTACTACCTTTGAAATGCAGATCACTGTAACTGAGGAAATACAAANTACTCCGTGAACAGTGACATAAAACTTTGGGCATTGTGGGGCAACTCATAAATTAATATTAAAACCTACATTTGCATCACACAAACCACGCCTGTTTAATTAATTTGGAGAACTGCTGCACTTGATCACAATAAATGAGTTGAGTATTGCATGCTTAGCAGGTGCAGTCACTTGGTGTTTTAGATCTTTATAAGTGAACTTTTGAAAGTGGAGTTTAGAGTGGTATCACAAAACGAAATTTCGCGTTAAATTAAAACTCGCTGATTAATAATCGACACTAAATATATATTTTAAACACGGAATTATTAATACTGCAAGAAAAATTTTCCCATATACATGTAAAGATCCATTTTGGTCAAGCAATTTACGGGAAAATACACTCTGAGTGATTACAGGGTCAGTACGAAATTACATATGATTTACGTTTCAAAGAAAGCAACCTTAAGCTACTGGTTTTAACCGTCATCTCTGTAAAATATGTCATTGGTATTTTTTATATTATCATGGGTACCGTTCCAGATGCCCTTGTTTCCCTGTAACAAAATTCTTTTTACATACTGATGTACATATACACACTCGCGTAACTGGTAGAGTACGGAGAGAACAAGGAACAGCAGTTAGGGAATGCTTACGAAGTGACGCTAAGAGGCCATCATTGTAAGAATAACACAAGTGAAAGACTTGATACCGTAGGTAAGACTGTGATTGAAAAATACCATCTATCCTTCTGCGCAACATTACAACAACGTATGAAAGAACAGGTGATGGAAAGATAATCGTACTGCCCTGACGACAAAAATATTTTTTTAGCAGGCTGTAATAGATAAACTAAATAAAACTTAGTGGTAAATTAAGTTTAGGTGAGCAATATTACGTAATTTAGGTAGCTAATAACAAAAAATTGTTTCGATGTAAGTATTGGATAAATTAAGTTATAGTATATACGGGCACGCTTCTGTGTGTACGACAGTAGCATGTGCAATGCATTTATACAAGAATGTATATTATTATTGGATATATCATTATTAGACTGGTATTAAATTTATACGTTTTCGACAATAAATTATATTTACCGTGAGAAAAATTGATGATATTAAAATATGTAACTTTTGCAAATCCTACTAATATTATGAATGTGAAAGTTGGTGTGTGGTCACACACACACACACACACACACACACACACACTAGGAACGACCATGGTCCCGAAACCTCAAGCGACCGGTATAGCCCACTTCGGTGGCCAGAGGGTACCCAGTGCGAGTGTTTTACCACAGCACACTGGTCTCTGACTCCGGTGGTGGGCATCAGTGCGGGCTTGAAGGCACAAACTGGAGACAGATACTCCGAGCAACAATTTAAAATGCATTTTCCTAGCTTCAGCATAAATACACTACTTGCGCACTTAACCCGTTCAATACCAGTGTCCACAATTGAGGAAATATTGCACATGAAGGAATTGCACACAGCAGGAATCAGTAACCAATGCCTTGAAAGTCTTCTCGATGGGTAATCGTATTTGTGAACCAGTAGCATCTCTCGTTTATGAATGACTGATGGCAACGTCTTTGAGTGCCCATCACCTTGTTCACTGGTTGCGAAAAGTATACTAGGTACAAGTACAGTGCACTCAAATATTACATGATTGCAACACCTTGGCGCAAAAATTAATTCGTAAACGAACGGTTTAATTAAAGTGATTTTATCGTGAGGCTTTCTTCTCCATTCTATATTGACACTTCCAAATTATCTACATTAATTTTTAAACGCATTATGGTGCCCACTCTCACATTGTACTTCAAATTACTACCATTTTCAGAACCACTATGCTGCAGTGATGGATGCCATCCACCTCGACAACGTAACAGTTCTTGGACACACTACTTGGTCTCTCATCGACACGTTCGAATGGAATACAATTGCGTAAGTATGCAATTTAAAGTAAATATAAGTGTGGTACTTATTTCCTACTGTATATAGATTTCAGGTATTAATTAAGTTTTTAACCTTTTGCCAAATATATGGAATGAACGTAATATATCCTACGTCTGAAGTGATTTGGTTGAATGCGACTATTAAACTTTTCCCATACGCGTAATCTTTTTCAATAATTGCCCATTTAAATAATAAGAATTTACCCCGATTTCCTTATAATTATCAAAAATCACACTTAATGACATAAACATAATTATAACAGTTATTTTCTTCTTGTATTCTGTCAATCGATAAAGAATTCAAATTGTTCCACTAAATCTTTTATTTTTTTTTTTTCATGAGTAAATATGGCATAAACAAGGTAGCTAATTAATGTTTTTCTTACAGGAATAGATATGGCTTGTACAATGTGAACTTCAGTGATCCACAGAAAACTCGAACCCCGAAAGAGTCTTCACAAGTCATATCATCCATAATGAAGACCAGGACACTTCCTGAGAAGTATTTGGACAAAGAATAATACAAAATAATAACACGTCTGTATTGGACGTATTATGAGAAGAAAATAAAGCACATTTTAAATGTAATTTACACCTTAGTATGTAGTAATTATGGGCCCACAGAAGACACCTTAGTCGTAATAATGTTGTGAGTTTATTTAAGGGTTCTTGAATTTCTTATGCAGTTTTAATCGCACGTTACTCCAAAAGTAATACTAGGACTTAACCGGTCTTGAGAAGTTTAACAGTGCAAGTGGTTTCCTTGTGTGGCTCTCCATAAAAATAGAGAATAGAGCGGCCGAAATTCCATAATGTGTTATTACAGTCTGCCGCTTGTTAAACCTTGATCCCGCTTACAGTTTATTCCCGTTCAAATGAACGCTTTTGAAAGGCCTCCTGAGATATCCGTGTTGTGTCAGTGTGCATCTTTCAACCATATTAAATTGACAGAGTCTGAAACATAACAGCTATTATGCATGGTTTCATAGAGCGACTATGAGATTGTAAAAAACAACATACATATTACCATTACAAAATTGGTTACTCTCACGTGTACAAAATGACAAAGAAGCTATTTGAGTTGCCTCTAATCAAACCATTGCACGACATTGAGGCATACATAACCTATTTAAAGTTCACAGTCAACTTAAATTTATATACGCCTGCTAATATTTATGCTGAAATGTTTTAAACTACGGGGATAGTTTTTAAAGCATCCAATTTCAGAAATTTTAAATAAAAGGTAAAAAAAAATGTGGCTTTTTGAGTAAATTAAATAATTCAGAAAATATAATAATGTCATATGCCGTACGCAGAAATAAATAATTTTCCGGGTAATTTTTGTTGCTGTTTCAATTAATAAATTTCCCAAATATGATACATTATATTTTTAGCTACTAATTTTGTAATTTGCGTTAGATAACCAAATTATACTTTGGATATTCCGTTTACCAAACTAGATATAAAAAACAATAAAACTGATAATGTTTGTATTGCATAATATGTATTCCAGTCAATGAAACCGTTTTGACTGGTCAACAAAATCTACCTGAAAATTAAACACTTTGGTAAAACAAACAGTATGTGCAAACAAAAATAAGTACAACCCAATGTACTGTTAGCTCAAACAGATTTAACTATCACTTATGCGGTACAATAATAAGTGAGTGAGAGAATAGATTTGGGCGGCCCTTAACAGCGAGGTCTTGAGAGCCGACGAGTGTGAAATGAGGTGAGTATAGAGTAGTGCCGAAATGAAAGGCAGGGGGATATGTGAGATCCCCGATAAAATCCGCCTACCAGCGCCATCGTCCGGCACGATTCCCACATGCGAAAATTCGGGAGCGATCCCGCCGGGAATAGAACCCGGTTCGCCCAGCTGGGAGGTGAATAGCCTAACCACTAAACCACCACGGCCCTAATATGCTAAGATATCGACCATTACAGATTTGAGTAGTAAAACATATCTAGTTTTTTGCCTTGTGACTATCGCAAGCTTGTCTGGAAGCTGCCATACACAAAACTATTATTGAGGCCCTGAGCTACAAAACTCGCCTTTTCCACAAATTGTAAATAAAATGAGGTATCACTTGTATCTTGTTCTTTTAGGCGGCACTCTACCCCATTAAATTATATTTAGCTTAGAAACAAATTTTAATTCATCCGTTTATTGAAGAGAAAACATATATGGGTTCCAGAACGTACCTTATCCACGTCCACTTTGGCAGCAAAACTCGCCCTTTACTCGGTGTCAGTTTGCCATTTGAGTTTCCTAAATCAGCCTCATACTATATACTCTACAAGCATGCTCGAGGCAAATTATTTCAAAAACGCCCACAAAAATGTAGTAGATAAACAGAACCAGGCCAACGATCACGTTTTAAGAGCTATTTTTTATGACCGATTTCAATATCAGCTTTAAGTCTCTAGCTACGGATGCATGCTCCGAATATGTTAGGTTAAAATCGGCTATTAGTTTTACAATAGATCGGTATAAACTTAAGGTAATGAATTAATACCAAGTAAAAAAATTTTAAGCAATATAATTTCGTGATATGTTGTGGACAACAAGCGATGATAAGGTTTTCTTTATACTGTCAAGTTGGTGATCATGCTACCTTACTATTCTGGGCAACTCTGTAAAGGCAACATTACTATTGCTGAGAGTCATTCCATAAATATGTGGAGTATTTTAACTGTACATATCTTCACTTCGTCTTAAGAACAGCGCTTGTAATGATACAATTAGGTAGCATATATTGGGTGTTACTACCTTTGAAATGCAGATCACTGTAACTGAGGAAATACAAATATTTGCGTACGGCTGTAAAAACCAAAACCAAAATATTGCAATGATAGGTAGGCTCGCCAAATGGCTTCTATATTCTGCTTCCGAAGTAAATGCTGTTAATATGTTATGACAGGTTGCTGGTTATGTGCATCTTTCTTCCAACCATGTTTTCGGCCGAATTATGAAAAATATGAAGAAAGATAATCCACCCCCAAGAATATAAAGACATGTTCTCTTAATATGGAATGGTTAAACATATGAGAACATATTGCCTGTTCATGACTACAATTTCTTTTATCTTCTATTATCAAAGCCCGAAGTCAGTTACTCAACATTTTTGTCCCACCAAAGATAATGGCACTGACGAAAACAAAGAACAGTACTTTTGTCACCAAAAATGTAATTTTAACAGAAGACGGACTACAGCCACGGCATATGTTCCTAAATGTATAGTGAGTAATTTGAATTAAGAACACAGAAGCAAGTTTTGTATTTATAAAAATTATAAAAGATAACTTTTCATATATTCCCTTAATACAATTAAATATTAATATAATGCAAAATTTAATATATATTCCGTGCTCATAATTGTATGATTAAATGAAAATTATTATCACAAATGGTTATTTTATTTATGCTAAGATGGAGTCGATGGCCTTCCAAGGGGTGGGGTTACACTTGTGTTTCACTTTATTTCGTTAGTTTTTATTCATATACGTAATATTTTAATTATGTTTGACAATTTTTTTTACCGTATTTTGTTAGGGTTTTAATTACTAATTTATTTTTGAAGTTATATTTATTTTAGCGCTTTGAGAGTAAAAGTTTAGTGTGCTACGAAAGTTGCGCGCGCACAGTCTAACGAATTTTGACAGTGAACATTGCGATCAAGCAGATAATACATGCTGTTACTTAGCAACCAGCATTTGAGGTTATGCGCGTATCGTTGTATAACAAAATTTTGAAAGTGTTTTCAAGTATTTGAGGTTATGCGAGGAAATTTTATTTTAGTCACGCAAAAAAAGTATACCATCTAACGTGCGTGCATAAGTTCACGTAACTCATGTATTTTTTTTTATATTTTGTAAAATTTTGCTGTTTTAAACTATTTCATTCGTTTTCGACATTTTTCTTCTTATTTCGTATAATTATTTTGTTCGTCGTATTTTATTCGTTTTCATTCCGTTTCGATAAATTTCCTTTACTTATAATGTTTTGCACTCAATTTTTATGGCGTTCGCTCAATTTGGTTACACTTTTATGCATTCTTTTTTTTACTTACTTCGTCGGTTTTTATTCAATTTTGAAAGAATTCGCATGGTTTTGTTGCTCTTCANATGCATTCTTTTTTTTACTTACTTCGTCGGTTTTTATTCAATTTTGAAAGAATTCGCATGGTTTTGTTGCTCTTCATTCAGTTCTGTTTTTTTGTCAATCAACATTGCTTATAGTTTGGCTTATGTTTGTTATTTTTCACTTGTTTAATGTGTTTTCCAAGCTAGTTAATTTGTTTTCGGTTTAATTCGTAAAATTGCATTTATTTTTGTTATTTTTATACTGCTGACTACTTTCGTCGTCTATTCTCAATATTCAGTGCCTTTCACCAGGTGCCTGAGTTTAAGGACTAAAAGTTGTAGCTCCACCTTTGGAAGTCCTCCGACTCCGGGTTAGTATAAATAACATAACCACTATAGGCTGTTCACAATAAGGTGAGCACTTTTGAGACACTAGTTACTTTTACCTTTCTGCCATTTCTTATCCTTTAACCATCTACTGCATTAAATATTTCCATGTAAGTTATAGACACAGTATGATTATTCAAGTGCACTTCAAAGTTAACATGTAAGACTAGCATACAATATATTTATTGAATATTATTCCAAGTGAGAGGGCTTTCAAAAATTCTCACTTTACCGCGAGTAGCCTATAGTTGTGATACCTATATTAAATATACATAGGCTTAAACTATGTGCACCAAATTAGTAACATTATATAATAAACCCAAGGCAACATGGGCAATATTTAAATATTTTGGTAATTACGCGATTATCCATAAAAAAAACTAAAGTTCTTTCAAATAAAAAGCAATTCTTAAAAAATGTACCAGCCAGCAGCTAAAACCATTTAACGTTAATTAAACAATAGTTTAGCAAATTTATTAACAAATGTAACCTACGAGGATATCACTTCCTAATTCGTATAACTAGTACCAAAGTACGATGAATTCAGTATGCCTTGGTATGACTGTGTCTGAAGGGCAAGTACTAGTTCTGCATTTTATAAAACGTCATAATGATTGCGGAACATTTGTTATTATCAATATGTGGCGATATATATGTAAAATTATCCCTGTTTATAAATACCCATTACTGTTTACTAAGAAGTGGTTCTCAACTCAATTATATAGCGTACTTATTAATATGATCAAATTTAGCATCATAATAATCAGTAAGCTTCTAGTAGATACATTTTGACTATTCGAGGTTTACTGTAATAATTTGAAATGCTCTAAATTTTGTAATGTTAACCTGAATTAACTACTTATGTGTGAGGTGTGCATATAAATTAATTATTGTTACAAACAGATACAGTAATCACAGTGTGCTAATACTTTAATGTGTTTTGAACGAAATGCAAACTTAAGGTAGAAATGCTTTTTTTTTTACACAGAATAAAATTGAAAACATCAGTACACAGATTTACGCAAAAAATAATTATTTATTTAACTAACGACGAAAAAAAAAATGCGAAACAAGATAAATAAAAATAAAATAAATAATATAAATTCAGATAGGTCGAATCTAGATGCATGTCGAGGAACCTGCAAACTATTTTATACAAAAGATATTAACATTGCAAAAGCACTACATATTAACAAACCTATAAACATTATTACATGGCCGTCCTTTGGATATTAGTCTGCTACCATAATAACTGTTACAAAAATGAAATANAACCTATAAACATTATTACATGGCCGTCCTTTGGATATTAGTCTGCTACCATAATAACTGTTACAAAAATGAAATTAAATATTAACAACAAATGCGTGATGGTTACAAAAGGCCAAAAATAGTTAATTAATGATAAGTACAAGGTTATAAATAGATACATATGATTCAGAGAGGAGTGAAGTAAATAAATTCCATGAAAAATTGTTATATAAAAATTGAAATGTTAAAAATAGTATAAAGTATACGATATATACATTTTGCTAGCAACAAGAAAGTGAATNAACCTATAAACATTATTACATGGCCGTCCTTTGGATATTAGTCTGCTACCATAATAACTGTTACAAAAATGAAATAAAATATTAACAACAAATGCGTGATGGTTACAAAAGGCCAAAAATAGTTAATTAATGATAAGTACAAGGTTATAAATAGATACATATGATTCAGAGAGGAGTGAAGTAAATAAATTCCATGAAAAATAATTATATAAAAATTGAAATGTTAAAAATAGTATAAAGTATACGATATATACATTTTGCTAGCAACAAGAAAGTGAATACGAATAACATGATGAAAACTGGTATAAGAGCAGAAAAAAAATGAGACTCCTTATAAATAAAATGTATTGTAAATGTGCATTAAAATGCCAGAAAATTAATTTTTCAGTAAACTTAAAATGTTAATTGAGCCAGGTATATGATGAATTAATTTATACTTTTTAAAATTTGATAGTTCCCTTTTTTTTTATTGTAAATTAGAAAGTTTACATTTTTTTAACATTTAAACTGTGGGAAGTTAACAAACTGTGAGTTCAATCAAAATTAAAATGAAGTAGAGATGTAGAGATGGCCGGCGGAGAGAAGAAAGTAGAAAACACCATGGCAGTTTCTCGGTGAAGATGATGGAAGTCGCGAGTACCCAGTCACAGCTACTAGGTTAGACTGTGAGGTTGCAGTCTTCCTATACTAAAGGTCGGTATGGACTGGTACTCAGATAAGAGTGATACAGCGAAATGGGACTGTCAAACTGCTATCGGTGTTGCAGCGAATCTGCGACCTCCATAACGGGAGGTTGAAAACTACACTAACGTAGCCTAATAGCAATAAACTACATTGTACCACATCTAACCTACATAATAAAAAGTAAAATAAAATGCCACGAAACTACATCTTTATTACAAGTGCAGTCTGGAGTTGTGCGTAAGTCAGATGATCACAGCTAGCTAGTAGGATGAAGAGTACGCTGTCGATATATGGTGAGCACTCTATACAAGCACGCATCTTAGCTTCGTTAGTTGCCGCTAGATGTCATGAGCTTTTTCAAACGGCCGCTCTCATTGTATTCCATGTCTAGCAACAGCGCGAAAATAGATGATGCGGGATAGAAACTACTCAACTTGAAGAACATGGCAAAAGAAAAACTAAGATTGCAGACGGATGCGACGGCGACACAAAAAATATGCGGCAAGTTAAGATACACATCCAGAAATAAAACGTGTGTGCAGTTAAATGGTTTGGAAATCCATTGACAAGTTCGCTGAAATGTATTTTGTGAGGCTACGTGGCCTGAAAAACTTGAATGTAAGAAGGCCCTCAATAAGATAAAATGAATGAAATTTACTGAAATAATTATCTCTCTCAAAAGCAATCAAATCTTAATGAAAGAAAATAATAATTCAAATTGTAATTAAGCTAATATAATTATTTTGTTCACAGCTAAATATTTATAAAAAAAATTTTTTATTTATATACTCTACAGACTCCCCACCCCAATCCCGAGAGCAGACACTAGGGTGTCTCTCTCCATAGTTATTGTTATAAACAAGATCAGTAACACAAGGTACTGGTCATGTTGAAGTTAATGTTATACTATACGAACTAGGTACCCATTAAGACTAAAAAATTAGGAGAATGAAAATAAAAACGAGTGGACTCTAAGATTAAACTTATACCATAATTGATATAAGAGGTGAATGTCACAATGAAAGTTACTAGCCAGGGGGATGATCAGTCCACACGACCACCTTAATGACCATGCACACATGTTTGGGCTCACTTACCTATCTTAGTTTTGGTGAGGATTTCTTTAACTCGGAGATGTGGGCCGGACCCAAGAATTTCCCATTAACTGGGTTGCAAAGTGCCACCATAATTCGTGTAAGAAACCTTTGAATTTGTAAATGGTTTTTCTACCTGTTGGCGAGTTTAACCACTATCTTTTCGACGACTACTCAATGTGTGTGCTGGGCACAACACGAAATCTCCTACATTAAAGGGGTTCTGTCTACGATCCTTACTCCTTTACGATTTCCCATATGAACTTCAAATTTTCACGAGCTCTTTTCCATATATCTTTGATGTCCTTCGGACCATCAGCTAAAATATCAGCTAATAACACATGTTTTTGAAAACCTTTGACTTAAATATTGGACCATTGTCTAAGATAATTACTAAGGGAATTTCAGAAATTTTGAAAATTAAGTGGTTTAGTGGAAATATTACAGTCTCTGAAGATGCTTTGCGTAGTGGAATTATCCAAACAAATTTCGTAAATATATCTATGCATATCATATACATTTTATTCCGTGATTTGGAGTAGCGAAAAGGGCCGACAAAATCAATGAAAATATTATGTAAAGGTCGCTCCGCAAGGTACCAGACGAAAGTAAACCGAGTTTCGTATCTTGAGCAGGTTTATTAAAAGCACAATGTTCAGAAATTTTCACTCTTTCTGGAATGACCTGATACATACGCCTAATGGGATTCGTGGTTTTGTAAGTACCAAAATGAGCTCTCAATGGAGATAAATGAAATTATTGAAAAAATCATATCACAAATACTTTGAGGTAAGACAATTTTATAATCTTAAGCAAAACAGGGTTTGAAATGGAAAACACATTTATAAACATTATATTACTTAGGTGTGGTACCTCTTTGAATTTGATCCATAATGTCGCAAACAAAAGGATCGGATTTTAGATGAGTGTCAATAACCTGAAATGCCAAAATGAAATCTGTCAGCAGTGCGCTGCAACAATTAGGTTCATGTTCTGAAGAGGTTTCCTCTGGATAATTTTGAAACATGCATGACAACGCATCAGCAACTATGTTCTGGGCTGTACGAATATGCTGGATTTTTAATTTAAATGATGATATTTTGACTATCTAACGACCCAATTTTCCAAGCTGCTTTGGATGAGCAAGTAACCAGAAAATAGCTTGGTTATCTGTTTCCAGTAAAAATTCCTGGTGTTCAAAATATTGTCTAAATGTGTCAGTTCCAAAAACAACTTCTAAAAATTTTAGTTCAGAATATAACAACTTCCTATCCTGATGAGTAAGTGTTCGTGAAGCTAATCCGATGGGTTGCCTTTGCCCATCGATTTCCTGTGATAACACAGAACCAAGTGAAGTGAGTGAAGAGATTTGGACATATCTTAAAATCGAGTGCTGTGGTGGAAGTGTCAGTTTGAAGAATGAATGGTTTACAAAAATCAGCTGTTCGAAGAACTGGAGGGTTGGCTATTGCTTCTTTCAAAAAATCCAAAGCATCCTGTTGCTCTTTAGCCCATACAAATTTGGCTCCTTTTTCCCTTAATATATTAAGGCGGGTTGCATGTTCGGCAAATTTTGGAATGAATTTTGAGTAGAAGTTGACCATGCCGATAAACCGGAAAACGGCTTTGCATTTTATAGAGGAGGAAAATCTCTCAAAGCCTTCGTTCGGTCTGGATCAATTGAGACGCCTTTTNCATTATGCAATCTGTCAAGAACTTCTCTAAGATGAGCTACGTGTTCCTCGAAAATGTTTGAATACACGACTAAATCGTCCAGATAGTTGTATACAAACTTCAATTTGACATCGCCTAGCACCTGGTTGAGTAGATGAATTAGAACCTGTGCTTCTGTAGCAAGGCCAAATGGTACAATAGTGTATTGGTACAGGTACCATGGAACGCAAAAACCAGTTACGTGGTTTTTAGTCTTAGTGAGTGGGATTTGATGATAAAGTGAATTGAGGTCGAAAACACTAAATTACTTGGCTTTACTAAACCAATGGAAAGGAGAATTCAAATTTGGAACTGGAACACTTTCAACTTCAATTTGTTTGTTCAAATGTCTGTAATNGAACTGAAAAATTATTTGGAGGGTTCAAAAACTTTGGTGTCCAACAGGTCCTGAATTTTCTCTCGCATAGTTTTCATTTTTGGTTGTACCAAATTGTAGGGACGACATTTCACAGGTTTGTTTTCAAGGTGTTTGACCTCGTATTCAATAAAATAGGTGCCTCCTAGGACTTGGGTCAGAATATCTGGACAATCTGCACATCAATTACTAATTTCTTGTTGTTTTGCATTATCTATATGATTCAAATCAGTAGAGTTTTAATTACTTGTGACTTTTGATACATTTACTTCTTCACAGTGTTGTGATTGTCAACCGAAAAATTGAATTATTACCTTGTGATTAAATGTAAATAGTACACACCCTTCTTTCAGATCTATAAACATGTGTGTTTTAATAATTAAATTTTCAACTAAAATAAGATCTCTGACCAGATCATCGCGCACAAGAAATGGAAAAACCCATGTAAACGAATAAATTCTGATTTTCACTGATGTCCCTATTAGCATTTGCAATTGCTTATCAGGAGCTGTAACACAGTGTAAATTTATTGGCCCAGTAGTCTTAATGAAACCTTTTTCCTTAAATTGTCGGAAAACAGGTCCTGGTATGGGATTACGAACTGAACCTGTGTCGATATGCCCATTGATATGCAGGGAACCAATTGGTGTGTTGAGTTATGGAAAATTATGTTTTGTTAAAGACACGATGTTGTAACAATTTATTTTCATATGGTAACCACTTTTCTTACATTTTCTACATTTTATGTTACTAAAACCACTCTATTTGCTCCCTAAGGCATCAACGATAAAAGCACTACTAACAAAACATGAAGTGTCAACTGGTTTGACAGGAGTGACTAAATTTGTTTTCTTGTGAAAACCTTTGTTTATAGAAGAATTGTTCTGTATAGGTGGCCTAGGCTTCCCAAATTTAGACCACCGCATTACGCGTTTTTTTTCTTTAAATTATTTTTTCTCGTTTGCTGCTAAAATTCTGCACTCAAACATAATTCGAACAGATTTTTTTTACAAAATTCACATATTTTGCTACCTTTTCTGTGGTCCGTAAGTAAGAATTTCGTTTTCATATCACATTCGTACGGTTCTGACACTTTCTTAAAACTACAATATTCTGACCTTAAAGATGATGTGGATTGGCTTATGAAATAGTGGTGAAATTTACCTCGGGATTGGTCTTCAAAAGCAACATTGGTGGAATTAATGTTCAAATGTTCCAAGTC
>NQII01004469.1:84041-130616 GCA_002778355.1 Clitarchus hookeri
AGCTGTGGAATACTGAGATCGTCAGTCTCGGGGTTATTCGCAAGAACTATTGCATGAGGATGCGAAAGTTTTCCAAAAACAGATAATAATGTTTGGATGTTTGGGAAGGAAAGGGGCTAGGGGTGATGTAGGGACGGTAAGGTGGAGTGAGAGAGGTATATGGGCTGTCGAATGTATGCCAAAATGTTAAGAGTGGGGTGGTAAGTAGTTGGAGGTGTTGTGTGATGTTTTGGTAGGGGTAGGAACTGTTTGGTGAGGGGTAACAGGGGTGGTGTTATAATAGTTTGTATGGTTAATTTGTACTGTGTCTTGGATACTAACTATATGATGAGAACGCAAGGGCTGACCTGAGAGGGATTGTGGATGTTTGTAGAAGGGGTGAGAGAAGGGAAGGAGTGGTTGGGGATTCAAAAGGGCTTGTGAAGCCTGGGGTGTGGTTGTAGATTGGATTTGGGATGGCTGAGGGAAAGTAGAATCATTTTGTGAGATTTGGGATACAGGGTATGGTTATGTAACGACAGGGGTGTTGGTTAAGGGGTGTATGTGTATGAAATGTTGCTGGACACTACTGTCTAACTCAGCATACTGTCATCATCATTTGGTTCATTATTACTTACATTACTTTCCATACCTCACACCGATGAAGCTTGTAAAGGGTTGTATGGAATGCCAGAACATGATACAGTTGTGATGGGTGGTGTGTGTGGTAAAGAGGATATACTTGAGTCCCGTGACTCTAGTGACACAGGGTCTAAGCCACGGAGGCTAATACCTGATGCTGACATTTGTGAAATATTTAATTTTTCCAAATTGTTGGTTAGATTGGAGTTGGTAATGGGGTTAGTTGAAGGCTGTGTAACAACTATGGGGATGGGTTGATTTACCAGATAATTTAGAAACTCCTTTGTTTGTTTTAAATTATCGAGCAACTTGGCTACCTCCTGTATGTATAGGTCATGTATACCATCTTTGCCTAATATATTTAGGTTGGTAAATCTATAAATGACATGATTGATCTTAGTTAGGCATCTATTTAGGCCCATGCTGCTGGGAGCAGCCTGTAGTGAAATAGCTATTTCACTTAACTGTTCAGCCTTGACAACGCAAATGCTGAACTCTTCAATCCAATCCAGACTATTCAGATTTACTCTAAATGCAGGATGCGATCATTAAATTCCAGTCACCTATGTTTATCCAACATTGGCACATCTCCTGATTCATCTATTTTTTGGAATACTTACTCAAATTGGAGTTCATCTCAGATTAGCAATTCAGAAACGATAGTGATAGCAACATAAAAAAAATTTGTAATGAAAACAAACGGTAATGAAATGGGGCTATAACCCACGTTAAAACAGGCGAAGTGTTGTTTACTAAATCTAACACTAATATCAATAGTTATGATATAANATGTTTAAAAAAAAAATCCTAGCTATTTTTTTTATGAAATATTATGACAAAACATTTGGTGAAACAGAGAGAGAAAGAAAAAATGTGCGTAAAATTATAAACACAGCATGTCACACTTCGCCAAGATGTCCACGCAGGAGGTTAAACAAGTCACAGAGAATGAAGAAAAGAGACACAAAAAATGGCAAAACTATAACAACAATATAATACAATGATGAAAAATAAAATGTAAAATATATTACCTGGTTCGATGTTGAAGAAATATGTATATTTAACGCAAATTTGTGAATGCAAAAAACTATATATATTGACTCTTGGTAAAAATAATAAGATATTACACTTGCTGCGGCTGTATGGATTATAACCACGCTCGTAGCTACCAAAACTACTATGGCATTGCTTTGGTTGTTAGTCTGCTATCATAATTTCAATTACTGAAATGAAATAAAGTACTGAAAACAANTACTATGGCATTGCTTTGGTTGTTAGTCTGCTATCATAATTTCAATTACTGAAATGAAATAAAGTACTGAAAACAAATTAATGCTGGATACAAAAGGCCAACAGTAATTAATGAATGATAAGTACAAGGTTATATATATATATATATGATTCACAAGGGGAGTGAAGTAAATAATTTCACGTGTAATACTAAAGACAAAACATTGGTATATTTAAAAAAAAATACTTTAAACATCAAATCATTTACAGGCATAAAATATTGATATGAATGACATAATGAAACTTTACGTAAGAGCAGAAAAAAAAGGGGGCCATTTAAAAATCAGATTTATTGTATATGTGTATTTAAAGACTAGGACATTAATATTTTTGTAAACATAAAACATGAAGTAAGCTAGATATTTAATGACAATTTTTACTTTTTAAAATCTAGTAGTTCCTTTTTTTTTTCTTTTGAATATTGAAACCCTGAGAAGTTCACAAACTGTGGGTTCAATCAAAATTAAAATGAAGTTGAAATATCCGGCAGAGAGAATAAATTAGGAAACGCCATGGCTGTTCTTTGGTGAAGATGATGGAAGTCCACGCCTAGCAACAGCATGAAAAGAGATGATGCGAGATAAAAACTACCCTACTTGAAGGACATGGCGAAAGTAAAACAAGGCTTGCAGCCGGATGCGAAGGCATAAAAAAAAATACGCTGCATGCTATCATACACTTCCTGAAAGAAAACGTGTGTTCAATTAAACTGCCAGGTAATGAGTTGACAACTTGGCTGAAGTGTATTTCGTGAGGCTGCGAGGCCAGAACAATTTGAAAGAAGGAAGGCCCTCAGTAAGCTAAAACGAATGTAATTCACTGAGATAGTTATTACTCTCAAAATCAATTAAATCTAATTGAAATAAAATAATGTACCTAATTGAAATTGAGCTATCATATGTATTGGTTAAACACTAGACAGAAAAATAGTATAAATTATTATTTTTATGCTTTAATTTTTTAGTTACTACTTTACTTCACTACTATATAATTATTTTAAAACAGTTCGTAATTAAATTAGTGGCTAGCCTTTATACAGTATGCGTTAATAACTTCTGCAACACTGTTGCAGAAAATAAGTCACTCTGTCAATAAATGGTATTATTGTCTAAAGGAGACCTTTAAGGCACACCATTTGAATTGTCGGCCAGAGGCAAAAATAAGGTGATTGTTCTGACTCACTTCACTGGCGATGATGTTCACAGGTCGTCACACACCCGATGCATATCTTATCACAAACACGTTAATTGGTTTTCGTATCACATTTGCAGGAAACAGCTTGTGATTATTTCAAGGTTAGTCTACACTGGGTTGATGTAGCCTTTACAACATCCCGAAGACCCTTCACGACTGGACGCAACTGTTCCCGACTGCATTAAGAAAGCTACTACTATGGTAGACACAATCACGCTGAATTTGATGTGATCAACAGGGCTGTCCACCAAATTTGGTTCAAATGTCAGAATTGTTAATATTTATTTGCACTATATACAACACTGAGGAAGAAGTTACTGTGTCGGAAGGGGACACAGCCTCACAACTGCCCTCTTGATTACTCCCTGACGAATCTTAATACTTGAGATACGATCAACCCCATATTTACCTAGATGAAATGTGTCAGTGCGACAAAGCTGCCATTGAAGTGGAGGAAGGTTGACTCTTCTACCAATATCAGTTCTCCTACATTTACTGTAGACCCCTGCTAGACCATTTACTTCGTTGTTGGAGGGTGTGCACATATTTCTGTGACCATCATTGCCATTGATGCTGTGTAGATTGTTGTAGCAGCTGCCACATGTCGAGGCATTTCTTAGACAATTCTATTGAGTCAGCAGCTGGTGGAGCTACCGATCCACAGACAATAAGAACATTTCCTAGAGTTAGGGCACTCAGGTCATTAGGATCTGCAGAAAGGGCACATAATGGTCTTAAATTCAACACTACCTTTACTTGAGTGAGCAGTGTTGTCAATTCCTCAAAGGTCAATCAATACCTGCTGCCCTATTACATGTTTCACATGGCCCTTTACTGATTTGATAATCAGCCTTCAAAACTTACTAAAATGAGGGGCCGATGGTGGATTGAAGTGCCATTGGATACCATTTTCTGTCAGAATACTTGATACTTGGGTTTCATTGGATTTATTTCTCAAGTATGTTTCCAGTCTAGTAAAGTTGCCTGTGAGCACCAAGTAAGTTAGTGCCATAATCAATTTAAACATATGTGCATAGTCCTCTGTGAGCAGTGAAATAATAAAAGGCATTCAGGAATGTGGCCGTAGTCAGTACAGATACGACATTTAGTTGTACGGCCTTTGTATAAAAACATAATCACATATAGGTATGCTTTCAATACACGTGCATTCCGAAGACGAGGTTCTTTCATATTAAATATATATTCATAATCCACTACCACAGTCTAGAATGCCGTTGTACTCTGAACCCTGCTGGATGGAAAACTGCCCATTATTTGCTGGATAGGTGACTTCTTAGAGCATACATACCTAACACATTTTGAAATTCCTGATCTTATCATGCCTTATCCTGCCAAAATCCAATGCCTGTGTCTGATTATAGAATTTACAGTGCTGCATGAAGTGATCAGGCATTATAGTAATCAATTACTAGATTAGTGAAGTGACACTTCTTGGGTAGTAGGATTGGAGGTTTTTCATTGAATGCCAACCTCGATTTTTGGATTCGTCCACCAACTCTAATTAAGTCTTGAGGATCGAGGAAAGGGTTGAGGGTTCTGACCTGAAATAAGCTTTCCTTTCTGCAACTGGTCTATCTCCATCTTGAAAACATATCTTTGCATTTGTTGTACACAACAAGCTTCTGCTAATTTGAGTTTTTTTTATGTCAAGGGGACATACCAGCAGTTTTATTGATATCTGATATAGCAACTTTGCATAAACTATCAAGTTAAGCACTGAATGTGATCCACTTATATTTCATCTCACATGGTAGAGTTCCATTCCAATCAATTCCAGAAGCCACAGATTCTGCAGAAACAGTTTAGCATTGAAGACAACTGAGCCAATCCGACCTTATAGATCATACGTCTCAGCTATATCTGGCAGCATCACACATTTAGTAAAACTAATAGATCTGGCACTGTGAGTACTATATGAGAACGCATCTCCCTTGGACTGCCATTCTAGTCCAAGAATCTTAATGACTTCATCTCCATTATATTTGAATATCAGAGGGTACACCCTGTGGTCATCTGTAATTGCATCTAGCACAGCAGGATGATTGCTGGCACATATCCTTATCTCAAAACCCCCACTCTTGAGTAGTGCTATCAATTCTTCCTGGAGTGAGAGAGCAGCTGTCACTGATTATGCACCTGTAATCACATCATCCACAAACACAACTTCTGTTATCACCCTTACTGCGTTAGGATAGTTAGTTTGCTCGTCAATAGCTAGTTGGTGCAGGGTCCTCATAGCTGAGAATGGGCTGAGGCAAATAGTGGCCAATTGATGCTCTTGAATGGGCTGATCATAAAACATGTGCCACGAGATTACTTGCTATGGCCAATTATCTGGATGCTGTTGATGTTACTGCAGACACGTCAAAAACCACATGCAGTTTAGTTGGCGAGCTAGTTTCTTTGCGAACACAGCGGTGAGTAATGTGGTACTGAGCCTGGTACATCTGAGCTTCACTCAGAAGATGCATGTGATCAAGATATTCATATTCCTTCAGAAATTTGGAATATTCACTTTTCAGTTGTGGCTGATGTGCCAGCCCATTTTCAAGATGACATAATCTTTTTTCAGCTTGAATGCATAACTCACCCAGGCAGGGTTCCACATCTTTAAAGGATAATCTTATCATGTATCGTCCATCTGAATTGTGCATGTAGGTGTATTTGAAATGAGTTTCACAGCGGTCCCCTTCAGGATCAGTATAATTGGTTGTAGGTAAATCTTTATGGTCCCAGACTGCTGCAGCACATCTCAGAGGTTTGGCGAAGTAACAAATAATGAAACAAGGCCATCTGGGTTACTTGTGGCTTCCGCACTTAATGCCCCAATTAAGCTCCAATCAAATTTACTCCGAAATACTCAAAAACCTCATGACAAACATCAGCTCCTAACAGAATGTCAATGGGCCCTGGAGAATGGAAGCCTGGGTCAGCAAGATCTAAACTCTCGTAATGGGATTGTACATGTTGAGGCAATACATCATATTGCAAATTTGAGGTTATGTTATTCAGGATTAATGTATCCACAATTACCTGAGAACCCTCATGAATTATCGATTTTAGCACAAAAGTTACTGTTCCATTATTTGCCTAAACGACTGACTGGCTTAGACCACTAGTTGGGAGATGTGACCTTCTCCGATGCAAACCCAATTTCTTCGCACATTCCTCAGATATGAAGAAAGATTGTGATCCAGTATCGAGTAGAACATGAGACCTCTCAAAATTTACCACAGGCATCCTTCACTTCCACAACTGCTGTGCCTAGAATCACAGTGGCAGCAATAATGCTGGAACTAGAATGTGGAACTGCTTATGTAAATTCCGCACATGTATTGGTACGTACTGCTATGCTTTCAATATTTGCAGTCTAATCAACCGAATGTGGTGGCACTTGTTGACTAACCCTGTTTACATATGTTGTGGAATCAGGATGAAGTAATGTGTGATAGTGTTTATTGCAATATGCTCACGAAAGTTTTGAAGCACATATGATGTGATTTTAGGTATTTGAAACACATATGGTGTTGGTGCACCACATCTCGCCTCTCAGGAAGCATGTGAAGAAGAAACACATAGCATTTATAAATATCGTGACCCTGATTACATACAATACACACCCGTTCTTAACTGGGAAAGAAGGATTTACTAGAATGAATTGTTTTTACAACTCCAACCTTTCTTGTTGTGCCACCTGATGTGGGCATCACTCGAACAGCAGACAAAAATGCTTTGCAACGAAACTCCATGAACTCTAACAACAACTACACAAATGTAGGCATATTCACTTATTTTNAAACAGCAGACAAAAATGCTTTGCAACGAAACTCCATGAACTCTAACAACAACTACACAAATGTAGGCATATTCACTTATTTTTTGCTCCAGCTCAAAATCACGTAACGTTTCCGCATCAAGTTTACTTAACCCAATGTTTAACATCACAAAGCACCACTGGNCTCCAGCTCAAAATCACGTAACGTTTCCGCATCAAGTTTACTTAACCCAATGTTTAACATCACAAAGCACCACTGGTCTACTGGAAACTTCAACAATTTCAGCGCACCTAGGTTTTCATTCATTACATAAACTAAGACATCATAGTTAATGCGAACAATGTTCTTTTATCACTGGCACATTCATGATGTTATCCCAATACATCGTAGCTTTTGACGTACATTTTACATTTTGGTATCGCTCAGTCAACGTCTGCCACACTAATTCATAACTTCCTTCAGACAATGGTACAGATTTGACGAGATTAATTTGCTCTCCAGTGAGAGATGTGAGAAGATACTGCAGCTTATCAACATTTTAAAACTGACTGTTGGTATGCACTAACATACTATATAATTCACAGAAACTCGTTCACTGTGTCAGTTGCCCGCTATATATCGGTAGCCTGCAATTTTGTTAGCTTCACAGATGTATATTTGATTACAACATTTGATCTCCCGTTGCCTTATCATATATCGTCGACTCAAAGATCGTGGTGTGAACTTCTAAAATTCGATAATAGGTCAAGTCAAAGTTTTCCATATCTGTGTTTAGAGAGTCAGCTCGGTTAGGTTTACTAGCTGCTAGTGGAACGACGATGTCTTCAAAATCTGTATTCAGTTGTGCCACGTCATGGCAATGGGATCTAAACAAATTTACTCGCGTCCTTTTCAACTTCATTAGCTAGAGAAAGAAGTCGCTTTAGCCTACACTTTGTTAAATGAAATCTCACTTCCAACATATTTAGCGATATCGTTGCTACGTATATAAAAAATAATACTGACAGCAACAGGTGTGCCAACACATCATACAGCGCAGCAGTACTTTCCATAGCGGTTCGATATCTCGAACAGCTCGATTTATCAACGCTCGTTTGTCAACTGTACGAACAAAGCGCCCGTCCGGTGACCGTTACAAACGTAAACAAAGGACAGTAATAAACGTTAATTTGATATTCAACCAAACTTTAGTCCATAGTTTGCCGAAGTACGTGTCCAACGAATCCGGCCCAGAGGATCATAATGATTTGACTCGCTTCACTGGTGGTGATGTTCACAGGTCGTCGAACCCCCGATGAATGTAGAGAATATGTCTTATCGTAAACACATGAATTTATTTTCATAGAATATTAGCACGAAACAGCTGGCGATTATGTCATGGGTAGTCCACACTTGGTCGCTGTAGCCTTTACAATATCCCGAACACCCTAGTTTCCCGACCTTGATAACCGGACACAACCGTTCCCGAACGCAGTAAGCAAGGTACTATTATGGCGGACACAATCACGCTGATATAACTAATCTCACCAACATGGTTGCTACAGAACGTGGAAAAAAACTGATATGTCTCAATAGTGATGGTACAAAATCTTGCCGTTTAGTGCTTGTCTTAAAATAACGCTAATTTTGGAGGTTCCTCCTCATAACTTCTATTAAAAAAATTAAACTTTGCCCTTGATACATAATAAATAAAAGAGGAAATGAATGTGTCTCTACATAAACAATATATAAAAATCATTAATATTAATTAGTAAATTCGAACAAAATAATAAATTGCACATTCAGTAGATTGATTAAAATGATAAATAAGCTAATTGAAGTAACTAAGACAAATAGTAATGCAGAGATGATATTATAAAAATTCAAATACTAGNAATGATAAATAAGCTAATTGAAGTAACTAAGACAAATAGTAATGCAGAGATGATATTATAAAAATTCAAATACTAGGACTAATTTTTGTAAGTGGTTTACTTTTGGGATCGAATTAAAATATAAATAATTATATTTAATAGTCAAAATCTGTACCTCTTACTTCTTATATTTTACAATGTATAAATGAAACCAGATGAACGACAAGGAAACTCATACTGATCATAATTAATAAAGCTGCTCTCATATTAGTAGTTAGCTGTTTAATGAATTTTCGATGTTGCCTGACAGACTTGTGTTTTCATCGGAAGCTGTGTGAGAGGCTGAGAAACACTGCGGCATGAACTGTGAGCAGTACCATACGAGTTAGCCAAGTTGCTTGATTTAAACCTTTCGGCTTCCATTCCGAGCCCACAAAACGCAAGGGAGCAGATTTGAATGATTCCAGCATGCCAAAAATGTGTCCCATTCGGCAAAACACCACTTGACTAGCCAATCTCATCCCATATAGCAAAATACATATGACCCATTTATGGTATACAGTCGGATGCCAAGCTGGCATGCACCCGCACCATTGCTGGTCCTGAAGTGGCACCACAAACTAGACATAATCTGCCCTAGGTGTGAACACAAATGTCCCAAGCATGGCCCATATCTACCACCTCACAGCCATCAAAGGCCTACAGATGGTTACCCATAACTTCAACAGCAATAAGTATAGGTTATGTGCGGCCATTGCTGGAATACAGTTGGAAAGCCATTTATGGGTCATTAGTAGTTCACATTCTCTTAATCATAGGCTTCATTTCCATAAAAATTCCATCAGTGAGCCATAAATGGCATGCAAAATGTCCTGGTGCCAGCAGTTAACCATAGAAGGGCCAGTTGTGTAGACCCATAAGTTTTCNACAGCAGTTAACCATAGAAGGGCCAGTTGTGTAGACCCATAAGTTTTCTGGGCCAGCAGTAATCCAGCAATGCTATAAGTAAAACCACAGTCGTCCGACTGTCTCTTACTACGTAGGATGCGACTGAAAACTTAAGCACGAGGATCCAGGCGTCACACTAGCCACCTGACTACCTCCAACACCCGTTCAACGAACGAATAACAAATAAATGCTTTTGAGCCACCTCGAATCTAGGCGAGCACCTCTTNACCTCCAACACCCGTTCAACGAACGAATAACAAATAAATGCTTTTGAGCCACCTCGAATCTAGGCGAGCACCTCTTCATTGGAAGGGCTCCCACTCTCGCCTTGACGAGGCAAATTCTCCTCCGAAGTATCCCATCTGTCGTTTACGGTGCTGGACCCAGAACTCTAACGCCTGACCCAGAAAGTCGGGTACTACCAACCCCCGCGCAGAAAGTGCGTGTTGACCAATTTTAAGCACGGCCTACGCCAAAGAGCGGAAACTTGCCAGTTATCACAAAAAAGCTCCTCATTCCGTGGTTATCCAGGATACAGATGTTGATAGCTGGTTTCAACATGCGTCCTCGTGTTACAAAATGCCTACACTTCGTTTTTCCACTCGGCGAGCAGAAAAATTACGCAAAACTCAACGCTTGATCCTACTGGTTAAACTTGTACATCACTGCAGTATTTTAACTTACATAGCACAAGTTTTAAGCATACTTATTTCCAAACATTTGCACTTCGCTTTCTTTGGTATACGATTTATTTTGTTAACTTTTATTACATATTTAGTAAAATTTAAGTAAGATTAGGTAGTATAATACCAAATTTATGTAATTAAAATAGTTTAGAATAAGATAAAACAAACTATCTTCACCTACAAAGTATTAAAGGCAATAAAGAATTCATTATTTGNAAAATAGTTTAGAATAAGATAAAACAAACTATCTTCACCTACAAAGTATTAAAGGCAATAAAGAATTCATTATTTAAACATTGAATAAGCTAACTTCTACGTCGACTTTGAAAGTATTCATAAACCAACAGAAGAATGAAGGGAAATTAATTCTGTCTGCTTTCGAGTAATCCTTATTTTGACTCTCTCCCTCTTTGCATCTCTATCTTTTTTTTTCTCTATGATAGAAAAAAATTATTATGTGAAACTCAATTGAATTGACTGAGTTTAGAATAATCATAACTAGCACAGCCTCCTCCACACTCCGTTCGCTATCACAAGTTCGCNAAAATAGTTTAGAATAAGATAAAACAAACTATCTTCACCTACAAAGTATTAAAGGCAATAAAGAATTCATTATTTGAACATTGAATAAGCTAACTTCTACGTCGACTTTGAAAGTATTCATAAACCAACAGAAGAATGAAGGGACATTAATTCTGTCTGCTTTCGAGTAATCCTTATTTTGACTCTCTCCCTCTTTGCATCTCTATCTTTTTTTTTCTCTATGATAGAAAAAAATTATTATGTGAAACTGAATTGAATTGACTGAGTTTAGAATAATCATAACTAGCACAGCCTCCTCCACACTCCGTTCGCTATCACAAGTTCGCNAATTGAATTGACTGAGTTTAGAATAATCATAACTAGCACAGCCTCCTCCACACTCCGTTCGCTATCACAAGTTCGCAATGTATATGAACTTTGTGCAGAAAATCAAGTCACAGCATCTATTGGCCTAAACGACCAGAAAATCGTGGTAAAAAATGTCCGAAAAAGCCATCTTGTGTTACTAAAATACGGTTGAAGTTAGTTTTAAGGGGACATGAGGTATTACTTTATTGTATTGTATCGTTGTACAGAATGTACTGCATTACTTTCTTTTTGCATTGAATAACCATACCTTCGTTTAGAAAATGTAATAAGTACATTCATTTGTATGTATTATTTTCAACTCCCAGCATTGTTCCACCTACCTTCAACGTCACTTAAGAAATAAAGAGATTCCTTTTCCGGACATTATGTTGCCAGGGTTTTCTGGTTGTTTAGGCACACAGGTGTTGTGGCTTCATTTTCTGCACGACGTTAAGGTCCATCCTGTAATATATGGTGCAGATGACGAAAGCTTTTCTCGAGGAAAATGCCACCAAAATACGATAAAGAGAGCATTTTTGTCATCAACCTTTGAGAAACAACACTGCTCTTGCCTATATTCGATTTAATTCGTGCACTGAGTGGCACGCGTTCTGTAAAGTTGGTAACGACGAAGGGAATGTAGTTGCATGTGTTAGGGAAACAGTTTTGTGAAAACTGGAATGATTTCTCGTGCTTTCAGTTTTTTTAATACATCAAAGTGCAAGAATCAGGAAATTTGTAAAATATTTACTTTTCTAATAATTTCACAGTTTCATTTGACCGATGCAGAAACAAAGTGATCAGGTCCGTGGCAATGTTAATTTTACATACAGCAGAATAATAAAGGACGTGCACACAAGTATATCTTAAGCAGGGCTTTCAAAAGTGCTCCGCTTACCGTGAACGCTTATATATGTTTGTATGTATGTGTTGATCAAAACATTATTAGGTTGTTAATTAGAAGAGAATATAGTTTTGTAATCGAAACAATCTTTTTTAGTAAGTTAAAATTGATATAACATTTCAAGTTGAAACAGATCTTTAAAAAGTTAAAAGGCGACAATGGGGAAATCATAGGATTTATTCCCATTATATAACCCGAATATTAGTCGATCTGGTCATCCCTGTGAAGGGACTCGCGCTGCGGGACGGGAACTTAAAGGCTGATCGCGGTAAACTGAGCACATCTGTAAGCTCTTCTTAAGATCCTCTTGTGTGCACGTCGTATATTATTCTGCTGTATGTAGAATTAACATTGCCACGGACCTCGACACTGTGTTTATGCGTCCATCGAGTGGAATTATGGAATTATCAGGAAAGCAAACACTTAGCAAATTTGCTCATTCTTACAGTTGTAAGGCATTAAAAAACCGCAATCAAAAGAAATAATTTCAGGATTCATAAATGTTTACCTAACTCTTTTGATTCAATGCCAAGACATTGGACTAATTTCCCTCCATCGCTACCAACTTTAACTGAACGATAGCCAAACACTGTGCCCATTAAAATACACGCAGGTAAGGGTAGTGAGATTTTTCAATGGTTGATTTCAAAAGTACTCAAATAACTGTGAACAGCCTATACAATGGGAAATCAGAAATGTTTCCTTAGGAGAGATACGCACAGCAGGCGAAGAAAGACGGCAGAGCCCGCAAGAATCTGGCGCTCAAGGCGTGGAATGATTGTGACTAGGAAGGGTGAACGCTGCGAAGGGTTGAGGGTTGGTTCGGCGCCTGGTTGTTTGAGGGTTGAGGTAGTTTGTGGGCGGTGCGTTATAAGGGAGTGATCTCACCGAGCCCTTGCGACAAAGTATGGCTCTAGGCGGCCCCTCTAGAGGTGGCAGATTGAGATTCCTCTCCTTCTGCGGCAGAACCGCTCAAATCCGTCCACGGCCAGGAAAAGTAGCACGCGCTTTTTGAGTTATAATAATGGATAAATACTAACACGTAATTTTTGTGTTTAACAGGATCAATTATTTTTTTACGTGATTTATTTTCTTTTTGTGGCAAGAGATATTTATTTGTTTTGAAACAGAGTGCATCTGGAGAAATTCCGCGTCATTGTACTTGATCATCTGGAAGTTCAAGAGTTTCGAATTCTACTTTTTGACCAACAAGCTCACCTAAGAAATCGCAAATAAAGTTTTCCATACAACACCGCTAATAAACCGTCTAGAACATTCTTCACGCTGCCATGTTGTTTTCTGACGTACCCGACTTTTTCATTCATTTACTATGGCAAACCTGAACTGAATCCTTGCTCTGCCGCTAGCTAACATTGTCAAGATTTATTTAAAGTAAATGTGCTTGAAGGAATTATTTATGATTTTCGGCGTGATTGAAACATTTAAAGTACTAATTGTTATCCATCATGAGGGTACTGATATTTCAAAAGCCACTAACCCAAGCAGAAATGTTCAATTATATTGTTAATGTTGTCGGAGCCACAAATAATTTTCTATCTGGATGAAGTATGTTATTTTTCTGGTAGAAGTCAAGTAATTCTGAGCACAATTAAACTTCCAGATATGTTTTAACACAGTCGCCCATTGCTGTCGTTCAGTAATCGTAGCAAGTTTTCTCCTAGTGTTCCTATTTTTTATGTGTTTGTACTGTCCAAAAATATTTTTGCTACCAGACTGCAGTGTTGCTGTGTATACAAATGACACTTTTTACTTCGGATTGGTAACATCATGTGTGTGTGTGTGTGTGTATTCCTATTTACAGTCTGGACGTGGTCGGGCAAAGTAATTCGTCTGACTGCCTTCGTGCTTCACTACAGTGAATTTAATTTNTATTTACAGTCTGGACGTGGTCGGGCAAAGTAATTCGTCTGACTGCCTTCGTGCTTCACTACAGTGAATTTAATTTACAGTTTTCACACTGTTTTCGTGTTACCAAGGAGTTAAAGGATCAATAATTCTGGTTTTCCAATAATCACACTAATCTAGTACTTGGTTGGGATGATCGTGACAACTCAGCTAGTGCTGTTACTCTACCCATAAAAACAGCTTTGTTGCAATGTCACACTCCTGTATACCTAAGTATACTGATNATTTACAGTCTGGACGTGGTCGGGCAAAGTAATTCGTCTGACTGCCTTCGTGCTTCACTACAGTGAATTTAATTTGCAGTTTTCACACTGTTTCCGTGTTACCAAGGAGTTAAAGGATCAATAATTCTGGTTTTCCAATAAGCACACTAATCTAGTACTTGGTTGGGACGATCGTGACAACGCAGCTAGTGCTGTTACTCTACCCATAAAAACAGCTTTGTTGCAATGTCACACTCCTGTATACCTAAGTATACTGATCTTCTTTCTCTCCCACATTACAGTCTATCATTGTGTTGCGTTACATCGTTGTCATGTCACACCTCACATTGTATTATTGTGTTTACGCATGACATTTCTGGTGCGCCAAGTGAGGCCACGAAAGTGAAAATTCGGATATTTCTTTCATCCAGTGTCGAAAATATTTCATGAGTAGGAGACATTACACTCCATGCAATCTCAGGCGTACCACTCCTACCGATTACAAAATTTTCGAATACGTAGCCGAGATGGAAGAAACGACTGAAGTAACACTGCTACCAACTCTGAGGAGACACAACCACAGGTACCAATNACCTGGTACAGGGCAGGAACACTGCTACCAACTCTGAGGAGACACAACCACAGGTACCAATCACTACACCTGCACTGCCGCCTAAAACACCGGTGACTAATCCAGTTATCACCAGCCATGAAACAATGATGCAGGCGTTCGTCCAACTAATGACNTGCTACCAACTCTGAGGAGACACAACCACAGGTACCAATCACTACACCTGCACTACCGCCTAAAACACCGGTGACTAATCCAGTTATCACCAGCCATGAAACAATGATGCAGGCGTTCGTCCAACTAATGACAGTGATATTGCAGATCCAAGCCGAGAAGTTAAAGAAAAAGTTACAAATCCAGGCAGTGGAGAATATGGCACATTTGGCTGCGAAGTTAGATGAAAAGCTGCAGTGTTATGCCGAGAAATTAAAAGGAAAATTTCAGGAGCAAAAAGAGTTGCAGGAACAGAGCAGCCAAATATAACCGCAAGTCACACAGCTGGCAAGCAGCTTAACTGCCAAACTGATTTATGTACAGGAGGAGGTAGATACTGTACGCAGAGAGGTAGCAGCTCACAGGGAGTATCTCAAGCTGGTAAAAGAGCATTGTACGCTACAGGTAAGCGCAGTGGAACAGCGAGTACACTTGCTATAGAGGAGACCAGCCTTCGCAACTGACCTACACAATACACAAGTCACCGAGCTTATAACGAACCAGCTGCATTCGTTCGAGGGAACTAGATTGGCTGACTGCATCGATAAAGCAGTGGAAAATATCGATCCGTTACGGCATGTTGGGGTAGGCATGCAAAGCATGCAGATCGCTGCCCATGCTACAGTGAGGGAGGAAACACAACCTGCTAGCAATACAACCACTTCGCCTACTGTTACACCGAGGCCAGATGCAGGTGTAGTAAACAAAGTAACAACACTGACCAAAAAACAGAATGCTCCCATGAGTACCCTGCTGCACTATCCTACCAAACTCTGAGCCGAGCAGTTACACAGGTTTCAATTAAATCTCGGAGAAAACGCAGCCAACTTTCTATTAAATTCGAGGAGTATGCTACCCTATTCGACCTACCAGACAGCGATATGCTGCGCTGCCTTAACCTTGCACTCTGTTCCACAGCATACTACTGGTGGGAGGTGTTTCATACCACAGTCACAAACTATTCAGAATCCCGTCACAAATTCCTGGAGCATTTCTGGTGCATGAAAATCCAAGGGAACCTGAGAGCCCAGTTGCACGCAGAATATTTTTTTCCCAGGGAATTGCAAAAGCCGGGAGACACACATTTTCGAAGTATACGAAAAGTAGCGCCACCTCACCCCGCCTATCAGCAATGAAGAATTCGTTGTTTTGGTGCTGCACCAGCTACCCTACATGTACCAGACGCACTAGATCTGCAGACAGGATTGTGATATTGTAATGTTCAGGGAAGAGCTGTTAGCCTCCGAATAGATCGACCGTCAGCATAGACAGTAGGCGAACCGTGAGGGCAAAAAACCTGTTCAGTGTGGGCGATCGCCACCTCTATACACATACAACCAGTTCCAAAATTACAGTGGTGCTCACAGACAAGACCAGAACTCCAGGGTAAACACTTATGATGTGGAGTTTTTTTGAGCCCTGTCAATTGCAAAACCAGGACCGTAGATGGGACAGCCAGCATTCCTATCGTGGGAGGGTGTATTACTCCGGTAGACGATCTAGGCGATGACGGCGCTACAGAGGGGCGAGAGCAGACGAAAGCGACCTCGACGGTGGATGGTCTGACTAAGGTCGCGGACGCAGAACAAGTCACCCTTCAGATACTCAACCACCTGCACCTACTGATCCACCTGGACCGAGCCAGCATGACCACCAAGGGGCTCAACCAGGGACCAAATACTTCACACAGTCATGGGCAGCGGCCCAACCAAGCTAAACAAAGTGATGGCGGAAAATATAACTTGGTAAAGCAATTTAACCAAGGAACTGCAGGTTACATGGTACACCCCAGAGGTAGGTATTTTGCAAATCAAGCATCACTTGACTTACGCACACCAGTTTTCGTGCCCAGACCACCGGGGAGTGAATGGGTAAATACCAATGCGGCAGCTTCCAGCAGCACATATGACCGAAAATTAAACTAATCAGGGTCAGTGAAGGAGTCTGACCGCTGATCTGTAAACCAGATTTTTCCACCACGGGGTCCATATATACATCAGCTGTAAGCGTAGAAATTTTGCCCGTGCCTACCGAGTTGCCAGAGAATAGTCAACACTGTCCTATAAGGGGAGACTGGCAGAGAATTTTTGTTATGTGAACCAGCTGACGAGGTATTAAATTGCCAGGAAACTCTTTGCCCTGAGTTGGGACTTTGAGTTTGCGGCGTAAAAGTACCTTGCTTAATGTATAGCAGAACGGATTTGAGGTGCATCTCCAAACAATTAGTCGACAATATTTTAGTATCTGGATTTAAGTTACCTATATTCCCGGTACCTTTTCTCAAATTTATTATAGCGGCGTCCAATTCAGGTCAGGTCGTCGGCAGACAAGTGTTATTGTACGTGGAAGGCTTGGATAAGCCTAAGAAATCATCTTCCGTAGTCATTAAGCTCTTGAGTAATCAAGTGATACTCGACCTAGAGTTTGTATCTCATTATAAAATTATTTGGGATTTAGCGGATGCCTAGTGAGTACACCGGATACTACAGTCAGCGAAGTGACGTCGCCGTAAAATGGGAGGTGGTCAGATAAATTTGTAAAACTAGCTAAAGTGGTAGTTAAGCCATGTTGACCAGATTTTATGCACAAGTGAATTAGCTATACACGAAGATATTTTTCTTGCAGTAGCTAGTGCGAAATCATCGAACCGCAGCCACAAACACAGGCTTGGACAACTGTTGTTTATGAACCAGTATTTTCGGAACATCCCAGCAGGAATAAGTTTTTCGACATACAAGTTTTGTCATGAGGACCGTTCCATTGCAAGTCATACCCCATCACCGCGAAGTATGCTTAAGAGTCGGAAGAATACCTCAAATTAATGCTGTCATAGAATACTGTAACGCACGCATCTAGCACATACTGCAACTCGGTGGTTTGTTTAAGAAAGAAAGGCGGGTCTGTACACTTACGTGTAGACACACGCAAGTCAAAGTAAAGTCCGAGGCGAACGGAAAAGCTACTTCGGCTGTATCGAGGTGTGAAATTTATGTATTTTAATTACTTAACACACGGGTATAGGTAGGTACTTCTGACAGAAGAATCCCAGTAATACACTAAATTCCTGTTTCGAAGCAACAGTTTGTATTTCAAGTACTTCCATTTCGGCTTTGAAATGCTGTTTCGCAGTTTACCTGCTGCATTACTGTGATATTGGGTGAAGATTGTTCCAGTTTTACAAGATGCTATGCAGACGATATTTGGATTGTCTAAGCCACTTTTGAAAAGCGCATTGAATGTTTGGAAACTATACTAACGAAATTAACGGAAGCTGGCATGACCGCGAAACTTAAAAAATGTTTGTTTTGCCGAGAAAAGGTGCCTTTTTTAGGCCACATATTTATGACTACAGGGATACACAGAGTGCCAGATAAGCTGATTGCTATCACTACTTTCCGACACCAAGAAATGTTAGACAGTTTGGTGCATTTTTTGACATCATGGGATTTTACCGTAACACTTTAGATAAAGTTGCAGGAGTTTGTTTACCACTATTAGCATTGTTACACAAAGATGTCCCATGGGAGTGAACAACGGAACGTCAGAAAGTCTTTTAAACCATCAAGAGTTAGAAGTGAGCACGTAATCCATCACCCAGTACAAGGTGCAACATATTACTTGTACGCCGATGCTTCTGATTATGCTCTCGGAGCAAAGCTTACTCAGCTGACCGATGACAAAAGTGAAAATACTATGGCGATTGCCAGCCATACTCTAAATAAATCAGAGAAAATCAACACCGTCACTTAAAAATAAATTTTGAGCATAGTTTGTTCGCTCCAAAATCCCCGGTATTTATTGCTGGGCGAAAAAAATATTTTGCAGACGGATCCTAAAGACAAGTAAAATTTTTAGCAGCAGACTAACTATATGGGCAGTGCTTGTACAGGAGTTTGATTTGGTGTTCTGGCACATTAAAGGCATCGACAATATGGCAGCTGATTACTAAAGTCGCATACCTGACGGCGCACCTGAGCGTGTAGAGAAGAAGCCGCGTGAATTTTCTGTAGCCCCAGTAAGGAAGCAGGAAGCCTCTACTGTGAACTGGAAGAGGAATTTCCGTAATTTGAAAGAAGACCAGCACAGTGATAATTTTTGCAGCACGGTGATTAGAAAAGTACAGGGAGCACCCAGAGAATATCCGCTTAGAAATTGGTTTTGTTTAACAGGAAACGGAATATTGTTCGAGCAAACACAGTTGAAATACGATTTTCAAGACGAGTGGAAGATTGTTTTGCCAGAGAAATTACAGTTAATCTTAGTCCTGGATGCACGAGATGCTTGGGCACTTGAAAATTAAGAATAACACGAGGTTCTGAGACGTCAGTTCTTTTTGAATCTTATGTAGAAAGTTGTTACTAATGCAGTATTATCATGTGATTAATGCCAGCGCTGCAAACACCCTCCAAAAATGTAATGGGTGAGCTGTAACCTATTTTTCCCGAAAACCCACTAAGATATCGTCGATTCATATGGCCCAATACCTAAATCAAAAGCTGGAGTAACTTATGGGTTTGTTATGATGGATGTATTTACCAAGTTCACTAAACTGTATGCTGTCGTTCAAGCGAACGCCAGAAGCGTATTGAGCAAGCTCGAGCATTTCGTTAATGAAGTCGGAAAACCGGTATGTTTTTTGTCTGATAAAGATATAAACTTTACAGGACACATCTTGCAAAGGGCTTAAGAGATATGAACATTCTTCCCACGACCGCAGCTGTAAGGCATCCACAAGGAAACCCTGTTGAACGCCGAATGAAGAGCCAGGGGAACACTTTGCATATTTTCTGCCATTCGTCTCAACAGAGCTGAAGAGATAAAGTTAAGCTAGTGGGAGACGTGATGAAGCACACTGTTCATGAATCCACTTCGCTAACACCGTGGGAAGTGGTTACTGGTCAGCGATCAGTTGCATTTAATGCCGCGAATTTGCCATCCCGCCTACCATATCAGAAGCGCCTAACATGCCTGCCGCCGAAGTCAGAGAGGAGATTAAAGCTGTTGTAAGGAACCGGTTGATTATTGTAGCTGAGAGGAGGAGCAGACACACGAAAAAGTCTAAGTTAAATGTACTACAGTCAGGTCAGCTAGTGCTGGTAAGAGCCGTTAAAGTGAACAAGTACCGGGATCGCCTCATGAGTAAACTGATGTCTCTATTTGCGTGCCCGTATGAAGTAAAGAGGGCAATGCAAGCAATTTTCTACGAGCCTGTACAGCCTACAACAGGGGAGCTGGTAGGAAGATTCAATTTGACTGCGCTAGGATTATAACGTACTCCGCTGATGCAAGTGATTTTGTGCAGAAGTTGATTGAGCAGGACGCGACGAACAGGTGAAGCTAAGCGCTTTGGTGAAGGCTGGTACAAGGCGGCGCAATGCGATATTGTTGCTTGGGGAGTTTTTCAGCGTGATGATGGTGAAGCTAGCGAAGAGTAGATACTGCAGCCCCAGTTTTGCCACGAATGGTTTAAGTGTTATGTCACTCCCGAGTAATATGAGAAACCACACACCTGTCCTACTTAAAATTCAGCTGTGAACGTCGATGCTGCCAAGTGAATAAAGTTAACACTATACGAGTGTACTACACACGAATGTGCAGCAGATGGGTGTTGAGTTATGTACGCACCTGTAGTTGAATAATTTGTCTGTCAACCTACCAGAACCCGAAGCGTAACAAGCTAAAGCCTGGATAATGAAATATGTCCTGCATACCTGCACTTTTTACATGATGATGGCACGAACACCATTGGCACGAAAAGTTGATCTGAAAGAAAAAGCAGAACAGGTCACACCCCTACTTAACCACAAAGCAATTGCCCTTTCATTACTCCCTTAGACAATTTTAACTAGAATTTTAACGTACCGTGGCTACTGTAAAGAGGTTTTTTGTATCCAACTGTCTTTTATATTCTTAATGTATAATCTATTTCGGCGGTGCTGTGATTGTTGAGTTTCGGTGTTGAACTTCTGGTATCGTAGCTGGGATGCCTTATTTTATATAATTGTCTGATTTTATGTCTAGTGTCATTTTGGAAGTGTGTTCATGACTTGTCTAATGTATTGCTTTACAGTATAGCAATTATTTGTCCAGCCGTATTCAAGGAAAGCTACATTGATTTTAGGTGGGAAAGTTGTTTTCCAGTAGATGATATCTATTCTTGAGTGTACATTGTTGTATGTTGTATGATATGAGGGTTAGATATAATTTGGTAGAATTTTAAGACCGTTAACACAAGTAAGTTAAGCCCGATTAATTAAAATGTAATTGATGGTTTGTTAAATGCTGAACTGATGAGAGAGCAAGTGTTATGTGATGAGTGCTTCTGTGTGTGTTTGAGGACGTCACCATATTCATTTCGGCGCTTTCCCCCTATGAACTGGAAACGGGTTGTGATCCATGTGTACGACGCACTTCATACGTATGTAAACACTAAATATACACACGTAGACGACAAGGAAGCAAGAGACTAACGAGCCTCAACAGAGGCGAACAAGAACCATATAGCATCAGAGAACTGGTAAAGATTTTTTAACAGAGTTTACAATACCAAATAGTCATACAAACTTAACAAGCCAACTTATCAGGCCAACTGAACATGCCATCGAACTAGTTGCGAAACATTACTCAAAAATATTCCTTTAAAAACATTCCTCATAAATTTTTCGTGGCAATTTAGAAGTCAGTCGATTTTAAACGAACCGAGTAAGGCATAATAATTCACATCGTACAATGGCCCCCCTCCTGCACAAGCTCACATAAATTTGATCTAAAACATACTTTCGGAATCGATTGTTTACACCACTATTTTAATAAGTCTTTCGGACAAGAAGAAGGGAATATATAGGAAATTAAACACACATTACTATCAAAACATAAGTTTAGTTTATTTACCTATCATAAACATACTATCTTGTAATTATTTTGAAATTCGATCTTTATAATTTTCAGATGTTTGCAGATCGAAGCATGTAGACAACAGTCTGATCTGATATAGCCACGATCCTTCAGGTAATCGATGATTGAAGATATTTCAACAATGTGTGCGTGATCCCCGCGGTTTGATATGTCAATCTAAGTCTATAAAAATCTAAGTCTATAACCTGAGTCTATAAAAAATCCATTCGAATCTTCGCGAAATACGTTACGAGCGTTCTTGACGACTTCAAATTCTTCACACCACTTGTCAAAGAAACATCGTTGGTGAAATGTGTGGTAACATCAAGAGAATCATCATCATTCTCAACACATACTACATTAACACTGTCGTCAAAGTCATTATCATCTATGCTGTCTTCATAATCGTCTTCACCTTCTGTTTCGTCATCAATATCGAGTTTCCTTTTCTTTGTAGGAGTCGCATGGTCAATATCAGTAAAGCCGACTACCGTTTATTTTGATGTTCTTCTACTTCAAGCGATCGTCTTGCAAGTGTACATTCCACTCATGCCGACTCTACCACGCCTCGTAGGTCTCTCATTCGTCATTAACATTAACTGTCTCGTCGTAATCGTCTATGGAATTAGTACCCATCGATGCAGCAGGCGCTATTGACGACACCATTTGCTGGCTTTCAAAAGACGAATCCTTTCAGTTCTTGATGTGGATCTTCACTGTATCACTTTGCAATAACAGTATGTGCCCATTGTCGTAATTTTTCATCATGCAGGTTCCCTCGTTGTCTGTGAACACTTTATGTAGTGTTTTAAAAGGAGGTAACGAAGTCAAAACATGCTGTCTCGAGTTAAGCGAAGACGTGTTACTTTCTCTTTAAATTATCGCTTCTACCAGATGTTGGTAGATGATAGTGATTCGTAGGTTCGTCCTTTTAAACATTGGCTTCTTTCATGTTGGTGAGCATTGTAGCTTTTGATGAAAATATTTTTACACTAACTGTAAACAGCAGACTGTTTTCCATGTAATTTTCCAGCAGTGGGAGATGGTACATCCATAGAGGTAAGCTCTTATGTAGACCAAGGAGCATGTAAGGAGATATAGTTGACCCTCCCAGATTTGATGCTGTAAACGGTTATTTGCTGCCAACTACGCATCGTAAAATCTATTAGGTTATAATTCACCGATCTGTTATCAAACATATTAGGAACCAAATAAAATAATTTGCAAGCAAATTAATGTATAGCTAAAATAACTCTTTCCATAACAATTATTTTTTTTTAAACGTTAAAATGGAAATTTGTTTTGTCCCTGCAGGGCGGCATTGATGGCTACATTTTTATGCAAGATTGTTAAACATTTGTAAAAGAAAAATTTACTGTAAGCGGCAATCAACATGTAAAATTTATGTGAAAAATATTTAAGAAAGAAATTAAAAAAGTTACGTATTTAGATGTCACGAATTTGTAATAGAATTTCCTGGGGAGATACGAGATTTTCTAAATTAATTTGAGGTTTGAAATTAGGCAACGAAGGATCAAAATGTTATTACTCGCGTTATTTTCGTACATATAAGTGTGGTTAAATGTTAAATACCTAAACATGCTTATTTATTCTACAGCAAAAATATATAAACACTTTTAAGAACTTTTTTTAACGCCTTTGAATTAAATACGAAAGAACGGTGTTCGAAGACACTAAATCTACCCAATTGACAAACAGTTTTAATAACAGGGGTACTAAAAAAACGGGTTTACAACCTCACCTAGCTTCATAAACTGCAAATAGTTTACCATATTACTTTTTCGATGAAAAATACTTCTACGAAAAAAAATTTCTAGAATTACAAACTTGTATTTTTTTGCGCAAAATTCAATTATCTTTGCAATTTATACAAATTTGTATGTATCGTCAATTTTAGTATACATGTGATCTTTAAACCTTATTAAGAACTTTTAGGTCCTCTCCAGTGTCACACCGCTTCAGTTGACTTCGTATAATCATCGACTACATCATCTACATGAAAAAAAAATTTTTAGTCTTTCCATAGTAGTAAATTGTGTATCTATTTAGTCTAGCTATTGTTCTATGTATATATATACTTTCAAACATAATACATCAGTCAGATTTCAGCTATTTATTTATCCATTCAACCAGATATTTTATCTACTTCCTTGATTACATTACCATNAGCTATTTATTTATCCATTCAACCAGATATTTTATCTACTTCCTTGATTACATTACCATGCAGTTACATCTTTAAAAGTTTCTTCCAGACAAGTTCTTCGCTTAGCTTGAACTCATGGTCACTCTTAAAGCAGACAACTAACTTCTGTCAGACTGAACCCCTAGAAGAAACGACCCATTACAAGACAGACCGGTCACAAAACTGTCTCTTCATGGCAGGTAATGTGGAGCTGTTTGCAAAGGAGTCAGAGACTTACTACTTCCTCAGGAGTCAGTGACTGACTCCTGCTGACTGCCTCCTTCTGAAGGATTTCGTGATTGACTCTTGCCAACTGACTCCTTCTGGAGGAGTCAGGACCCAGTAACTGACTCCTTCTGGAGGAGTCAGTTACTGGGTCCTGACTGACATCTGTAGAAGGAGTAAGTGTCTGACTCCTGCAGAAGGAGACAGTCACTGACTCCTGTGGTAGATGTCAGTCATGGACTTCTGTGGAAGGAGTCAGTCACTGACTCCTCCGGAAGAAGTGAGTGTCTGACTCCTGCATAAGGAAGTCAGTCTCTGACTCCTGCCTAAGATGACACCCTATGACTCCTGCTTAAAGAGTTAGTCCCTGAATCTTGCAGAAGGTGTCAGTATCTGACTCTTGTGGAATGAGTCAGTCTCTGACTCCTGCAAAATCAGCTTCACACTCTCCATAATGAGGGGTCAGTTTTGTAATGGGTCGGTCTTGTGAGGGAGCCAGTCTGACAGTAGTTAGATGGTTGCTTTTTGTGCGACCATGATTTCATGCTGAGCTAAGAACTTTGTCAGGAAGGAAATTTTGAAAATGTAAGTGCATGTTTATGTGAACGAGGACCTAGATAAAATATATCGTTGAATGGATGAATAAAATAGCTTAAATATCACTGACGAAATATGTTAGTAAGTATTAATGTATAGAGCAATAGCTAGGCCAAATACACTTGAGAGCCAAAAAAAACTGTTATAGGCGTGCATATGAAAATAACAGAGGTATGGAAGCAATCAGAGTAACACAATGCGGTCGGCAGCGTTTCTATATGATAACAAGCGTCTGGAAAATTTACTTGATCGGTTACTGCTGCTACAATGGCAGGTTATCAAGATTTATGTGAGTTTGAACATGGGGTTATCGTCGGAGCACGAGACATGGGACATAGCATCTTTTATGTAGCGGTAAAATTTGGATTTTCGCGTACGAACATTTCACGAGTGTACTGTGAATATCATAAATCCGGTAAAACATCAAATCTTTGGTATCGCTGCGGCCGGAAAAATATCGTGAACGAACGGGTCAAACGACGACTGACGAGAATCATTAAAAGTGACAGACGTGCAACCCTTTCTCAAATTGGCGGAGATTTCAATGCTGGGGCACCAACAAGTGCAAGCGTGTGAACTATTCAACGGAACATCATTGATATGGGCTTTTGGAGCTGAAGTCCTACTCGTGTACCTTTGTTGACAGCACGACACAAAGTTTTATGCCTCGCCTGGGCCTGCCAACACCGCCTTTGGACTGTTGATGACTGGAAACACGTTGCCTGGTCTGACTAGTCTCGTTTCCAATTGTATCAGGTGGATGGACGTNGTTGATGACTGGAAACACGTTGCCTGGTCTGACTAGTCTCGTTTCCAATTGTATCAGGTGGATGGACGTGTACGGATATGGAGACATCCTCATGAATCCATGAACCCTATATTTCAACAGGGGACTGTTCAAGCTGGTGGAGGCTCTGTTATGGTATGGGGTGAGTGTAGTTGGCGTGAAATGGGACCCCTGATACGTCTAGATATGACTCTGATAGGTGACAGATATGTAAGCATCCTGTCCGACCACCTGCACCCATTCAATTCCTTTGTGCATTCCGACGAATGTGGACATTTCCAGCAGGACAATGCGACACCCCACACGTCGAGAGTTTCTACCGAGTGGCTCCAAGAACACTCTCCCCACTTTAAAGACTTCCATTGGCCACCTAAAAAATCAGATATTAACATTATTGAGCATATGTGGGATGCCTTGCAACGTGCTGTTCAGAAGAGATATCTACCGCCTCGCACTTCTATGGATTTGTGGACTGCACTGCAGGATTCGCGGTGTGAATTGCCTCCTTCATACCTTCAGACATCAGTCGAGTCCATGCCACATCATCTTGCGGCACTTCTGCGTGCTCGCGGTAGCCCTACACGATACAAGCAGGTGTACCAGTTTTTTTTCTCTTCAGTGTAGATATACATGGGTCTACAGTGGAAAGGACATCAACTTTTTTCATGAATATGATGCTAGCCGATGATTTTATAAAGTCTACTGTAGAGCTAATCTCTATGGATGTACCTTCTACCACTGCTGGAAAATTACATGGAAAACAGTGTTGCTACTGTGGAAAGATCTTCAGCTAAACCTGTAATGCTTGTATACATGCCCAATGCCAATGACTAAAAGGACACTCCTCTAAATCACTATAATTTACAAACTGTGGTACAGCATTTGGTAAAAGCAATAATTTAAAGAGACGCAATGGTAGGTGTGAAGGTAAAGTGTCTTTGCTTAACTCAATACAGCATTTGTTGACTTAGTTAACTGCTATAATAACACTATATAAAAGCTTCGCAGGTGACGAGGTAACTCACATCATGCAGCATTACGACTATGGGCACATGCAGTTTAGCAAGGAGATACATTGAAGAACCACATCAAGAACTGAAAGGATTCATACTTTGAGAGCTAGCAAGTGATGTCAATATCCCCTGTTGCATATGTGAGTACTGATTCCACATACGATTATGACGAGACAACTAATGTTAATGACGAATGAGAGACCTACAAGGCGTTGTAGAGTCGGTCTGTGTGGAATGTACACTCTCAAGACATTCGCTTGAAGTAGATTAACATCAAAATAAACGGCAGTTGGCCCTACCGATAATGACCATGCGACTCATACAGAGAAAAGTAAACTCGATATTGATGATGAATGAAATTTGAAGGCGATTATGAAGACAGCATTGATGATAATGACTATGATGATGGTTTTAATATAGTATGTGCTAAGAATGATGATGCTTCTTTCGACGTTACCACACATTTCACCAACGATTTTCTTTCGACAAGTGGTGTGAAGAAGTGTAAGTCGTAAAGAACGCTCGTTACATATTTCCCGAAGATTCAAATTAATTTGTTGGAAGATTAAGATATTTGATTGACATACAAACAGCGGGGATCTCTCACACATTGTTGAGATATCTTCAATCATCAATGTACTGAAAGGATCGAGTGTATGTCAGATGAGGTATTTTTAATGATCGAATGTACAAAATAATTAAAAAGATTGAATGTTTGTAACCGGTAAATAAAATAATTTATTTATCCATAGTGATAAGTGTTTAATTTCTTATAGAGTATCTTATTCTTATCTGGAAGACTTACTAATTCAGTGGTGTAAACAATCGATTGCGAGAGTCTGTTTTAAAAAAAATGTATGTTAGCAGAATCAGGAGGGGAGCTATGTTTCGATCTGAAGTATTATGTCTTCTTCGGGTCGTTAAAAACCGACTGAGTTTTATATGGTGCACGAATAAAATGAGGAAAGATTTTTAAAGGAATATTTTTAGGGAGTGTTTCACAACTAGATGGTTTGCCTGGTTAGTTGGCTTCGTAAGTTGGCTTGGTAAGTTGGTATGTCCCTTTGGTATGGTCAGCTCTGGTAGAATGTTTTGCAAAATTCTTGCGAATATTTTGTGCGAAGAGGTTAGCTACGAGTCTCTTATTAAAGAGATTCTTTTCGAGATTGTCCATCATAGTTTGTTTGTATAGGTGGTGGTAGGGCCCTTTGGTCTTGTCGTTTGCTCTAGCCAGTTTTCCAGGAACTGTTCTCGTCATGAGCTAGTCTTGGGCTAAGACAGTCACGTCGGAAATCAGTCTCGGGTGGAGTTAATTTTGAGTGGCGTCAATCTTGGGTAGAATAGGTCTTGGGTAGATTTAGCCTTGATTGGGTTTCGTCTTGGATGGAGTCAGTCTTGGATGGAGCTAGTCTTGGGTGGAGTAAGTCGATGGCTAGTAAGGTTAGTCGGCATTGCTCCTTGTTGTGACCAGCTAGTAATGGACATTTGTATGGACTATACTGTTTCTCAATTTTTCGAGTTCAGTTTCATTAGGTTGNTTGTGACCAGCTAGTAATGGACATTTGTATGGACTATACTGTTTCTCAATTTTTCGAGTTCAGTTTCATTAGGTTCAATGTCAAGGTCAACATCAACAAACATGGTGGCTAAATCGACAGCTCCTCTGTTGGCTAAATCGCTAATTAATACAGTATCATCACCCGTGTGACAAAAATTAAACAAATTACAAACGAAATAATAAATTTGTTGTGTGGAGTGCATTCGACACAATCAGCATTTGTAAGGTGGTAGGGGAGGGTTATTTTAATACAAGGATAAACATTGGTGGTGGGTCAAACAAGCATGAGTAATCAACCAAGAAAAAAAAATTTGGGGGGGTGAAACTAACAGAAGTAATTAANAATGTCAAGGTCAACATCAACAAACATGGTGGCTAAATCGACAGCTCCTCTGTTGGCTAAATCGCTAATTAATACAGTATCATCACCCGTGTGACAAAAATTAAACAAATTACAAACGAAATAATAAATTTGTTGTGTGGAGTGCATTCGACACAATCAGCATTTGTAAGGTGGTAGGGGAGGGTTATTTTAATACAAGGATAAACATTGGTGGTGGGTCAAACAAGCATGAGTAATCAACCAAGAAAAAAAAATTTGGGGGGGTGAAACTAACAGAAGTAATTAAAGTAATGAGAAACGTTGGTGGAGGGAATGAAGGTTAACTGACTAATTAACCAATGAGATGCATTGGTGAGGGTCAGTCGTCTACTGGACCTGGTGCTGGAGAAACCTCTGGAAATGAAGTTTTTTAAATAAATTGTTTATAAAGTTTAAAAAAATAGTTTACATACTTAATATATATTTCTAATTTATTTAAGAAATTTTTGCGATTTGTTGGGTTTTAGATCAAAGGTCACCAGGGTAAAGGTGACATTGAGAATTATTTTAATTAGGGTTGAGATAGACGTTAAATATTGTGCTCACTGATAAGTAAAAAAAGTAATAGTGGAGATATATATAAATTAAAATCAAATGCAGTTGTCTTATTTTTATTAATACCGACATTCCTCACGAACTCGGATTCGCCCCTTTCGCATCTTGCAGCACTTCTTTGTAAACAATTTTCTTTAAAATTTTAGAGGGTGACACCAAATGAACCAGGCTGAGGGATGAACTTACATGCGAGCACGCCACATTAATCTGACTGTGTGAGGAACAGTCCTACCTTAATTCAACACTTGCTAATTTGAGTGTGTGCTCCTGCTACTTATTTACTGTCATCGCGAAGCACACTTTGAGGGAAACTGCAGTTTATTGGAATAAGGGAATACGCGGCAAAAACACTGTTTCTCTCTGAGTCGGTCCAGTTAAAATAGTGGCCTCGGCTACATTGCGATGTAGAGCTTTGACTTCCAGCCTATTGCCAATACAGAGTTTCGGTAGCTTCAAATAATCATTTAATATTTTTTCTCCATACAAACTTAGAATCCCCATACAAAATCCCTTCTTTGTGACTGCCTTTATTACATAATTAATATTTTTTCCCTTAATATGTTATGTTTATATATTCTCTCTTAGGCTTCTTCTACTTTTCTAGGCTTTCATACTGGCGCTCTTTTTAGAATACGTACCTATATTCCAACTTTGGTGTTTATTTCGAATCCACATTTTAGGAGTGTGTATTACAGAAATGCATCCAATGACTTTTTTTCAGTTGGGCTGAGTTGTGGGCGCCGTGCATCAATTAAGTACGTAGTCCAATGTATTTCACATGATTTTAACACTATGTAGGCCCACCAAATAGCTTAGGTTGGGTCAAGTTCAAAGGGATGGGGCTTGTAGTGTAAACCGCATCTTCCGTCTTGCTTGCATTAATTTTTATGCGTCGGGTTCTGAAACAGTTTTCCAAGACGTCTATTGTAGTTTGTCCTTTGTTTATTGTGGCCGAGTCTCGTCACGGTGAGGCAAAAATGACAGTATTGTTTTGTTGCATATCAGGCGTTCTGTGCGCCTTACGTAGAAGGAACATTTGCGTCGTGTAAATTAAAGAAGTTAGAGCCAACAAGTCATCCTTGTTGGACAACTGTTTAAATAGATCTTGGTCGTGGTTGGGACTTTCACCACGAGACAGCTATAATAATGTTGCGTTTGCCGAGATATGAGTGTAGCAGGTTCTTGAGACAGTCGAGTAAGTCTGCTCTGTGTAGTTTATCTGCATCGCCTGCAAGCCAAACTTTGTTAAATACGTTCTGAATGTCTTTGAATCCTTCAGCTGTATATTGCAGAGGTAAAAGCCTTGAGTAATGTATGTCAGAATGTTTTGCTGAATACGCGATTGAGATCTCTGGAGTTACTACGCTCTCGGAAATTTTTGTCACGGTACTGTGACACCACCATACCGAAAATGGTTGTCCATATGACTCGCCTTGCACTATACCTGGTAGAGTGGCTACAAGCAGCGATAAGAGATACACTTCGGGGATCATCGTGAATACCCAAAATGTGCGTCTGGATTGACTTCTGGTTTGTGCGTGCTTTGATACACATATCGACTTCCAAATATTACTCCTTGTTTAAAATATATTTCGGTCTTCCAAAAATGTATGTGGTAGTCTTCTGTAAGAGCGTGTTTGTATGACTGTTGCTTTATTAAGTCAGCTCATCTAAAGGAAAAATCTTTGAAGGTTCGTTGCAATTTTCGCGAGGGAGTTGTAAGAACTACGATGTCATGCTTAAGACAAAATGTGCCTTACGATAACTTGTAAGTGATTTAACATTTAATTTGGTGTATTATTGCTCCATAAACAAGTTTCGCTAAAGCAGTGAACTTATATAAACTAGGTGAATTTTCAGTAATTTCTCAGATTGTTTCAAGGTTATCTCACTAATTATAAATTATTTCTTCAACGAAGCCTGAGTAAAACCGTGCACTATAATGGATACTATAATAAAAATTTTAATCAAGCAATTAAATAATTATTCGTTATTCCAATTTAATTACCGTTTTAAATTTAGAGTTTTGAAAAATTGTTACATTTATTTCTTTTAAAAAAATTTTTGTCAGCATTTTATTTTCATAAATTTGATTTGCATATTATAAATTCTTTGGATATGATGAAGAAAATCGCCATCTGTATAAACAGAAACCATACAAAGTTATGTTGTAAATTAGAAGCCATTGGATTGTACATTGCCAGTAACTTTTTTAAATCAAAAATACTCTGTATTTATTAAGGATCAATATTTTTGGAATAAGCATGATTAAAATGTAATGTTATGATTCTATTAGTGGTTTCCTATATATAATCATTATTTAATAACAGGAAAGATATATTGAAAATCTTAAGATCTTTAGAAAACAGATCTAGTAATATTAAACAAAAATATGCATACATGACAATACAAAAATGCTGAATTTAACCAATGTTGTAATTAATATTTTTTATTTAATGTATTTAATTTATTGTTTTTTCAAAAATATTTGAAGCAATAAAAATCATTATAAGTTTTATTACAAACCCAATGGGCAACTGGATTTGAGGAAAAATGTATGTTGAAAGCGACACATTTATTATTATATAACTTATATTTGCATTTCAACAATCATTAACACAAGACTATATAATCAAAATTTTGTTTTTCTCTTCTATTATACTAATAAAATATATTGGCATAAAATTACATTTTTTTAGGTCACTCTTTTTTTGCAACTATATTTTTCCTCAAGAACTTTCATATATAATTACGCCTTTGATGTTTTCATAGTACACATATACATATATAGGTCTCTTCGGCTGAATTATGTTAGTTGTAGGATTAAGTGCATTCGGGCACAGGGACTAGGGGTGTAGGATTGTTCACATTACTGATTCCGGCAGCCATGTTTTATGTGGGTGACCTTGATTGCAGTGACATACAACTGTACAAATTGAAAAATATAGAATACAGTTAACCATTAANCTTTCATATATAATTACGCCTTTGATGTTTTCATAGTACACATATACATATATAGGTCTCTTCGGCTGAATTATGTAAGTTGTAGGATTAAGTGCATTCGGGCACAGGGACTAGGGGTGTAGGATTGTTCACATTACTGATTCCGGCAGCCATGTTTTATGTGGGTGACCTTGATTGCAGTGACATACAACTGTACAAATTGAAAAATATAGAATACAGTTAACCATTAAAAAAAAATTGGGGTTAAATTGCATTAATGTCTCCGAAAGCCATGTTATATGTGCGAGACTTTGGCATTCACCCCAGTAATCTGGAACTCAAAAATTGAGACAAAAATCTCAAAAAAAGATTAAATTATAGCACTGACCGCGATCGCCATGTTGGATGTTGGTGGTCTTGACCCTGACCTCAGTAAAATTGAACTCTAAAAGTAAAAATAAATTTAGAAATCGAGGAAAAGATTACCAAACTGAAGCTAAACACTGTTTTGGATGTGTATGACTGAGGTTTCGATTCTTAAGAAGACATCAAAGCACAGCCACTTCCTTGTACAACGACAACCAGGTGGCTGATTAGATAGTTCTGCCTAACCGCAGTGAGAATTAGCTGTTTACAATATAGTCGATCAATCTGCTGCCCCCAAAGCGAATTATTGGCTTCGGAAAACACACACACTTCCCTTCAACAAACCACCACTACACCAATCCAATATTCACTTTCCCATAGCTCGTATCCCCTTATCAACCACCCATGCCACCAACACACACCCTGACTAACCCTTCACTTTAATCGCGCCACAGGTCGACACCCCTTACAATTTACTCGTCATACTTCGACCCCCTCACCATATACCATCACTACCAACCCACCACACTAGTCTAAACCCCACAACTGTTACCTCCAAACCCTCCCCCATACCAGTAAAAAACTATTCTCTCCTCGTACCAGCTAGTTTCCTCCACTCCATTTACTGCCAATTGTAAAATGGTTAGGCAGTTCCCCTCCACCCTTAATAATCTGTTGCCATGCTTCATTAAAAGTTGCAAAATTTTTGCCCTCCATCCCCATCTACCACCATGCCATGGATCCTCTGCACACTACAATAAATTAAGCAAGCCCCATTTACTCACTAATATTCGACCCCCTCCACCCAACCCCTATATGTAATTGGCTATTTCTTCAGCTCCCATTCCCCTTTATCATCGCTCGTGATTTGCCATTTGTTATCCAAAATCGCAAACTAGGCAAATAAATAACATGGCCAAAGTCACACCATATTAGAATTACTTATTTGATGCCACATATCATTGATCATATTCTCTCTCCTCACCTCTGTATCTATCATTCTGGTACGTTTTTTTTCACACTCATGTTAGATTGCGTGTAATAATCAGTGAAGCTTTTAATTACACACAATCAGCCACTATGTGATCAAAATATCCAGACAGCCTGTGAAATGGGGATTTAATATAGATGGCGTTAAATTACTGTCATTTACTGCTTGTAACACATAGTCAGTGATCGCAGTAGTCAGCATACAGCACGAGATAGCAGAATAGGAGGACCTAAACAACTCGAGGATTTTAAATATGGTCAGGTAGTTGGGGGCTACTTGTGTAAGAAGTGTGTGCATGCGATTGAAGCCCACCTTGATGTCCATATGGCCACTGTTTCTGATGTTATAGTGAAGTGGAAATATACAGAAAAGTGTACAACTCAAAAGTATGGAGGCTGACCTCCCATGTTGACTACCAGAGACCATCGAGTTTTGAAGAGGGTCGTATAGCATAATCATCAATCATCCATCACCACCATCACACAGAAATTCCAACCTGTATCTGGATCTACTCTAACCATTTTACCTGTTCGGCACAATGTTCTGAAACTTGGTTTCTATGACTGAGCAGCTGCCTGTAAACGACACATCGCACACTCGTGGTATACAGAGCATCAAAACTGGACAATAGAACAGTGGAAAACAATTGTGTGGAGTGATTTATCATGGTACACAGTGTTGTGGTCAGATGGTATTGTGTGGGTTTGTCTTATTCCTGGTGAATGACATATACCAGCCTGTAAATTGCCGACTGTGTAATTCGGGTTAGGTGAAGTTAAAATGTGGTAATTTTTCTTCGGAAGAGTGCTCGGCTCCATTGTTTCTTTATGTGATAAAGGTCGAGGAACATGTATAGGTTGACATTTAACTGATTTCATGTGGCCCTCATTCGAAGACCAGTTTGGGGTTGACCACTATGTGGTCACAGCATGAACAAGTGCCTGTCCATACTGCAGGGCACAAGAAAGAGTGGTTTGGTGACATCAACATCCCACTAATGGACTGGCTTGCAGAGATTCCTGATTTTAATCTGATAGAATATATCTGGGATGTTTTGGAATTCCGACTTCATGCTAGACCTCTCCAAACCACGTCGATATATCTTATTATTTTGGTGCTCCATGAGAAACCTGCCACCTGATTGTAAATATGCCTGCGAAAGTGTAGGCTGTTGTCAATGGTAAAGGTCTACCAACAATGTACTGAATATCAGATTTCCCATTGAAGAGTGGCCCAAACTCGTACTTTATTTTTAGCTGGGTGTCCAGATACATTTGATCACCTAGGGTATTTTCGCACCAAAGTAAAAAAGTGGTCCATTTAAAGAATTTCTGCTCGAACCAGCTAGCTATTCAAGAGCAAAGGTCATAACGAAATGTTCATTTAATTCCAGGCCTGCGGCCAGCACATGTCATTACTTCATCTTTGGTGGTACTATCACTAATTCCAAATAGACTGCGTAAATTATCGATGGTACCATTTACAAACCATTAGGGTAAGGCACTTAACTATGCAAACCAGCCATACAAACAATCCATACCAGCTGTACACATTAACTGATCAACCAGTCATACATAAAAACCATACCAGCCTACCACACTTAACAACCATACCTACCATACTTACAATATCTAACAACCATACCTACCATACCTAACAACCATACCTTCCATACTTAACAACGATACCTACCATACCTAACAACGATACCTACCATACATAACAACCATACCTACCATACCTAACAACCATACCTACCATACCTACAATATCTAACAAACATGCCTACCATACCTAACAACCGTACCTACCATACCTAACATACCTGACAACCATACCTAACAACCATACCTCACAACCATAACAAATTTACGAACCATAACAACAGACCATACCAGAAAACTGTACAAACATGTAATACCAGTTATCCATACGAACACACCATACCTGATATCAATGCAAATAATCCATATCTGCCAAACATACATATCAACCATACCATACGACCAGGCCAACCAACTAACCAGACTAGCTAACAATTCCGACCAACAATACTGACTAATGACTGTCTCCGCCCAAGACTGATTCTACCCCAGACTGTTTCTTGTCAACACCAACGTCTGCCTAAAGGACTAGAAAAATAGATAAAACCAACAAGCAAGTCCAATCGACGATACTAACCATCTATACCAACAGAAGACAACGACCAATCTCCACAAATATGTCGCCTAATACGAATCTCTTTGCTAACCTCTTCGCAAAATAATTTCGCAAAACTTTGCTTAACTTCACAAATTTTTGCAAGACGTACACAGACTCTGCTTATGCGCCTCGCACAAAACCTTAGAAAATTATTCTGAAAGTTAGTGAACATTTGTAGGACAATGTATAACTTGAAAAGAAGAGAATACCGCACCATAATATATTATCCACGGAAAGTGCATCGAAATATCCTAAATGTAAAATACGATGCGTGTATGGAAGATTGCATATGTTGTCATAAATAGTTAGTGTAGAAGACAGTTCTATTATTTTCGGAAATGTAATTTCGCCACATCTGCCAACTTCGGATTTCTACCACAGATTTATCACAACATCGTAGCTTACCTGGGTAAGTTTTAAAAAACACAATGTTGTAGCGTTGTTATATTGTACAATTTTACTTCTATGCTTTAAAACTTATATTTTGCTCTTTATTGCCTCTATGTTGCGTTGTTATATTTTTTCGGCGAAGGTAATAAACACTATAAGGCTACTACATAATATTTGGTACAGAAAATTTTACAATACTTTTCTAACTATAAATAAATTGAACATGAAGATAAATCTGGTCAATTTTATTTGACTTCGTTTTAACACCCGGCTAAGGCAGAGTGCAGTTATTAAATTAAACAAGTAAATGAAATGAGGATTTTCCAGTTAATTAAAAAAATATTTAGACACTCTTAGCTCACAGAAAATGTGTGGTATTGAATTCAGCAGATTATTACACTAGTCTGAAATCTTATCTGAGAAATTTTCCTTGGCCGAATCAAGAAGATTCTCCGGTTGAATTCACCAGGTTTGGGCTGCTTTCGCACATAGTTTACCCTTATGACATACAACTTTTGGACATAAAAAGTTATTGATTTTTCAGACATTTATTTACATAATTACGTGGTTCTTACCTTTATTTACAAAAATTTTTTAATTTTTTTTTATTGTTCCCTTAGCAACTAGTGTTTTACCTAACATCACAGTCCTCCATAGATTAAAACTACCATGATGGCTCCACTTTTACAAGCGAGAGGTTAAATAAATTAGTATAAAATATTGACATTTCTAAATATATGCAATATTTTGAAAGTGATGAAATTAAAATTTATTACCATGTATACAAATTTGATGTAGTATTTTTAAGTACATTTCGCAGGAAGAAAAAATAACACTTCGTTCAGTTCAAAGCTACACTTCATGCCATTTCTCCACTTCTACCAATTTCGGATTTGTAACCGTATTCATAAATTAAAATCTCTTTTCAGTTTTAAATTACAAATTCAACAATCATTATGTTTACTGTAGTAACAAGAAAATATGCTAAAATTGGAAACATGTACAATTATCCTGCTTTTACTAGCGCTGCGAAACTTCCCGAGAGAGAGAGAATGATAGATAGCGTGATTCTTCCTTGGACGAAAAAAAAAACCATATCACTAGTGCCTACGACCATAATTTGATGATTATTTAAATTGTAATAATGACATATGTTTCATCAGTGCTACCAAAAAAATTTAATATATCACTAGGCAAAGTTTAATTTACACATAGCATATTAAAAATTTGTGTCAAAACAATATATTTATGTTATCTTTTTCTAACTAGCTGATAGTAGTACAATGAAATAGCCGAGTTGTGCAAATCGACGTCTGGCGTCGGGGCTGTTCATGGTCCGTCATTTTGGTCTCCCGGCGGCCATCTTGTATGGAAAGTTGAATATCCCTGTCCTTGACCTTTGGCCTTGATCAAGGTAACCATTGACCTTAAAATTGCCAAAAAAAAATTATTTTTAACAATTATTAAAACATTATTTTTAATTATTTAAAAATGTTTTATTGTATATTACATAACAAATTCTTACTAAAAATGTATTTAAAAACTTTACGTTTCCCCGAGGTCACTCCCCAAGCACCACATCCAGCAGACGACTAACACACACCACACCCTCTTTCAATATATTTAATTGCTCAATTGCCCCAGTCCTACAACCAATTACTCACCTACCATTTCGTCGGCAGGAATTACATCCTCACCACCCCTTACAATATATTTAATTGCCCAATTGCACCACCCCCACCACCAATTACTCACTTTCGTTCAACCAATTAATCGGCAGATCTCTACCAATTTCTCACATTAGTTCGAACGCCCATCTTCTTCCCTCATCTAAACTCGCCAGGCCTTTGCTCTTTCTGTCGAATGTAGCCATCTGAGTGGTTTTTTTANCCATCTTCTTCCCTCATCTAAACTCGCCAGGCCTTTGCTCTTTCTGTCGAATGTAGCCATCTGAGTGGTTTTTTTTAGATTATCGTGCGTATACATTTTCAACAACTAGGGGGCGTATTTTCACGATTTCATCGTTAGACAAGCTACTGATTTAGCCACAAGGCGGTAGCCATATTTGTTTATGATTTTAAAATATAGGTGGTGCTTACAGTGCCCTCCATATTGGATTTTATTTTCATCAAATAGGTAGCGTAAATTTCTTGATTCAAGCACAAGGTGAACTGTTGGCACTCATATTTATAGACATTAAAATAAACCTGTACTTTTTCATCCTATTTAAAAATAATTTTTTTTAATCAGCTGTATACCTACATGCATAATTGATTAAATCGATAATGTTTTTGTATTACAATTTTTAATTAACACTTTCCAGAAACCTTTTTTGTTTTAGTGCTAATTAATTAACATTGAAATTTAGTATTTATTCAGTTACCCCTCACCACACCACTTTAGTCCGACTAATTATTCACCGTCGCTTAATAACTAAACGTTATCGCTCTTGTTTTCAGTATTGTCCATCAGAGCATGCTGGTGAGGGGAAAGTATTTAATGGGAACAATATCGACCCTTGGCACAGTTTCTCGTCTGATGCCAGAGGTGACAGATCACTCTCTCACCCCTCGTCTTTTAGCATTCATACTGGTAAGTTCAGATATTTAATTACATCTGGTCGCCAGATATATCAAGCGTCCATGTTATATGTATATACATTCCCGCAAAATTACAAATATTCTTAAATTTGGAGGATTACTTTGGACCAGCTAGTGTCTGGAGTAATATGTAACCTCATAAAATATGGCACTAGAAATATATATATTATTATTATTATGTTTACAAACGATCTAATTTGCAAAGGCGTTAACTCAGTACCCGTGAAGCTACTGTAACACTTCTTTTGCATTGACCAAATGTTTACATTCGGTAAATTGCTCCTAAATTACCCCTTTTGCACCGCAACTGACCCATAAATGACCCCTACATGAACCCCCAAAATTACTGCTATATTACAACTAAATTAACCCTCAGNACCGCAACTGACCCATAAATGACCCCTACATGAACCCCCAAAATTACTGCTATATTACAACTAAATTAACCCTCAGTGACCCCTAATGATCCACAAATTACCTCTCCTACTCCATAAATGGCCCCTCCTACTCCACAAATAACCCAGAAAATAATTCAATAAATAACCCCTTCTTCTCCGCAAATCACCCCTTCTGATCCGAAATTGACCATTCCTGCTCTGCAAATGACCTTTCATGCAGAGCCTCTGATCCCCCACGCTCCGCCACTGACCCCTCACACAATCAAGGCTTGGTATTTATGCCATGGTTTGTTGGTTTTTTTATGTGGTAATTATGTATAGAGAGCAATACCTAGGCAAGTAGATACAAATGTTGCACTATGGAAAGGACTTCGGTTTTTTTCATTAAGATAATGCAAGCCAATGATCGTACGAAGTCTACTGTAGAGCTTACCTCGCTGGAAAATTACATGGAAAACATTGTTTTTATTGTGGAAAGATCTTCAGCAATAACTGTCATCCTCGTTGACAGGAAAAAAAACCAAAGTTTAAAAGGATCGACTTCCAAATCATTACCATGTACCAACTGCGGTACAACATTTGGTATATGCGATAATTTAAAGAGACACACTAGTATATGTAAAGGTAACGCGCATTTGCTTGACTCAAAGACAGCATGTGTTGACTTCGTTACCTCCTGTTAATACACTACATAAAATATTCGTACACGATGTGGGAACTCATATGATGAAGCATTACGACAATTCGGACATGGNGTTAATACACTACATAAAATATTCGTACACGATGTGGGAACTCATATGATGAAGCATTACGACAATTCGGACATGGAGTTTATGCAAGGTGATACATTGAAGAACCACATCAAGAACTGCAATTATATTTCTTTTGAGAGGCAGCATGTGTTGCCGTCAATACAAATTGCTGTATCGGTGGGCACAGATTCTCCAGACGATTATGACGATACAGTTCATGCTAATGACGGAATGAGAGACTTACAAGGCTTGATACGGTCGGTTCGTAAGAAATATACACTGGAAAAATTTCTGCGTGAAAACGATGAAGTTCAAATACTCATGATAACCAAATGACTCCTGCAAAGAAAAGTCAAGTTAATATTGAGAATGAAACAAATGATGAAGACGATCATGAAGACAGCAATGTCGAAAATGAATATGAAGACAGTGATAGTGGTGAAGATGAGGGTTATTTTCTCGACATCCCCACACATCACAGCAACGAGATCTCTGCGACAAAAGATATGATAAAAGCAGAAGAGGTGTAGATGCTAGTTCATTTGCTGCCACGAGTGAAATGGAGAAGGCAGAAGACGCTGGGAAAACAGACTACAAATTTACCGAAGACCTGAATGAAATTGTTGCTAGATTCAGACATTTGTGCACTCTGCAAAAAGGTGGAGATTTCTCACACATTAACGAGATATCTTCTATCAACAGTAAACTGAAGGATCGGCGTTAAATCAGATGAAACTGTTAGCTACTATGAATTATCTGCAAATATCTGAGAAATGTAATGATCGAATGTATGAAATAATTGGAAAATTAAAAAGCATTAAAGCAAATAAATTAAATTTATTTATTCATAATGTGAGTTTAATGTCTCATACTGTCTGTTCTGCTTCTCTGAAGGACTTATTAATTGATGGTGTATACAATAGATTGCAAGAATCTGTTTTAAATACAATGTATGCGAGTGTGTGCAAGAAGATGGCTATGCAAGTATCTGAAGTAATATACCTTACTCGGGTCGATTAAAATCGGCTGAAATCTATAAGTCAAACGAATGTACTAAGAAATATTTTTGAGAAATATTTTGCAACGGGTTGGTTGGTCTGATCATTTGGCATGGCCCTTTGGTATGCCAGCTCTGGTTTGAAATGTTCTTTGAAAAAGTTCAATTTTTTGCGAAGATTTGGCGAAGTGTTTGTGCGAAGAGGTTTTCACCGAGATTCGTATTAGGCCCATCAACCAATAGAATGGTTGATGACGTGGATGGCTGGTGAGAGGTACGACCTATGGTATGTTATTAAGGTGAAGGGGGTATAGGGATGTGTGGTGGGTCGGTGACTTGCGTGGATGTTGATGGCGGCTGAGCTACTGTAAGCAAATTGCGAGGAAAGTGGAGTGACGAGACATGAGATGGCCAGAGGCATGGGTACGGGTGGGAAGTATGTGTACTATCTAAAGTCAATAATTGGTTTTGTGGGTCGGGTGGTTGATCGGCTATATGTATAGCCAATGAAATATAAAGGTGTGGGTTCTGTCGGATGCTGATCGTCGGTCTAGGGAGTGGCTGTGTCTTGCCATATTTATGAGAATCGAACCATCAGTGCCACAGACGTCCATCCAACTTGTTTTGTTGTATTGTAATAGGTATGTAAATTATTTCGCAATGATTTTTTACTTTATATGAGATTTATCTGTAATTTTTTTTTTTCTAGTTGCAGGTCACTGGGGTTAAAGTTAAGGTCGCCAGCATCCGACATGGAGATAGTAGTCGTTGATTTTTATAAACAATTTTTAAAATTTTTTTAAATTTACTTTTTATTGTTGGGGGGGGGGCGTTCGTGAGGATTTGGGGATTGGTAAGGGTGGTGGGGTGAGTGTGAGGTTATCGCTACATGTTCCTTAATTTTTAGGATCAATATTTGGATTTTTTGTAATTTTTCTCGATTTTATAATAAATGACGGGAGGTGCGGGGTAAAGAGGGATTGATGTGAGAGTGGTAGGAGGAGTATGAGGTTAACGTTATATGTTCTTCAATATTTGAATTTGTTTGCTATTTTTTTATAATAATTGCTTGTTAGGATGGGCGGGGGTGGTAAGGCTGGAGAATGATTTGGTGAGGAGGACGGTGTCCTTCGGGTATAAAGAGAGACCACAAACCCTTCAAATAGTTCTAAAATTGCCTTTCTGGGGCTCGCTATTGCATATTTGGGGTGATGTACTTTTTGAGTGAAAAACGGGACATTTTAAGGGAAAAAAGTAAATTCTGAGGGAAATTTAGAAACTTTTGAGCGACATTCTTGAGATTTTATGTGTTTTAAGAGAAAAACCGGAAATTTGGAAGAAAAATACGGGAAATTCATGAAGTCATCCACGAGTGCGGATGAATCCGACACACCTATACTACTCATTTAACTAATTAAACTATATGTGTACAATGGTCTTTCACCCGGAGCTGTTGGCCACTCAAATGAAGTAGGATAGATTAATTCAGATTAGTTTGTAGTCTACTATACTTACAAAATTTCGTCGATCACATGAAGCCCAGCATAGGCGCTCTTGTTTGACTGCTTGTCAACAGCCCCAACTCATATATTTCTTTACAGGCCGTGAGCTTTCTTTCGTGATAATGGAATAATGATAAATGGATTTCTTCCCTTTGGTCGCACGAACTTGATGTGTCATTTTTCGGATCTTTATAGACCATATACTCGCAAGTCCGTGCCAATTATTTGGTTTTTCATCCTGGAAAAAACAGACAACTTATGGGAACGTTAAGAATATTTTTGCAGCATCATTTTTAAAAGCAGACACTGTAGCCAATGCCAGTAGAGGGATCGAATCTACTGGTATATAGCCCTTTAACTCTCAAANTTTTTAAAAGCAGACACTGTAGCCAATGCCAGTAGAGGGATCGAATCTACTGGTATATAGCCCTTTAACTCTCAAAAGTTTCAAAGTGTCATTTTGTGTCTGCTACCTCACCAGAAAGAATATTTTCAGGAAACGACAAACCAGTGCATGTCACCTTACCTATATATCAGCCCATTATTCCAGCAATGTGCAGCCACAGGAAAATGGTGTATGATTTCATCCATTTGCCCAGTCATCGAACGAGGTACAGCAGATTTTAAGGGGGTATTACAGCACTTTTATTGCATGGACAAACAGAGTTCAGAAATAAAAAACACATCATGTTATGAATTAAAGTTATTGCCGTTGGCCCAAAGAACAACAAGCATCAGGAAAAGACCTGCCGGACCAGCATCAATTATAACTAGCACACGCGTAAAAACCTTGTTAACACAAATTTGGAAAGGAAAATAACAAAGTATTAAAGAAGAGCGCTGAAATTTCTACTGAAAAACTTTCAAGGAAACTATTTTTTCGTGCACTGCTTGTGAAAAAGTTAACGTAATCTTCCAGTTGAGGACTGGAGTTAATGCTATGCTTGTTCTGAATGGTGGCACGAAAGATGAAAGTTGTTCCAAGTATGAAGGAGGTGAATGATTTGTGCATGACTACCATCAATTGCATGATTTTATGAATTACAGATTNGTTGTTCCAAGTATGAAGGAGGTGAATGATTTGTGCATGACTACCATCAATTGCATGATTTTATGAATTACAGATTAACAGTTTCTTAAACACAGCGCATTATCAACATCTTAAAAATTGTCTTTAAAGAGAAACAAAATTATTTCTTTACCATATACTGCATTTTAATTTGCGTAGATTATCTATGAAAAATAAATGTTTACTGAATGTATTAATGCATTAATTTTCTTCGTTATCTTTACTTAATAGGTTCGTGAACTTACCTGCCCCTGGGGCAAAAGACTAACTGGCTTAAATTTCGAGATTGCTTCAATTAATTTTAAACTATCAGCAAAAAGCATAATATGTTTATATAATGTGGCAGACTTTAGACTGCAGTTTTTTGTAAATATCGAATTCTATCAGTTAACTATACTTTTTGTGACAGTATATTATAATAAATCTTTACATTGTCAATTTACCCCAGTCCCTCATATTTTTTTTGTATAACTATTTTACTTTGTCCTATCCCCCTGCTAAGAGAATAATTATTTATAACACCAAAGTTTTGCGAGCAACTGGAATTAGAACTAGTATAATGTCATAAGTAAACGAAATTAAATTAACGANTATAACACCAAAGTTTTGCGAGCAACTGGAATTAGAACTAGTATAATGTCATAAGTAAACGAAATTAAATTAACGATAATAATTTGTAATAATCACTAAGTGATCTTATTAGATATATTCTATAAATATACATGTACACGAGCATCATGCAGAAAGTCATCTGTTTCAAACTCTAGTAACGTGCTAAAATTTCAAATATTTCTTCTCTCTGTTTCAATGGCAGATAGAAATAAATATGGCATCGACGAATAAAAGAATTCGAGTGTGGTATTAAGGCTGTGCTTGTATGCGTGCACCTCATTCGTCAAGGGAATCCGGGAGCTGCGGAAAACGTGCGTGAGAATTGAAGGCTTACGTCCGTAGGCAAGGCGGATGGGAACCTTTTGCAGACGTTTCCACTGGGAGGCGGTGAGAGAGAGAGAGAGATAGATAGAGAAAAGAGAGCAAAAAGCAACTTTGTTGGCTTAAGAGATTTTTTTTCTTTTTTGCTCTGCAGAAGCTAAGTTTCAACATCCCCGTCATCGCGAGGGAATATTTTACATCAACGATCGACCATACATGCTTTTTTTGTTAGCTGCGTTTCACAGGGTGGTTGTTTTTGGAACCCATGATGACAGAAATAAACATAGCGAACACGATTGATAATTATTTTTATCCTTTTTAAGAAATTTTCTCTCCGTTCCAGTTATTTCATTTCGAGAAGTGTTCATGATCCTGAACAAAAACACGGCTTTCCGTCTCGTCTCCGTTTGCCAAAGGAGCAACCACAAATAAAACTCTATGCTTGATGTTTCATTCTGTGGTCATAGAAAATAGTACCTTCAAATTTATAATAACGGAACCTTCGTTAAATGTATGTTTCAACAGAGATTTCACATGAAGTGGGAAACAGATAAAACTGAATAGTTTTTGAAGTTTAAAGGCAACGAAATTGTTCAAATCCGTACAACGTTTTCAGCTACGCGATTTTTCACGACACGAAATGGATTACGTACGAAGCTTCGAATGAGAAATCTCGTGCGAGAATATAAGGAAAACCTCTTGAGAAAAGAGACCACAGTTAAAACTTGCAGTAAAATACCTCATTGCACGCGAAAAGTTAATGGCCTCGGAATTATCAAAGTTTTAATAATTAAATTTCATGAACATATGCCCTTTTGAAGTAGTGGCTACAAAATATAAAACTATGTTTTTGTACTTCTCTAACAATCTCAGAATACTATCCTTACTCCACTTCTTACCCATGTCAAAAATGTCAAGTGTTCTTCGCAATAACCATTTTTCGCCTGATACGTCTTCGCACAGCTATATTCTCCTACCTCTCTTTATACAGTAGATTTCAAATGTTGTATGTTAGTGCAATCAAAAATAATTTCATTCATTCCCAACACTTGTGATCAGGAACACTTTCAAAGACTTTTGAACATCTTGTCTTACAGCGACCTATTTTAAATCTGCTTCAACAGCAATTAAACGAAATTATTTATTTAAACTTAATGTTTGAATAAGTGAAGTCTTTCTGCCAATAAGAGTACCATGAGATAGAGAGGACTTTCATACTCACTCGCTGGCGCAAATATCGAGGAAAACTAAAATAATCCATATTTGTCTTGTGAAAATGAACAGTGTTTATATTTGTTAAATGGAAATTTAGTTGTTATGTATATACTTGGCAGGCAGAATGTAAAAATGAAATAATCAAAATTCCCGCAAATGTTTAACAAGTTCCTTTTATAACAAAATAAAACCTCGAAACAAATTTTTCGTGAAATCTGTGTGGTAATTTTTAATTAAACTGCTGAGTGATGAGAAGAATCCCTTTTCATTCTCGTATTCAAAAAGATTGTGTTAAGGAATTGTACGAATTTTCATGAAAAGTGGATCAAGCTAAAAATAATACCGCTGGAAACCACTTTTTAGCCAGTGAAAATCGTTTTAAAATGCCTTAACTTATTTGTTTATAGCCCTTATCAAGAAAACCTGATGAAAATCCAAGTAGACAAAGATAACATAATGTTGCACTGAGCAAGTCGATAAAGTGTTGGTTCCCATTGACGCTATACCGCCACTGTGGAAGACAGTGTGGCCTATAGTGTCGCGGTTAATGCCCCCAGGCACAGCCTATAATGTGCTTGGAGGTTGAGGGTATTGTAATAATGAAGCCTTTTACTGTTTCATTTGTTAAGAACGAATATATTGTCTGGAGTTTACACAAGTACTACATACATCAGCCCTTCCGAGGTGTGGTACCTAATTTGACTNGTCTGGAGTTTACACAAGTACTACATACATCAGCCCTTCCGAGGTGTGGTACCTAATTTGACTACTCGTATTCACAGGGCGACTTCGTGGTTGCGTGGGGCTTCTCTGGGCGACAGTTTTTATACTTAACTCAGCGGTGAGTGTTGGTAGGCTGTCATCTGGGAATGAGCTCCGGCGAAGTGGTAGGCCTTG
>NQII01004469.1:131150-155921 GCA_002778355.1 Clitarchus hookeri
ACACCATAAAGAAGAAAGGCCAAAAAATGTAAACGAAAAAATTAATAGTTTTAGGCAGTAGTACGAAAGGAAACAAATGTCTCAGTCTCAAATTGTCACTTCAGTTGCTTCCACTGACGAAAACAGTAATAGAAACAATGAACAATCTTGAGAAAGGAAAAGTACACGCAAGTGCTGACAAAGCAATTGTAGTCACTTCAATTTCCACTGCTTGTGACTGCACTCACATACAAAAAATTTATCACCACAAACCTATCACGCAAATACAACCAAGTTTGCTATACATTAACGGCATATCTCGACGTGTGTCCCATTTGTGTTTTATGCGGTTTGCTTGCGCGGATGTGACACTAGAAGGCGTAGATGTATCTCAAACATTCATAGATGCAAGACAGTGAATAAGGTCTTAGTAGCAGTGTGGAACACATTGCCAAGTTCAGTGGACATGCAGCATGCCTAAACAGCACATTCGACAAGCCTTTGTCCAGCTGGATGAGTTGACAGAGGCCGCATTTTCGGCCTCCAGGAGGCAGGTTGGACGTTTCGACTCATTGCTCGACGATTGAACCGCTTTGCCTGTGCCTTGAGTCGTTGTTGTACACAGTGGGAACAGGAGGATACATACACTAGTCTAAAAGGTTCGGGTCAACCCCGGTACACCACTGGCAGGGATGATAGTTTCATCGTGGGACAGGCTGTAAGCACTTCAAGGGCATTGCTACGCAACATCCAATGACATATCACGTCAGCTGGGGATGCGCTTGTGTTCTTCAGTACCACATCCAGGTGGCTAGCAGAGCGGGATATGTCGTCGCGGAGTCGATTTACATGTCTACCATTACGATCTAAGCATCGCCGTGTACGTTTAACCTTCTGTTCGGAAATGGGCAGCATGACAGCTTTCTGAATGGCGACGAGTGGTGTTCAGCGACGAATTACGGTTCTGTCTAGATACAGACGACTACCGTATTCGAGTCTGGAGACAGCGCCGTGATCCACACTTCATTGTAGAATGGCACACAACCCCAACGAGAGGTGTCGTGGTGTGAGTGACATTTCCTACGATTCCCACATTCAAATGATAGTGACTGAAGGGACCTCAATGGCGTGGCGATACCTCCAGGAAATTCCGCGACAATCTGTGCTCCCCTCCCTGATGCAACTTGACAACCTCATTTTCCAGCACGATAACACCAGGCCTCACACAGCACGAGAATCTCTGGCCAACCTTCGTGATGTTATGCTTTCTTGGCCAGCAAGGTCAACAGACTTCTCGCCTATCGAGAATATTTGGGACCAGATTGTACAGAAACTTTGGCAAGCGGCAGCTACGGCGGAATTGGAATGTCAATTGCGCCATATGTGGCAGGATCTTCCTCAGGAGAACATCCGACTTCTGTACGTCTCCATGCCAGATTCTATCGCCTCTTATCTCCATGCTTCAGGCGGATCCATCCTATACTTAAGTGCATCCTACATAGTTTGGTCCCTTACAATACATGCTTGATGTAGTACAATATTTTTATGTTTTCTATATACATACTACCATGTCCTGTGCCTGTGCCCACATACGTGCCTTTTCGATGGTACATTCAAGGTTACATATATATATATATATATATATACATATTGCAAATTTTGTTTTCTAATTTTAAGACCATCGTAAACTAGGGAAACTTAAATACATACCCTATTTATTCCAATCAATGTACGGAAAAATTTAAATTATTTCAGTGAGGTATCCTGGGAAGGAAAAGTTAAAAATAATCGACTAGGTCTCAAATTGCCTATCTTAATTAACAGAAAAATCGAATCATTCCATAATAAGGTAAAAAGAGCTCAGGTTTAATTGAATATTGCTTTAGGAAATTTGTATAAATAAGAAACAACCTAAATATTAATTAATAGAGTGTTGAAATAATTTTGATCTGCGTCCCTATAAATGTGTTTTATTGCAATGCTCCATAATTTCAATGTACAAATGTGATATAGCTTTTATAAAACATACTGCTGTAGTTACGAGTCTTTCCTAAAGGATGAAAATAAGTAAACCGTTATGCAAGAACAACAAAAATGTAATTAAAATCATTAGTGATAACATTTTTATTCCATCTCTTTTTATATTCGTTAGTGTAAATATACTTCGTTGACACCCGGTAACTAATTCACATGATGAAATAAATGAAGGTTTTTTTTATCTAGACAACAGTCACAGTACGAGTATGAGAAACTTCCGATATGAACGCAATTATTTTCAAGTCTTAAAACGAGCAACGAGCATAATTGTCTTCTGTTTTCTATGTAGGCTTGTATACCTATATGAACAAACCTAGTCAAGCAATATCCTCGTAAGAACTCGACTATTCACTTCGGAGTATCTCAGTTCGAATACCTAATCAACGTAAAATGATGCATATGGAAATAAATCCCGTTGCATACACCGATATTTACTCAATTAACATGGGTTGAAATGATTACCATCACCTATTTGTCGTTGTCTGCAATGTGCGCCAAAATATCTTCGTTTTCGTACGGTTAACACCCGACATAAATTTCTATGCAGTGTCAAAAAAATTCCCGTCAGTAATAGTAAAAAATTCTCCAGAACTCTACATCAATCTACGGACCCGTTGCTTTTGCTATAATGCACTTTCCGTAATTTAATAAACCCTTCCGTGAATACATGGAACTTCTGCATAAATAAGCTGGTTAGCTGCCGATTAAAAAAAACTGTATATTACAAGGAAAAAACTCGTATATTTTCTCTATGCGGTATTTTCACTGTGCATAAAAATACATTTTAAAATGTACAAAAGACTTTGTTTTGGAACCATATTTGTAAACGAATTAAATGTTCAGGCATCCGTATAGAATACGGATGGCCATCCCCCTACGAACTTATCAGGAGAAGATTTGAATAAATATACTATTTCTAGAACTGTAACATACGTAACTTTTATAGTTTCTGCTAATGTTACCTATTGCTAACTTCTACAGGTGCCTGGTTTTTCTTTGTGATGTTTAAAAGATCAGGCACGTGGATAATTTACCTGCAGCAGAAACGATAATTGTTTGGTTATATTATGGAACAAAGCTTCCTGTAGAATCGCCATTGTTCAGTCCCGAAACCTGATGCTATATGAAACTTGAAGACATTTCTGTTTTGTATTTATGGAACTCATCTCCGTGTTTCGGCATTGAGGATCTCCTTTACGTACGTCAATCACCGTAAAAATGTCCACGAAAAAAAACAAAAAATTTTAACAGCGTGGATATGTGAGAAATATGCGAGTTGTGACAAGCCTTTCAGATGCGGGAATGTAGGAAGTTGAGCGTATCAGAAGTATCCAGCAGACAGATAAATCCCAGATGCCGGTTCGGAAACAAGCGTCAGATGAAAGGGAGCCATGCGTCTGCCGGCCGCCTTGCTGAGGAGAAAGGGCGGCCAAGAAAACAATGCCGGGGAGATGAATCACTACTGCCATTGTCCGCGCTTGAAAAGAGGCAGAGCGCGGCTGGCGCCCGCCGGTCCAAGACTGTGCCCCGCGGTGATAAGGGAGTGGGAGTAACAACGCCTGTGTTCAATGGAGACGAAGAATTATGGCCTCCGCCCTTCCAAACCCTCACGCGGTGGGCAACGCAAAGCGTTCTGCCGAAGGAACGAGACATTCCAGGATGGCCTTAATAGAGAAGTTGGGGCGAGCAATTATAGCAAGGTGAACCGGGGAAAAACGATGCAGTACCGATGATTCTATCTAGAGCGTGAGACAGTCGAGTAGCACCATTAAAACCATTATAGGCTGTTCGCGGTATAGTGAGCACTTTTGAGGCCCTAGTTACTTTTTCTTTTCATCCGTTTTTTATACTTCAAGCACCTTTTAAAATAAATATTTCGATGTAAGTAATAAACACAGTTTGTATATTCCATCGCACCCGGGTGTTAACATCTAATGCTAAAAAAAAATATACTTATTGACTAATATTCCAAATGAGAGGACTATCAAATGTGCTCACTTTACCGTGATTGGCTTATATAAATGAAGTACAGTAGTTAATATACTTCAGCATAAATACGATAGATGGGAAAATAAGGCAGTTTTTGGTTCCGTAAAGTGCGGAGAAATTGATCAGCAAGGGTGAGATTGATCACATTATCACATGTTAAGGACGGGTACATAGGAGGGGTGAAAAGGATTAGAAAGGGTGAGACTGATAACATGGCAGTTTTCTGTACCTGTTTAGGTCGGATATCATATCTGACATTAATATTTATACAACATTATCATTTGATCAATCTCACCTCTGATAATCAATTTAACCTCACCTTGCGATTATTATTTGAATTGGTAATACATAGGATTCAGAAGTGAAACGAACCCAAGTCCGTGGAGTAATATTCCTTTAAACAAGAATTCCAATTGATTTATGAGAATGTAGTGTGCAAGTAAGGTAGACAACAATTCGGAGATTAACCGACCCTTCAAAATGAACGGTCTGTAATGAACAGTTTTTTGCCAAAATATTTGCGTGTCATGAAGAACCGTTGAATTTAAACGATACTGATAAATGCGATCGTACAGAAAAAAGAAGGACGTGGTCGCACTATCATATCATGATAACGTAAGGCTCAACCTGTGGCACGGAAGGGAGTATTTGGTATCTTGTCGTACTGCCTCGGCGCTTGATACGAAAGTTGATTACTTCGAGAATAGAAACAAGCACCCTAAGTAATTTATGTACCGTAAATATGCCGCATTTTTTTACAAGTTCTACATCACGTCACGAACGAATTGGAGAAAACCGGATATCCATAAATTTTCGACAGGCTACAAACCAAATGACCGACCAGGCAACGGAAGTCGGCGTAACTAGCACTAAGATGATACAACTTTGAAGGAGATTTTTCTAAATACTTTTTATGCACAAAGGAACTAAGGTACAGTATAATTAACACTGAAATACAAAGTTATTTAAATGTATTCATAGTAAATTTAAAATGTGCTTTAAAAACATACAATAAAATCAAATGGAAGTACCAACAAAGTACTGACAATAACAAGTTGTCCAGAATTAGCTCAGGGATATATTCGCAGAGTGGTATCATAACTGTAAATAAACCTGTGAAAATTAAATCCTTTTCTTTAGGAAGTAAAGGTATGAACATTTTATCTTGAAGACGGGACGCTGTCAAATTTGTACTAGAAGTATTAATTCTCAATACTGTGCCTAAAAGAAATTATTTTATTGCCTACGATAGCACTTCCTGCAACGAACATATCATACTTCAAAATGTCATACTAAAGAATTGATAAATGCGTGCATATAATACAACAATACGAACAGCCAGAATGCAAAGTTGGGTTCAGTTCAGATTTATTTTCTCGAACATAAATTGCAAAGAGGTAAACATTTTGAAAGCAGTTCATTTAAACACTTGAAATTACCTTATTCATGCCATATTTAGAAATGGTACTGGAAAACAAATAGGTGGGTTTTGTTTCCGTAGTTAAAGAAACGTGATTACAGTAGTGTTCATATGGGGCTACAGGAGCAATATATGTTTTATGGGGAAATGAGGCTCGTGAGGTTCGCTTGCTGAGGCTCGTTTATTCGGTGGACTTGGGACTCTTAATTCGGCTCTAATCTGGCTTGCCAGGCTACACAAAGGAGCTCAGCAGTTATGCCCACTAATGCTTCAAGCATAAACAAGGGGTTTTTGCGGAGCTGACAGCCATATTACTTTTATAGGAATACTGTATGCTAAATTGAATATCTGTATATATTAACCGATAAAAAAACGTTTTATTTGGCAGAGCCCTTACACATATAAATTTTTACGGTTTTTATTTTTTGCTATGACTACCAATCTTTATTAAATTAATATTTTATTAAAAATACTTAATGTAATGCAAGGATATTTTTTTTAGCAAATGACGAAACCATAATATTGTTACGCGCTGACGCTCGAACTAGACGCGAGCTCAATACGTCGTCTGGCTCTGTGGGGGTGACCCACCTAAACCCTTCCCTCATCACAGGCAGACCCGCTCACCATTCCGCCGCCAAGCGGCCGGGAATGATTGACAGCTGGACATGGCTGGCGTCAGAGCCCCCCTCCCACCCCGGGGAAGCCGACGACTTTGGAGGATGCACGAGAATATTCTTCGAACTAGGGCCCTCGGTGCAACACGGTATTTAGAGAAATTATTGGGCGATGGCCTAAGACCCTATGCTTACAAGCCGCAGCTGGACTGCCGGCAGCCTTGGGAGAAGTCTTTTGCTGAGTGCGGTAGCTGGGCGAGGTCAAGTGCGGCGAGGGACATCGGTGAAGAGGAAGGACGACGACGGGAGACTGCGAGACGACAGCGTACGAGGTGTTTGTGGTGTAAGTGGTTGAGAGGGCGCGAAACCCGACGAGTGAAGGCTACTGTTCATGAAGGAGTTTGGAGAACTCTAGAACATTGCAAACCGGTGGGATCTGGACTAAACTGAGGTTGGACTGTATGAACATGTGATATTCACTTTACAGTTAATATTCGAAGTGTCAAATATGGACATCATTATTTATTAAGTGTTGATACACTGTCTATTAAGACTGATTTTAGTATTTTAATTACATTTATTTCTTTTAAGTAATTGTTAATTTTACTGATTGAAATATAGTAATTGTAAATGGTAAAATATATTAATTTATTGAGAGCTGTTTAGATAAGAGTATTTTGTTTTTCATTATTTTGAAAAAAATATGAAATTGTAATTTACTCTTTTATTTAATTGAGACCTCCGTCCCTTAACGAACCTGGTTTAGCCCACTGACTTTGAGTAATTGTAACAATGTGTAGGAAATGGCGCTGATCGAAACTTTTCCGTCGCTTTTTATATAATATGCTATTTTAGTTTCATTATTAAATAGTTAATTTTTTTATTAAAGAGTGAAAATCTTGTGACTTTTAACATCCGTACTGAAATTCTGCATCGACTTTTGCGAAACTATGCACAACTATTTCTCCCTCTCTCTCTTTCCCTCGTTCGCTCTCCCTCTCTCTCCTTCCCCTCTTTCTCTCTTGTCCACTCTCTCGTTCCCTCTCCCTCTGTCATTCTCACTTTTTCCATCTTTTTTTCCCCTATTTTTCTTTCCCTATCTCTCTCCGTCCCTCTCTCCCCTTTCACCCTCTGTTTTCCTTCCAGTTTCAATATTCATACCAGTTTACTATCAAATATGTATATATATATATATATATATATATATATAATACAAAAATCTCATTCACCGAGTTTCAACATTGCTTTTTTTTTACCCATGACGATATTTCGTCCGGTTTCTTTAAGCAATGATGACCTGAATAACTAAAAACTGAGTAGAGTAAATACCATCTCCCTGCCTCGAGTCGTACTGTAAGCATAGTATCGTTACCGACAGCCTTCTATGCTTAGATTAAAGACACACATGCCCAACTTAAAAAAAAAAGTATGGTCTGAATAGAAAGCTTTTTTTTTGTTTCTTGAAGTTTTAAAACTGCACTGAAAAATAATTGCCATGCTTTAACCCCATAGGAAGCGAAATTTATCTAGCAACCATTGCCCGTAAAATAATTCCAAATATCTATATTTTTTTATATAGAGGGGATATCAGCCATCATATACAAATGCTTTGGGATTCTAACATTGGTCTATATGCACATTGATAAAGTGCAAGAATGCTGAAGTTTACTTCTCTTCCACATACATATATGCTAGCTTTCAATACGTTTCTCTTGGAACAAGCAAGAAGCATCGTCATCACCCCCCACCCTATGCAAATATTAATTAAATATATACGAATATATTTTAGAGTATGTTGTGTTTTATGAAGTAAAAGAAAAACTAATTTTGAGGTCACTATTGTGTAACCAAGTTTTAAATAAAGGCGTTTTAACTGATTCCATTGTAAAAAAATATTATTTAAACTATGCATGTATTTTTCTNAGACACACATGCCCAACTTAAAAAAAAAAGTATGGTCTGAATAGAAAGCTTTTTTTTTGTTTCTTGAAGTTTTAAATAAAGGCGTTTTAACTGATTCCATTGTAAAAAAATATTATTTAAACTATGCATGTATTTTTTTTTCTCTCTGTGCACAAACAGCGGTACTGAGCTGGCATATAAAATTTTGAGAAGCAATTTTTAAACTTCTTCAGTTGCTCATTAACCCAGAATGTTTTGAGATAATGAGAATAAATGTGGTAGAGGGAGGAGTGGTTCGCATACTAGCCTTTGTTTAACCTTACTATAAAAACGATACAAATATATATTATTCAACCATGTATCGAAAACAAAACATATTTGGAAGACCATGATTTTTTTTGTTACTAAACAAATGTATGGAAAGCTAGCATAGATGAATGGGGAAGAGAAATTAACTTCATTATGTACACATACTGCATGTGCATATACACCGAAGTACTCATCCCAAAGCATAGGTATATGACTATCTATCTTTCCTCGAGATTAAAAATAATAATCGTCGGAATGATTTTTGCAAGCAGTAGTTGCTAGAGGGATTCAACTGCCTACGGGGTAAATGCATGGAAATTTTTTTTCAGGTACAATAAATACAGCTTCAAAACTTCAAGAAAGGAAAAAAGCTTTATTTTCAGACTATAATGTATATTTTTTAATTGTCTTGAGCTGCGCATTTATGNACTCATCCTAAAGCATAGGTATATGACTATCTATCTTTCCTCGAGATTAAAAATAATAATCGTCGGAATGATTTTTACAAGCAGTAGTTGCTAGAGGGATTCAACTGCCTACGGGGTAAATGCATGGAAATTTTTTTTCAGGTACAATAAATACAGCTTCAAAACTTCAAGAAAGGAAAAAAGCTTTATTTTCAGACTATAATGTATATTTTTTAATTGTCTTGAGCTGCGCATTTTAGTCTTCACAAGTCGACCGTCGGTAACGATGCTATGCTTAAATCATGACTTCAGAAAGGGGGGAAGATCTTTACTGAGTTTCGATTTATTCAGGTCATGATCACTTATAAAGAAACTGCAAAATACTCCGTCATGAATGAAAATAAATAAAACGTTTTAACACTGTCAACTAAATTTTTTAACGTTATATATATATATATATATATATATGTATATATATATATATATATATATATTGTATATTACAATTATATGAATGAAGAAGCTGAAAGAAAGAGAGGGAAAGAGAGAAGAGTAGGACAGAGAGAGGGAAGTAAATACATAAATGGAAAGAGAAAGGAGAAAGAGTTCTGCGTAGTTTCACAGAAGTGGGTGCACAATTTTCGTACAAATGTTAAAAATCGCTTGATTTATACTTTTTAATAAAAAAATAACGCTTTAATCATTAAACAATAAAATACATTACATAAAAAGCGAGGTATATATTCCCATCTCCGCAATTTCGAATATATGGTTTGGTCATTTGTTAAAAAAAATTACCAGGCAGTTAGCAGTGATTTATAAAAAAAATAAAAAATAAAAGGAGGGGGTGTTTACGTAATATTTTTCCCCACCTCAGTGTTTGTGGGTGCAATTCGTTTTTCTAGACAGCCCGCGACATCTGCCGTGGAGAATATGTTCTTTTCGTCCGTCTTTTGTTACAATTTTGTGTGTGCTGCACGAGCTTTCCTTCGCGCACTTCCTGTTCTTCGTCCAGCGAGTTAAGATGTGGTCATCATGTTATGATGGCTGTGTTTTTTGGAACTTGACATTCCGGATTGTGAATTTATAGGTTAATTGCTGTTAAAGGTATGTAGTGCTTAATTCTTTTCTATTTTCATTTATCTTCTGCGGTTTGTCCTCTAGTTGGTGCTTGCAAGTTACACCAACATGTAGCTCGGTTTCTGTTTTCGTTTGTTTTCTATCACGCTCCAGGCACTTAATATTTCATTAATTTGGCGTTTTTTATGTTTTGTGTTATTATTGAGGGTTCCCGGACCCAGCCCTTTAATACCGTAGCTATGATTATTGGGTCCTGGCTCGTTTCCGTTTCCCGGTTTCCATTTCCTGATATGCAAATATGCGTAGCCCTTTGGAAGCTATGTTTACTGGCGGAACTGTGTGTAACCACCTCTGCATCCCCAGTCTCTAGGTTAATGTGTGTGAACCAACCTCCGCATCCCTGGCTCTCAACTTCTGTGTGCTAGCCATCAGGACAGCTAAGTCACAACGAAATTTTTCCTATGAAATATTTCTTCACGCACTTTTCTACTAATACAGTTGTTATGGACATTTAATATCATCGCCTCTCCTAGTACATGCTATCGTGTAACTTATTTAGTTCATTTACCTTTTGTTCGGGGTAGCCCTTATAACAATTTTAAGCTACTAGCAGTCGTTTTACTTTTACGTTTTAATAGAAGTTAAATGATATTCATTATGTGATTTAAACTAATAAATTTTAACGTTTTCTATCCCAATATTTTTCAATGAGTAATCTTTAATGTTGTATTGCGTGCTCTCTCTTTTGTGTATTTAAAACCTTTCTTAAATGTGTTTCAATTGGGATGAATTCAAAGAAAATTTGTAGTAATGCATAACCGTAAGTACCGTCTTTTTATTTATTAACAATTTTGTCTTCCTCTAGGCCTGTATGTTTTCATTTCTACAGGAAAACTCTTGTAGGAATATATTATGTTATTCGATTCTCTTTTTTGTGCCATGTGCGACCACCCAGAATGTTTGTTCATTGGTGTATATCGCTTCCTCTCTATCCGTTCGTGCTAGTTCCTTTGATAATTTCGTTTTTTTTTGTGGCACTTGTTTTTTTAAGGGGTATTTGTTTTACGTTGTTTGTGCCAAGAACTCGCGCGTATCATTAATTGTAGTAGTTGTTAATTTATTTGTTTATTATATTTTAATTGCAAAAGGGGCACACTACACCGTGAGTCGGTGTTGCGCACACTGGGAACAGGAGGGTACACATCCACATGTGAAGAAGGCTTGGGTCGAACGCGGAGAACAACCAGCAGGGAGGATTGTCTCATCTAGCGACAGGCTGTACGCACTCCACGGGCGTCGCTGCGCACCATCCAATGACATCTTAGGGCAACTGGGTATACGCATGTGTTCCCCAGTACTGTAACCAGGTGGCTAGCAGAGTAGGATCTGTCGTCGTGGCATCCCTTACGACGTTTACCATTACGAACTGAGCATCGCCAAGTATGTGTGAACTTCTGCGAGTAATGAGCATCACGGCAGCTTGCGGATTAGCTACGAGTGGTGTTCAGCGACGAATCACGATTTCGTCTTGATACAGACGTCCCCTGAATTCGAGTCTGGAGATGTCCTGCCCAGTGCCATGATCTATGCTTTATTGTAGAGCAGCACACAGCCCCAACAAGAGGTGTTATGGTGTAAGGTGGCATTTCCTGTGACTCCCAGATTCCCACAACCCTTTGGCGGCAATTGACGGAACTTTGCGGCACGGCGAAAAATTCCAGTTATCTCTGGTCTGCCTCTGTGGCGTCAGAATGCTTCCTTGGCCAGCAAGGGCCCCAGACCCCTCGCACATAGAGAACGTTTGGGACCAGATTAAATGCGAACTTCAGCCGGTGGCAACTACGGTGGATTTGGAGGGTTAGTTGCACCAATTGTGGCAGAATATTCCTCAGGAGAACGTCCGACGTCTGTATGTCTCCGTGCCTAACTGTATTGTTGCTTGTATCTGTGCTACGGGTGGTCCAACGCCATGTTATGTGCATCGTGTAAGAGTTCATCCTCAGCAATACATGACTGGCGTCGTACAATATTTTGATGTTTTCTGTATACATACTGACATGTCCTGTGCCTGTAACCACTTACGTGCCCCTGCGTCGACACCTTTAGAGGGAATTTTTTTTTTTTAAAATAAGAGTATTTCTTGCTTCATCACGAAGGTTTCTAGTTAGCTATCATCGTTTTGATACTTTTACCTTATCTTTACTTCGACACAGCATTATAAGGGGACTGCACTCATTTTTCACTCTCAACTCTACTATAAGGAATAACGAAAGAACCAATTTTTTCTACACATGTGCAATAAATGTGACGAGCACTTATCAGGCACCCAAAGACATGATAACGTGCACGAAATATCGTAGTTTGAAGAGAGAAAACATAAGGTCATAGTGCGATAATCTTGGCAAGCAGCTCTCACTTTGAGGTATATTTTTCATACACTTGAGACGTGTTAAGTTGCATTTACTCCAGATAGGAGAAACAAGTGTACTGTCGCGTTTGCTTACTGGCCACTACCCAGATGTGTGCTGCTCTTTGAAAATCATGGCTGATATAGTAGATAACGTATGCAGCCACTAAATGTCACAGAACAGGAAATAAATTTAATCGAAAAAACAATATTTGTGAATCATTTTGTTACATTTGGCAGAAAATATAAAATTAGTGTAGTAAAGTAACTGAAAGATGCGCGTAAACAATTCAACGTAGGCCATATTAGCATATACAATAAACCTCACAACTTTTATGAAGAGTTGTAGACTCATTGATGCTCTAATATTATAAGTTGGCTGCAATGGTACACAAAAATTGGTAAGAACATGTTCATGTTAATTTCAAACATGTAACAGGAGGGTGGACTTCTTTTCCTTAAGGATATGGTTCAGATTCCGAAGAACGTAATTGCAGATGTATTGAAGCCTCCGTATATCCGACATACATTGCAATATGTAGGTAAGAAGCATGGCTTAACTGATCTCTGAATTTTCCATTAAATCGTACTCTTCTGTGAGTGATTTTACTACATTCTATGAAATGGTGCACAATGATCCATCGGTATGTGTATAAGACTGGTATTCCAGCACATTTTTATAACGGTTTTGGTACAGCTTATGTCACGTCCAGTCCTGATCAGTATTCTATAACGTTAAAATGTCAGCTACATTAATAGTTAAGCCACGATCGGAGCATTTATGTTAGGGCTCCGATTTTTATGATTCATCATTGGCGCAAATGAAACCTACGCATGCGCAGACGCGTATAATTTTGCCGGAGCCGGCTGCGTGACGAACATCCATAAACTCTACGACGCATACACACAGTTATACGTCGTGATGTAATTATTTATATAAAAATGAGGAAGCAACCAGGATTTATTGTTTTGCAAACAAAAGTTGATGTCGGCAAGAATTCTGTCTCATGTTTCCGGCACGTTTTAATGATTTCTGTTGTTAGAGACGACGCAAAAACACGTAACAGCTGAACTTGAATATAAACTATTTATTCCGCTTCACCAAGTCCGAGTTGGGATAGAAAAACTGGTAGTATGTACGGTTTTAACCAAAGCATTTTTGTTTAAAATCCCGGTCGTTGAAATTTTTTTTATCGTTTTAAAATTAAATAGATTTTCATATATTCACACGTACTACGTTGAATAAAGTCTACTTGTTTTAATAAATGCGCTAGGTATTAACATACCAAACGATGGATTGTTAACAGTACAATTTAATAGCCATTATTTAACAATAGTAGTTTATTTAACGTAATAATAACATCCTTAAAATGTATTTAACGAAACCCACTTTTCACCCTCGGAAGTCATTTTGCAGTTCTCTATTTTTATTTTAAGACCTTTCATAGGAAAATAAAATTATATAACTTGCATGCACAAATAATTATATCTATGAGCCCACGTGCTACATCCTTAGTGGCAGGACGAAATACCACTTGGACGTTCCATTGGCTCAATATTGGAGACATGGCTTCCTGATTGTTAGCGCCGGCTGGTAGGAATATCCTTTCCCCCGTTGGAAACTCAAATTTATGTAATAAATATTGTATGTTCTGTGCATTAAGCTATTTGAATGAATTGCATAGTTGTCTTTCTAATGTTCCGAAGTTTTCGTGGGGGTTTATATGTAGTTCAGCGAGTGTCGTGTCAATTGCTACGGGATGTACGTGCGTACGAAAATGGTGTTTACCCATAGAACCGATGCGGTAGCCATTATGATTTCGTATGTGACAGCGGGAACTGGATTTACGGGATTGTTTTTTTTTTAACCGTGAAAAGTCGTTACCTCCTGTAGTAGTTTGTTAAAGGTACCGATATAAGTGTATATCACAACTTTGCAACGTTTTTCTGCGGGTTTGAATAACAATGAGCTAATAAGACTTGAGGCATCTATGATTTTAACATTTCCCTCTGCTCAAAAAGTTGCAAAAGTGCTGAAGCACAGCCAATAAAAACTAAAAAAATTATAATACAATAAAACGGACGTATGCAGTTCAAATTGGTTGAAATGTATTCCAGCGAATATTTAATACTGCATATATATATACACAGATCGTATTTCTGAATGTGTTTTCTTTATGTCCTCAGATGGTATCAGATGTGTCGCTGTTTGTTATTCCCCGCCTCGTGCGAGGATATAAACAAGTGAAAGTGGCACTGTGATGTGTTTATTTAAACTAGCACGGTTTATTTATTACGTTATCTTTAGTACTGGCAGTTATTACAGACCTGAGATATCAGTGCATCAAATAATAAAAAAGATAATCTTTATTTTTGTTGAACGTTATGTTTTTATTGCTTTCTTTATTACGTGACAAATTATGCTATGTTTCGTGTTTGTAATGCGGAAATTATAGCCGTAGATTTTAAACGGCCCACGTGAATTTTAAAAGCATAATTGCAAATTTATGGTCGCATCTTCACACTAATATATAAATTTACTATTCTTAGCGGTCCTGCAAATATGAGCTGTATTGTTAGATAAGAATTCTAACATTACTAAGTGATAAACTGGCTCGTCGTTCAAGTTTATCAATCCAATGCGAAAACACTTAACAAGAATGCAGAAATTCAGTCTTACATTTGTGCTGTATGTAAAATGGGAACTGAATACAGAACATTATTTTAGGTCCTGGTGATAAAAATTTTTTACCCGACATTGTGTTCCAATTTAATATTTATCTACTGACATGTGCAGTTTTAAGTATTACCTAAAACACACGTTTATGCATATTTGCACTGTATATGTTAGTTTTGTTGCATTATTATTAATATATTTTAGGTATTTTACTGGCTATAAATCTGAATTTTTGTTACTTGTTGAAACATAGCAAATGTTAAAATCATATATACATCAACCCAAATTTACTAATTCTGTTTAAAACCTGCAGGTAAACGTTACAAAGATGTTATATTTATAAACGTACGTGACCTTTAAAAAATNACTAATTCTGTTTAAAACCTGCAGGTAAACGTTACAAAGATGTTATATTTATAAACGTACGTGACCTTTAAAAAATTACGACAGTCAAAACAACTATTCGCGGTTAAAATATATAAACGTTGTAACTCTAGTTTTCTCTGCCACTTCAAGATAAAGGCTCTATGGGTCAACGCAACTCCATACGCACGCACATTCCTTTTACAACCGACACAGCACTCGCTGAACTACATATAATCACCCACGAAAATGTCGAAACATTAGAAATACATCTTTGTAACTCATGCAAATAGTTTAAAACACAACATATACAATATTTGTATTCTAAGCTTGAGTTTCAAAATAGGGGAAATATATTCTTACCAGCTGCGCTAACACGACTCGTACGTAGCTAGTATGTATAATATATATAATTTAATCTATTGCGTTTCTTGCGTTGTTTATAATGATGGACGCCTTAAAAATATTTGATACTTATTTCCCATTATTCCTGCCGACATAAACTTTTATCTGCGAAACAATAAAATTGTGGTGGTTTCCTAATGTTAAGATTTATAATTACATCACTAGGTATAACAGTCTGGGCACGTTGTATTGATTATGGTTCTTCGTAATAGTATCGGCTTNATTTATAATTACATCACTAGGTATAACAGTCTGGGCACGTTGTATTGATTATGGTTCTTCGTAATAGTATCGGCTTCGGCAAAATAATATGCGTTCTGCGCATGCGTAGGTTTTATTTGCGCCAAGGATAAATCACCTAAATCGACGCCCTAAGATTAAGGCTTCGGTCGTTGGTTAACTTAGGCCGTAGCTATCATTAAAATGTACTGGAATACTGACAAGGCCTGGACATGGCTTAAGCAGTACCAAAACCCTTATAAAAACGTTCTGGAATACCGGCCTAAGTCTGATTTTGGTTGCCGGGAGATCCCTGAACTCTTTCATATGTAGTGCTGTTTCATGTACATAACTCTTATTGTTGTTAAATTGTCCTTGCTGGATAAGCTGGACAGGTGACACATTTAGTGTGATATTACGATAAATATGAACTACCAAAATTGCTGATATTATAAAAGAAAATAAGGAAATTCGCTAGTGGCGTTTCCAGGATTTGTGCTTTGTTTGGTTTTCTGCTTGGGAGAGGGAATATCAAGTTATGAGTGCACATAGTAAGCATATATGAAAACATACATGCTGTTTGATTGTGTCTTCTTGTGCATGTTATACACATACTGAGCTGTGCGAGGTGAGTAGCGGCGTTTCAGCATGCCGTAAAATCTTATTAATGGTTCGTTTCTCAATGCCTCTTTCTGCCCGTAAATCAATCAGCGACCACCTTTCTTTCGGTTTCCACTAGATGCTCAATTGGTGCACGTGATACGTCGGTCCGTACAGTCACAAGTCGTTCATCCCATTAGCTGTCACTGTTCAAGTTATTACCTTGCGTACTCTCTGAAATGCTTGAACGGTTACATAGAAAGAAAATGTTTATCTTCTTTTGTGTCTCTCTGCGTGAAAGTTTGTGCCCGAGTCGTAGCATGCCATACCAAACTGTAATAATGAATGGTTCATATTTCGTTCCAGGATAGTAAGGATTTATACAAAACCATTTAAAAGCTTTTCAAGAAACGATGAGCTATAATAAAAATATTTGAAGACGATTTGCTACGTTAAAGAGCGTAGAAAACTTAAGTTTGGGTTAAAAAAGAAAACACAAAATAATGAATGTAAGATAATGATGCTTAAATGTTCCAAACCACTGGGCACTGACACACGATTGTCTTGTATGATTCCGGTAAACGAATANAGATAATGATGCTTAAATGTTCCAAACCACTGGGCACTGACACACGATTGTCTTGTATGATTCCGGTAAACGAATAAAATGAAGAAAACCACCAAAAATGATTTGACACTTGTGCGTGATGCCTTCACAAGTACTACAAACCATGAACTTAAAAAGTAAAACGAATACTTAACAGTGCTGGGTAGAAATGGAATTCGTAAAGAAACGCGAATATATAATCATACACTCGTTTGCAAAAAAAAATCATCACCATGAACGAAACGCGTAAGTAGAACGAATGATGCCAGACAGTATCGTCATAGTTCGACATGTGTCCCATTGAATTTAATGTGGTTTAACTGTGCGGATGTGCCACTAGGGACAGGGATTACACTCCTCTCCATCTTTCACAGCTATAAGAAACCAAATACGGCCTCAGCAGTAGTAGTGTGATCCACAGAGCCAAGCTCAGTGACGACGCAGTATGCCCCGACGATGCATTCTACAGGCCTTTGCTCATCTGGAAGAGAATGAGAGAGACCACATTGTCGGCCTCCGAGTGACAGGTTTAAAGTTTCGGCGCATTGCTCTCCACTTAAACGTTCTGCCTACACTGTGAATCGGTGTTCGACGCAGTGGAATATGAAGGGTACACAAAGCCGTCGAGAAGGTTGTGGTCGACCCTAGCGGACCACAAAAGCAGAGAAGATCGTTTCATCGTGCGACAGGCTGTAAACACTCCACGGGCATCGCTGCGCACCATCCAGGGACATGTTACGGCTTAGTTTATAAGTATAACACCCACGCAGCTAGCAGAGCGGGATCTGCCGTCGCGGAGTCCCTTACGACGTCTACCATTACGACCTGATCATCGCCGAGCACGTGTTACCTTCTGCCGGGAGCGGGAAGCATTGTAGTTTGCGGATAGGTGACGAGTGGTGTTCAGCGACGAATCACGGTTCTGTCTGTATACAAATGATCGCCGAATTAAAGTTTGGAGATTTCTGGCTAGAAGCTTGATCCACGCTTCATAGTAGAGTGGCACAACGCCCCAACAAGAGGTACCATTGTATGGGGTCCCATCTCCTACGATTCCCGCACCCCCCTGGTGGTGACTGAAGTATCACTGACTGCGCGGCGACACGTCCAGAAAATTCTGCGAATCTGTGCGTTCCCCTTTCTGGCGCAGATTGACAACCACATTTTAAAGGAAGATAATGCTTGGCTTTCAGAGAGCACGGGTGTCATAAGCCTACCTCCGTGATANTTGACAACCACATTTTAAAGGAAGATAATGCTTGGCTTTCAGAGAGCACGGGTGTCATAAGCCTACCTCCGTGATGTAAACATGCTTCCTTTGCCTGCGAGGTCTTTAGAGCTCTCGCCTATTGAGATGTTTGGAACCAGATATGACGGCAAATTCGGCCAGCGGCAACTTTGATGGATATGGAGGTTCAGTTGCACCATTACTAGCAGGATCTTTCTCAGGAGAGCATATGACGTCTGTATGCATCCATGCCCGACCGTATCGCATCCTCTCACCGTGGTACGGGTGGAACAACACCATACTAAGTGCAACCTGCATGTGCTGGTCCCCAGCAATACATACTTGGTGTGGTACATTATTTTTACGTTTTTGCAAATGAGTGTATTGACATTATGTAAACGTTGAAAATAATCTCAGGTCATGAATCTCCTTCAGAAGCAAAGTCACTCTGAACCTGAAAACAAAAATGAATATAAAGTAACACAAGGAAGTAGCAGGAGTGGTAACACAAAGAGCGGAATTAAGGAATATATGAAGGAAAGCCGTGTATGAATTGAATTTCAGTAAGAATATTGAAAGAAATAACATGATCCACACTGCCAAATTATAAACCATGTTAATCCAGAAGATGCTGTTTTTAAACCAGCAGCTACCAAATAAAGTAAAACCGTTGTCAATGACTTCGAAGTTATTTGCGCTTTTAGTGAGTCGTATATTTCTGAAATAAAATTTTTTTCTTTCAGTTTTTTGCCGTTTATACTTCAAGAGACAGGTAACTGGTAATCACGACGTTAGTCATGCTTTTATTTTTTAACGAGGCGCTCTTAGCCACAGGGCCATTCCGCACCCCGGCCTCCCACTAGGCGGGGAAGAGGGATCACGCCCTCTCACCGCAAACATGACCGCGCTCACCATTATTGATCAGACCCCTCTGCCCCAATCTGTACACAGATTGCACCAAGCAAGCCCCGATCTGATATGACAGATCGCACAAGGCATGTTCTCCCATAAGGCTTGAGACTCTAGCACTCAAAGTACCATGCGTATGGTATGGCCGGTGCACTATCCAAACACCTGACGTGATCTCGGGCACGTCCCCGGAACTGTCCAGTTCAACGTCCGGTTCCATTAGCAAGAGGGGGGATCTCTCCGGAACCTCCTCCAGCATACAGAGTTAACCACTGCCAGCACGAGTCCAACCTCAGTTGATCCGAAGTCCAAGGCAAAACGCCCTGGTGGGCCAAGCGGATCATCCCGTGCTCCCTCTTAATTTTCATGGCACGTATGGGTTTTCCCGCGCCTGACTGCGTCCCCAGCTCACAGACAGCAGCAGTGCGGTCCCTCAGCCATTTCGGGATCCTGCACAACCAGCTATGGTTTTATTCCCTTTTTCTCTTCACCAACACCGTTATCACCTCCACCGCCCGCAAAGCTAGCTCGCCATCATCAAGCGCTCGTCCATTCCCATCCTAGAACTTCTTCACGGTGAAGTTCATGTCTTGGGCCCCAATGGCCTGAGTGCTAAGAGGTACCACACCCCACCATGTGGTCGGGCCTTGGTACTATCTATCGGCCCAAGCCATCACAGCAGATACCCCTTTGACAGTCGCTAGAAAACTGTCTCCCATAGGGACCGGGCGGCAGAGCCCAATACGTTTAAACAGGGGTGGCACGGGAAGCCTTGGGTTGCCATGGATGTCGAGAGGCTATAAGAGACGCATCATCCATCCTTTCCGGAAACCGGTTAGTAGGTCGGGCTCGGTTACCATAGCCTAGTACTGCCACGCCGCCTCAAATGTCCAGCCTACATTCCCCCCACCGGGGTGACCGTTCGATCCTCCCCCCACTTCAAGAGACAGTAAATTTTTGCATTCAACTTTTTAATTTACAATACATGAGTTTTCTAGTAAAAGTTAAAATTATTCAGTTAACTACAATCTAAGCCTAATTAGTATAATTTTCGATCCAATAAGAGACATTCGATGTGGAAACAAAGCATTTTGTGGCAAGGAAAGTTTTGTCTTACTATATTGTTATTAATTAAGGCTAATATTTTAAAAATAATCACTTACTACAATTTAACTTTTTGTTTTTAAGAAGCAATTGAACTTTAAAATATAATTTGATAAGTTCATCACAAACCCTATAATTTTCGAGACAATCGAATGCATTATATTCTTGTAATTGTGCCTATCTGAAATGCAGAAATAAGTGTTCATGAAATTACATTACGTTACGTTAAAAACGAGAAAGTTGAACCTACTTTCTATCCCTAGCCGATTCTTGATACCTTGTATTAAAATTATTCTAAGCGTATGTGTTTATGACATCGGCAAAAACAATTTATAAAAAGAATTAAATGTTTACGTTTGTGTTTTGTTCTAGGGCCTAATGCTCCAAAACAAGAACTAAGTGATATCGGCACATCTCAGCCAAGAGGATTTTCTGACCACTTTTTCCCGTTTTCTTAGGTAAAACCTATTTTATAGTTAGTATATGGCACTGAAATTTCTACTTGTTGGTATTACAAAGCATCAAATGAAGAGACAAAAGCTATGATTATTTCTTCCAGTCAATATTTTTTCTTGTTTGTTAGTTTTGGCTTACAAGACATAAAACTTTTAGGTTACCTGAAGAAAGTCGTTTTTTGCAGATTTTTACAAAATCCCATGTTACATGTTTTTTTTAAATTAATGAACATAATGACTTATGTTTTGTACATTTTGATGCACCCTTACTGCATTTATTTGTTTCATTTTTGACATTGTTTCTACGGGTATACTTACGCATAGAAAATAAACCGCGCTTCACCTACATTGTATACAATTGCGTTAAAATTTCGTGCACTAACATTATCATCTTCACAAGAAAGTAAACATTCATGGAATATTCTATGTTCCAAAAGAAGCCATGCTTATTTCTACTATTTATTTGTTTATAAATTATTCGTTGTGAAATGTAACATTGAATTTGTATGGAATAATATAAAAAAAAGGATCGATAAATTTGCATGCTCTGCTTTACGACTTATGGTTATTGAATCTATAATAATATAATTTTATATTGCTTTTATAAAAATAATTATAATTCATAATAAATGACCAACTCATCTACGCATACCCAAAACCACTGGACACAAAAAAAATTAAAAATTTAGGGTGCAAGTATCCACTAAGAGAGAATTTTTCGAAAATCCACCTCTAAAATGGCTAAATGTGGTAAGATGTTTTTGAGGACTCCTGAATATCTCAATATTCCGATGAGTTATCTCGTGCTCTTAGCCCTAAAAATTAGCTTATACAAATACCCAAAAATTTTATTTAGGATTTTTTTATATTCAACCCTTAAGAGGGTGAAAAGGGGTAAAACAAATGTTCCGGGGGACTCACTAATAGCACGTTAATGAGATAAAATATTTTTATCCTGTCCGTTTCAAAAGGTTGGTTTAGGCTATATAAATAATAAAATCACGTTTTTTTCTAAAATATAATTCCTTAGAATGTGAAAAAGTTTGAATGTGTTTCTTATGATATGCTATCTACATTTCATCGTTTCCATGCTTTTAACCTTCAAAGTATAGTGTTTTCTAAAAATTTATCAAATGTAAAATATAGGATTATATCTGGAACTTGTCCCTTATTGAAATAAAATTAAATCCCTTTTATCACAGTCACAAATAAAAGTTGTCAGAACTGAGCAGGAACAATACAACGATTCAATGAGAGTGTAGAGCAAAATTACATGTTATTTTATTTAATACAATTTCCGGAAAAAATATAAAAATATAAATTCGAAGAATGTATTGTGAGAGCAGAAAATTCCCTGACGCTCTCGTTTTGAAATAATGTTTAGAGAATGATTTTATTTGCCAACCACTTCGGTCCAAGTTTCAGTGGGAATTCTTGAACACCTCGAAACCTTTTACTGTATTTTGCTTCATACGTTAATAGTAATTATACTTTTTCACGGTTGTTGCATCAGTTGGCGGCTCTCACAGTTAAGGTGTGGGTGGCCAGTATTCAAGACTGCACCATCGGCTAAAGTATTAATATCATGGAGCGTCTCGCATTCTGTACACAAAAATTGAATGCGATGTTCTTATAAGTTATGAAAAGCGTTAATATTTATAGGGATGTATACTAAACTTTAATTTATGTCTACTAAGTAACCTTCCGGCCATGTTAAGAGTATGCTATTGATCTAAATAACACCTAAAAGTGCAAAAAAATTTGGGAATTAAACTTCAGCCCAACTACCAAAAATCAGCTATTTTATTCAATGTCTTGTTGATAAAAGCAAATAAATATACTTTTTTTATTTTTTATATATTGGTTATATTTGCGAAACTATGCTCAAATGTATTACGAAGTGTTGACTGTTATTAAACGGAACTTGTATTCCCCAATTTAATGCAANAACTTGTATTCCCCAATGTAATGCTATTTTTCTCTTCCAGAAATGTGTGAAATGCAGTTACCAAGAACAAGCCCTTTCATCTTTCGAGGAGTGCTAGTTAGCATATATAATGTCCCTTACCAGGTGGGATAATTACTAAGATTAAGATGACTATTGCAAATCAAAGTTTGTAGCAACAACAAAATATTTTGTAATATTCGGACATGCAAATTATTTATCGTACTCTGTCATTTATATCTTGGCACTATGAAAAAAAATTGTTAAAGCAAATATTTATCGGGGCTTACGATACAATTTACTACACCAACCTAATATTCTCCAATGCACTAGGACGGCTAAGAGTGAGAGGTTCAAAATTTAGCATTATTGTATATTAAATTTTTAAGTTTTAACTATAAGTTATTATTTATTTATTTGCGCGAAGGTGGGAATATTTTACTTTCACTGGAAGAAATAACCCTGACTTCAAAATTGTAATTATTTATTACTGTTTTTTTTATAATACCTCATTTGGTTTATAATGCCTATTTATATTTGGGCCAAATAGATTTATTGATTCTGTTCATACTAGTATCCTGTTTGAAATTTGAGACAGTAACAGCTCCAATTTTTTAAGCTTTGATGTTCATGAAAAAAGAGAGATACAATTTGCTTCATAGCGTACTGCTTCAAAATACTTCGGGGTATTGGGAGAAACATTTCGTAGCAGCTTTCGTTTTCCAAGAGGTATTACGTCCCACAATTGTGCAATAATATTTTCACCATTGTATTGTAGCGGGCAATTATTAAACACAGCCAATTGAGAGAGATTAAGAAACCTCACGTATTTTCAGAAATTCGATACTTTTTTTTTTAAATATTTATATTTATTAAGAACATATATCTTGAATTAGCAATACAATATTGTGCATATAACTAATACATAAAATTATTTATTTTTTACGTTGCCTCCGTTATTATATTTATGTACACCTACACATACGTACATTATAATATAACCAATGTGTTTAAATAAAAATATAAGTACATATTTTTTTATTTATTTTCAATGAGGACATTGTATTTTCTTGATTAAGACAACACAAAACATTGTGATTAAATACACTTACTTTTCATCTTTTCTTCGACTATTTTACAACAGCGTCCTTGATTTAAAAGAACGATTAAAACAAATCATGGTCTGACTTTGACTATAAGTGACACACAACTATTGAAACGGAACATAATTTAAGAGGTTTGAAATTTTGCTTTCAACAGCGTTTACCAAATAAAATATACCGGAGAGCAACCGCAATATATTATTTTTAATGTTATAGCATACTAAGGTCGATTGCCTATATAATCGTTATTGCAAAATAATTAACATTAGTGTTTTTACAAAGAGAGAACAACTTAATTACAATGTTTCTTTTCCGTTTCACGCAGGCTATTTTACAGACTACATCGGACTATTTATGTGGAGCTGTTATCATTGGAAAAAAAAAATGTGCTTAATGCGGTCCATTGCTTAATGATGTACGTGTGTTAAATGAAATTCTGATATCCATAACACTACTTACTCTTAAAATATTTTATAACAGTGATCATTATGATGTTGATAGCTAAAAATAGGAATAAAGTTGTAAATGAACAGGGGAAAATTAAGCGGACCTAAAGTAAGACTGGTGAATTCAAATGAGCTAACTGAGATAAAATTGCGTTTTAAGAAAAAAAGACATACCTGCGACGTAATAGCTAGTAGGGTATATAAGTCGGTTTAGGCGCAGGAAACTGGTATTAGGAGCTAGGAGCCGACCGCCATATTTGTTGATGTCACAGCCAGGCCTCGCGACAGGGGTATAAAAATTACCCCTTTTCATCATATTAACTCGCAAGGCCTTTGAAAGTTCCCATTTCATTCCTAAAATCACTTCAGAAATTAAATTATTGTACTAAAAAGTCAATCTTAAGAAAAAAGTGGCAAAAATGAGCAAAGCTGAATCAAAGCTACGCGATGCGAGAGCCGTAAAGTCATCAGAGGAGCAAGAGGTTTCGAGGCTCTTAGCAGAATGAGCGACTTAATCCCCAGATAAGTAAACGGATTTGAGGCTCCGAGCCAGGTTCAGCGGA